>JAOTAX010000006.1:26026347-26040432 GCA_025629825.1 Erythroxylum guanchezii
AGAGGAGAGCTACGAAGATGGAGCAAAAATCACACTTAAATCACCTTTAACCCTTTCTAAGAAGAAGTATCGTGAATGACCAAAAGATGTGTGGGTTTTTATTAAACAAATATACATGGTGGCATGTTAGGCAAGTGACATGTGTCATGTCACTTGCCACATGTCACATGCTTAGGCCCTCTTTTATTTCATTTCCAATAACAATTCAATTTCTACTCCAATTTTTTTCCAAAATTCCAATGGCTCTAAATAATAAATCCTAAAATCATATATCTTATTTTCTAGTGTCATTGGACAGTAATTTTTACTACCGATAAACAATCAATCTGCCATTTGACATTTTTCCTAATCCGAAAAAGTACCCCGAAAATTCCAGAAAATTTTTCTAAAATTCTTCAAAAATTCAAAACTCATAAAGACCCATTCCAATTAAATTTTCAAGCACAAAAATCACATTTATGACCAAAAATACCGGAAAATATCATGAATGCATGTACAATCATTTTTCATGTGCATGATTTACTATTTACGTGTATGCGGATGCTATATTATGCATGAATATGTAAAGGCATTTCTAAATGTCCATTGACCACTCAAAATTACTAATCTACCCTTCCCATCGGTGATGGGATGTTACAAATAGGGTATTAAGAATAGACCTAGATGATGCTTATGGCATTAAGATGAACATTTATGGGATTTTATAAACATCAAGGCATTTTTAGATATGTTATTCAAATAAAAACATCAGTTAATCATTATATTTAAAAATTTCAACGATCTAATTATAGAATCTTGAAATTATATTTTAGATGTTATTATTAGTTGATTCTTCTTACTAATAACTCATTCAAGTGGTAATTCAACCTATTTAGTTTAATTTAATTTTAGTTTGAAATTAATCAATCAATTACTTTTATTTGGTGACTAGATAATAATAGGAATTTTAGACATAGTAATTATAATTTTTCTTATGGGATTGATATATGCTTATCACATTACTATTGCAAAACGATCTGTTCACTTTTCTATATACTTATACTAGAATAGTAGAGAAAACATCAACCATTGACTAAAAACACTAAAGAAGGATAACTAAGGGTTTATTTGCTCTAAATAAGATGTATAATATATGTTTAGTTTATGTATGCGAGCTAGTCAACGCCTTAGTGAATGTATAAAACACCATTGGCGTGTGCACTTCACGTACTAGATAGTCCCCCATTATTTTTATTGGTGCTTAATGACACCCAAAAGGTGGGAATGCAATTTGATAACTATTAATATATGATAATATAAAGAGATTATTCAATATAAATCAATCACACAAATTATAAAGGACTTAAAGAGTGTAAGGAAAGAGAAAGACAAACCAACATAAGTAGTTCAGTAAACAACTCTTGCCTACATCCCCTCTATAATTTTTTTGGAATTTCCATTAAGTATTTTCTTACTACAAGGAGAATAGAAACCTTTATAAAACAATTTTGTTTTCCACAAGTAATCCAATTCTTCTTACAATCTTTCTCCATAATAAAGAGTGAGCTTACTCATAAATGAATTTACAACATAAAATATATCACTTGATTACTTTAATAAAGATAAACGACTCAATCACTAATAAAAAAGAGACAATGAATAATCAAATACTTGAAAAAATTTGGAAATATGTGTATAAAAACACATGAATTCTTTTTGATGCAAAAACCAATAAGAAGATTTTTTTTAAGGTTTTGGGACTCAAACTAGCTACTAGAGTTAAAAATTTGCTATCACAATGGCTAGTTACAAGATACTAGTAGACCAATGTGCATTGAATGCGTAAGATTCACTACCAATTGAGTATTAGTCGACTAACACATCATATCTCATGTTGGTGGACCAATATATCAACAAATGTAACTATAAACTCTCAATACATTAATTTTAGTAACTTTAACATATATTGGTCAATCACTGTCCCATATATGTTGATAAATCCCTCAAAATCATGATTCTAACAACTTTAAATGCTCAAACCTTCTTTCTTGATGCAAATTTGTTGTAATACTTTTCAAAATGTTCCCCAAAGAATGATTTACAGTGAGAGAGGGTTTTTTGTGAGAATCATCAATCGCCCCAACCGTCTCGTATCTCAATCAATGGATCCACCAATTGATCAAATACTAATCCAAATTCATACCTAACCAATGGACTCATTGTGCACACAACCTGGTGACGTCAACCAGGTAGCTTATACAAAAATCCTCCACATCATCACATATCAAGACAAGTCTAACATTACCTAACAAAAATAAGTATACGTGTGTGCATATGATAATGATGATAATTTCCATGATAAATATATGAATGATTTCTAATGCATGTTCATAACTATGACTATTAACTCACGGGTATAATACACTTTTTTTGCGTCGAACCTAGTGTCTCGAATTGGAAGTCTGCTCTTGATTGATCTATAGAAAGAAAAGAAAAAATGACTATTTGCATTTAAAACCTAATCCAATTTTAGATACCTCAAGAATAAGACCATGACTCAATACTAAAGAGCTCTATTTTCTATTTTAAAACAACGATATCACGTTTTACGAAGAGCCTATTGAAAATTCAACAAAGTTTCCTCTATAAAACGGATATGCCCATTTTGAAAGAAGTGTCATTCCTATAATAAAAATACAATTCTATATCAACCAGTAACCGCAACTCAATTTGGGCCTCCAAACTATATGTCTATACCCAATTAAGTTTACACTTACATCGCAAAATCCATAATAATCCAATTCGCAATTCAAGCATACCAATTTCTAACCCATACACCCTCATTTATACTAAATACATCTAGATAATCTCAATTCTAATCAACAACTCAATTTAATCAATTTTATGTATTTATATAAGAATATAACCCTTTCTAAATTTTTATCTCATAAACTATGAAGAATTTCAATACAGCGCTTTTATGAAAAGTGATTCATATAATATTTGGGAATGTTTTAAATTATTTTCAACTATTTTTGGGCTAGTCAGAAAATCACCATCGTCATCATAGTGTGGGGTACATGTGCTGGCCTCGAAGAGGCGGTGATCTTCAACACCCATCCAAAAAAATGACGAGCTCACCTCTAGGAATATTTAATGGTGCTGGTCTTGCGTCGAAACTCGTCCTGATTTGCGAGAATCGAATGATTAAACTTCAAAGGTGACATATTTCCGTTCACTAGTAAAATAGGTAGATTGATGTCAAATGTCCCTCCTTTTCTACATTTTTAGGGTCGTTAGACACGATGGTGGTGTTAGCTTCACCCAGAAATGACTAAAAATAGGAGATGAATCAAAATTTCCAGTCATAATTCCTCCAAATCTAGGTTATTTTTGATGAATTAAGTTGAGGGGTTTTATATAACGTCTTGAGAGTTTTTCGTAGAATCCTAAATTGCCAGAAATGGTGGTCGGACGGTGAAGGTACAAGTGTAGGATGTTGAGAGTGAATAGTAACCTATAGGGAAAAGAGTTTAAGAGAGAAATGAACTTAACCTTTTTTAAGCTCAACTTATACTTTTATATGTTTTTCTCCTTATTGATCCATTATGAATAATTTAACATAAATTTAAATCATTACATTCTCCCTCTTATAAAAACATTCGTCCTAGAATTTTAAATATCACCTCATTATTGAAATAGTTATAGGTATTGACTCTACATATTTAGCTCCATCTCCCACATGCAGTCATTCATCGTATGATTACACCATAACACTTTCACCACTGGCATCTCTCTTGATCTCAGTTGACGAATCTGATAATCTACTATGGCAATAGGTTGTTCTTTATACGTCAATCGCCATCAATCCCCACATTACATGGCTGAAGGATATGAGAGGGATCCGAAATATATTTTCTCGATATCAACATATGAAATACAGGATAAACTCTGGACATGTTAGGCGGTAACACCAACCTATATGCTAGTTCACCCACTTTAGATTTAATCTCAAATGGGCCGATATACCTTGGAGCTATTTTACCTTTCTTACTAAACCTCATCACTCCTTTCATTGGTGATATTCTCAAAAATACCTTTCAACAATATTGTGAATACCGGAATCATCAAGAACCTTACTGAGTTGTTGTTAGCACTGGGCTTAAGTTCATTTCTCTCTTAAACTCTTTTCCTTATAGGTTACTATTCACTCCCAACTTCCGACCCTCATACCTTCACCGTCTGACCACCATTTTCAGCAATCTAGGACTCTACAAAAAGCTCTCAAGATGTTCTACAAAACTTTTCAACTTATTTCACCAAAAGCAACTTAGATTTGGAGGAATCATGACAGGAAATTTCAGTTCATTTAGGTAAGTCACCGACCTCCTATTTTTAGTCATTTTTTGGGGGAAACTAACACCACCATCTTGTCTAACGGCCCTAAAAACATAGGAAAGAAGGGAATCCCAACACCAATTGACCCATTTTATTAGTGAACAAAAATGGTCACCTTTGAGCTTTAATCCTTCGATTCTCACAAACTGGGAGGAGTTTTGGCGCAAGACCGGTGCCATTGGATTCCTGGAGGTCATCTCGTCATTTCTAGGTGGGTGGTGAAGATCATTGTCTCTCCGACGCCCGTGCATGTACCCAATGCTCTGGTGATAATGGTGATTTTCCGACTAGCCTAGAAATGGGTAGAAATAATTTTAAAAATTCTCAAATATTATGTGAATCAATTTTCATAAAAGTAATGTATTGAAATTCTTCATATTTTGTGAGATAAAAGTTTAGAAAGGGTGATGTTCCTATAGAAATCCATGAAATTGATTTAATTGAGTTATTGTTAATTAGAATTGAGAATATCTAGATGTATTGAGTATAAATAAGGGTGTATGGGTTAGAAATTGGTATACTTGAATTGTGAATTGGATTAATATGGATTTTGCGATGTAAATGTGGATTCAATTAGGCATAGACATATAGTTTGGAGGCCTAAATTGAGTTGTGGTTATTGGTAGATATAGAAGTGTATTTTTATTGCAAGAATGACCCTTCTTTTGGAAAGGAGATGTCCGTTTTATAGGGAAAATTCTATCGAATTTTTAGTAAGCTTCTTCTAAAATGTGACATCGCCATTTTTAAATAGAAAATAAAGGTCTTTAGTATTGAGTTATGATTTTATTCTCGAGATATCCAAAATTGGTTTAGGTTTTAAATCCTAATAGACATTCCTACTTTTCATTATATAGATTAATCAAAAGTAGAACCCTCCACTTTAAGACATTAGGTTGGACGCGAAAGAGTGCATTATACTTGTAAGTTAATAGTCATGGTTATTAACATGCATTAAAATTGATTCTCATATTTGTCATAGAAATCATCATCATTATCATATGCACACATGTATACATATTTTTGTTACGCAATGTTAAGCTTGTCTTGCTATGTGATGATGTGGAGGATTGTTGTGATATGAGCTACCTGATGGTCGTCACCAAGCTGTGCACACAGTAAGTCAATTGGCCAGATATAGATTTGGGTTAGTATTTGATCTATTGGTGGATCCATCGATTGAGATACCAAACAGTTGGGGCGATTTGGTCGAGTTTGCTATCGGACACCAATTGATGTATGGTACATGATAAGTGGCGTGATTGTGGTGGTTTGGTCAAGCTTGCTCCCTGATAGCAATCATGTAATAATAAGGCTATAGCAGTTTGATTGAGTGTGGCTCTCGGACGACAGTCCACTACATTAGACCAAGTTACCCTGTGGAACAAGAGAGTTCTTATGGCTATAGTCTATAGGTAAGGGGTATGTCATAGGGTCCTTGGTTAGTCCTCCATTATTATTTGTGATTATGATGATTATATGACATGATATTGATATGTGAAATGCATGAATGTTTTATGAACAAAATCATTATGTCATGAAGCATTTATGGATGTGATACATTATAAATATATACATATATGTAATTTGAAATCCTTAAGAATGCATAACATAAGCACATTATTAATTCATTGGTGGAATGCACTCCTTCAGGGCGAACCTAGTGTCTCGAAGTAGAGGGTTCTGCTCCTAATTGATTTATAGAAAGAAAAGTAGGAATAACTATTATGATTTAAAACCAAAACCAATTTTAGATACCTCGGGAATAAGACTATAACTCAATACCAAAGAGTTCTATTTGTTATTTAAAAATGGCGATGTCATGTTTTAAGAGGAGCCTACTGAAAATTCAGTAGAGTTTTCCCTGTAAAAGAGACATCCCTCTTCCTAAAAAAGGGTTATTTTTGCAATAAAAATACACTTCTATATTCACCAGTAACTACAGCTCAATTTAGGTCTTCAAACTACATGTCTTTATACCTAATTGAGCCTACGTGTACATCACAAAATCTATAATAATCCAATTCACAATTCAAGTATATCAATTTCTAACCCAAACACCCTCATTTATACTCAATTTTAGCAATTTCATGCATTTATATGAGAACATGACCCATTCTAAATTTTTATCTCACAAAATGTGAAGAATTGCAATACAATGCTTTTATGAAAATTCATTCACATAATATTTAGGAATTTTTAAAAAATTTTCCAATCATTTCTAGGCTTGTATGAAAATCATCACCTACAAAAAATGACAAATTCATCTCCAAAAATCCCATAGCACTAGTTTTGTGTCGAAACTCCTCCTGGTTTTCGAGAATCGAATGCTTAAAGCTCAAAGGTGACCCATTTCTATTCACTAATAAAATGGGTTGATTAGTGTTAGATTTCCTCCTTTCTTTTTTGTAGGGTCGCTAGACATGTTGGTGGTGTTAGTTTTGCCCAAAAAGATTAAAATAGGAGATCAGTGACTTACCTAAATGAACCTAAATTTTTAGTCATAATTTCTCTAAATTTGGGTCATTTTTTATGAAATAAGTTGAAGGGTTTTTTAGAATATACCTAGAGCTTTCCATAGAGTCATAGACTGCCAGAAATGGTGCTCGGACAGTGAAGATATGAGTATCAGATGTTGGAAGTGAATAGTAACTTATAGGGAAAAAAGTTTAAAAGAAAATTGAAATTAAGCTTTCTTAAAGCTCAGCTTATACTTTTGTAGGTTTTTTCCTTATTGATCCATTATAAATAATTTAATAAAAATTTGAATGATTATAATGTATGACATTTTATGCACCAACTGGAGGGGAAATAATGGGAGATTTTTTTTCATAATTACCATGATTGTACAATTGCAGCATAATCTTAAGTTCCTAATTTAAAACTAATTAGATCTCTAACTTCTAGTTTATTTTACCGTCTATATATATATATATATATATATATACATACTGCCAATTTGAATATATAATAGAATAAAATATTCTCTTTTCAATTCCTCTAAATATTACTAGACAAAACAATTTTTAAATTATGAGTTTGAATAATCTAATGACGAGGGACTTGATCTTAATGAATGGCAAAGCTATAAAAAGAAAATTAATTATGCAAGTTTATGATTTCATATATCGAATATTGGTTATATGCATTGCTCATATTTTTGAAACTTACTCGTATTTGGATTAAAATTAAATCAACTAATGCATAATCACATTGACATGCAAATAATAATTATAGCTCACGACTTCTCTATTCTGTCACACTAACGAGTAGTTTATGGATCCGAGCCTATCTCAAGTTTGCTATTTGTTGTTAAAGAGAAAGGTCCATGGTGGCCAACCCCTTCCTCGGTGGCCCATAATAGAAGTGAGATTGAGTTGAACATGGAATACTAATGATATCACATTATGCAATTTTACGAGCTTTAATGTTGTAATTTAAATAATACTAAATTAACAAAGTAAGTTAAATTAAAAGTTTGTTGGAAACTTAAATTAAGAAAACAAAATTTTACTTTATTGGAACATTCAAATAAAAATTTTTATTTTTATTTATTTTTTTCAATCATATGGAGACTAAAATAGATAAATAAAAACACAATCAATATAAAGATATAGCAAAGTTCCAATATATGTATGTATGAGTGAAAGAAATATTTCTTAAAATATTTTTCGTGCCTATTATTTGTTAAGCAAAATCGTTGACATTTCAAGAGATGGATTGAAAAATATTTTAACACAATCTGTCAAGGTAACATGGTTGCATCTCCCGAGGTACCGAATTGGCTTTCTTTGATTTAATACAAATAAGAACCAACCGCGCCAGATCTCAGGGTCCTTGATGTAATACGGACAGCCATTGCACTTGTTATATATGAAATGTCCCGAATTATTGGAAGGAAATACAAAGCAAGTCTGTTTTTACTAAAATGCTTGTCACATATCACGACGCCAGAAACAATGCGAGAACCAACTAGCTTCCATCTTTTTTCTACGAAACTTCAGATTTTACAAGTACCAATCCTTCTTTCTATTATAAAACCAAGACGCGCCAACGCTTTCATGATACGAGCTCGAGTTGGTTCGATTAAAAAACTGAGAGACTGGTGCAAGTTGGTGGGAGATTTTCAACGAGTTGCTTTAACAACGCAGAGATATACCATGTGAACTACGTCTCGGTTTCTGAGCTTCCTATTCTTAGATTCTCTGTTTAAGTCTCACAATCTTGTGAATGAGAAAGGTATGACGATCATCACATTCATGCATCCTGGAAGCTGCACTTCTCTCTTCTCTCTCCTGTCTGAGCTCAGTTGAGTCATTTTCACTTCCAAGATCTCTTTTTTTCGTTCCTGTTCATTATATATATATGTATGTAGCTGTTTTCATTGTTAAATGTTCCAAATCGTTATTGCTTTATTAACCCATTACTCCATCAAGGCTTCTGTATCTAGCATTGCATTTGTACTTGACGATTCCAGCTGTCTTTGCTCTTAGCACTTCAGTTGTTACCTTCCCTATTAGTTCCTATTTCTGCTTGTTGCCACAACCCATGATTCTTCCTATCTTGATTCTTTGTTTTTAATGTAGATGAGGTCAAGAGAGTTGCTTAGTTGACATGTTAGCGTGGGAAGTTATGTAGGAGAGAAATTCCAAGAGCTAAAAATGGGGTGTACTGCTTCTTCATTTGCTGTTGGGAGGAGAAAGACGAAGCCAATTGTTCCGGAAGTGGTAGTATATGCTCCTTCAATGAGAATACCATGCCAAACAGATCTTCAAAGGACACTTAGAGGACTAGTTCCTCGAGATCTTATTGATAGATTGGCTTGCCTTCGCAATCAGATCGTGATGGTGGCAGAGGATACGGGTTTGATCCAAATTTTCTGTTTCTTTTCTCCTTGCTACTTTCAATCTTATGTATGCTTACTGAGTACATTGACTAATCTAACTATGGATGGGAGTGTTGAGAATATGCACATGTTTTGTTGCTTAAGCCTTCAGGCATGTTTATGTTGTTTGCCTACTTGGTAAGCAAAATTTTCAAACTTTAAGAACCAAAATTGAAACACACAATCTGGGAATTGCAGGAGGAACTGCTGCAATTGAATTAACACGGGCATCGGAGCAGTACTTGTCCCTTCTTATTGGGCTTACCAAGAAAGGTTTTGCAATTTAACTTAATTGAATTATCTGGTTTCCCTGTCAATGCCTCCTCCTCTGTTTTACATTTGTTTTGTGTGAATCCTCATCCTGCACAGAAATTGGTATTGAGGGCTTGGTGGAGTTCAAGTGGAAAAATCTAGGAGATGCACGGTCGGTAAGAGTTATAAGAAATCATCTCTTGGTTATTTTTGCACCACATTTGGAAGTTCGTCCAGTAACGACTTGGAATTTGTTGTGATCAAGAAGGAAACCTCTGTGGCAAACATCTGGTTTGAAGTGTTATCCGTTATTCACATGATGGCAATATTGACTTTGTCTGAGGCTAACGCATTGCTTATTCCAAAGGATCACTCTGGTTCTGGCGTAAGGATTCTATCTTCAGGTTTGTACGCTTCACATGGTTAATCTCAAAATTTCGACTATTTTTAGATGGTCACTCGTGATAGCAAGCAAATTATACTTCCAGATTGTAAGAGAGATGCTGTTGATTTGCTGCTCAAGGCATCGGGGTACTTGGAATTCTGTATCCGCCAAGTTTTAGTACGCGTACCCTCAAATATCAAGTATGTAAACCAAGATTTAGGACCTATGGGATTTTTCTTGATACAGTTAAATAAGTGTCATTTAACTTTTATGCAACTGCTCAGGGAAAGGTTTCCAAAAGATTTGCAGGAAGGTGTACTGGAGGCTATATTAATCCAAGCACTGGGACAGGTACTTAATGTTAAGAGAGCATTACTAGCATTGTACCGAAGTAAGTTTTAAGTTTCTCTTTATCCGGCAGCCATGGGGATTCCGAAGCAAAGGACAATGGGACAATAAAAAACCTCTGTGATCATCCCGTCCATTGAATTTCCTAAAATATCCATTTAAAGTGAGGGCGTCAACCAAGCAACCGCCTCCTTCTTTAGCATGTGACAACTTGAGCACCTATAAGTAAAACACTAAAGAAAAAAAAAAAACTTTCTGCTGTCCATAAGAGCCAAACAATACCTTTTTCTTACCAAAGCACTCTGGAGTCTCAATTGGGTATTTAATCCAATGACCTAGGTGATCCAATGTGCATTGAGATGCAACCCTTGTCCTTAAGTGTCAATCTTAATGACATAGTAAAAGGTCGTAATAGTTAGTAGTGGATTTGTGGTCGTGCGATTTTCCATCCCTGATACTGTATAAAGAAACAAAGAATAGGCTACCTACACATCATTGTTTCTGATTTATGATAAGTAGTAGAATTGTCAATGAATGCAGGGAACTGAAATTCAACTGGGTTTGGCTGTTGAAAGTCAAAACGCTACTTTATCAGTGAAGAGAAGGTTGGCTTGTGAACAAATGATTTACTTCAGTCAGGTTTGTGGTCATTTTCTAAACTTTTATCACTCGCACTTGAAAATGTTCAAGCCTTTGTTTGCAAACTTCTATCTGTTTTACCTGAAAAGCTCCGCGGCCTATTTATATACGTTTTGAAGGGCGAAAATTTAGACATTTGTGATCATATCTTTTTCAACTACTAAATTAAAACTTGGGTGCTTCATGTCACTAACACATTATGCTGCCTGCACATCATTACTTAGGCACTGCTCAACCTATCTTGTTCTTTTCCTATGTTTTTCAGGCTTATCACTGCTTGTCAGGATATGAAGGAAACCACGAGTGTAGGAAGAAGCATATCTGGTTCACTAAGCAGAAGTTCCTTGAAGCAAAGGTTTCCGATGCAGTCATATAAATGCTCATTAGTATGTAGCTTCCTGTTAATTGTAATAGTTGAGAAACTCTTTCGTTGTGTCATAAGGCTGCAGCTTACTACTACCATGGTCTGATTCTGGACAAGGGCAGTGAACCGGCATCTCATGTTAGTGCTGTGTGCTGTTTCCTTGCTGCAGAAGAGCTTCTGTCAGAGAGCAAGAAGGCCGGCTTAAGCTTTTGTCTTGCAGCTCCTGTGACCAGGTTGGTGTTGACATTGTTTGATATGTCATTGAAACTTCTCTTATTCCATAAATTTTGTTGATAAGGTCTCCTCCACCATGGGGTGCTATGAAGCAACTGCATCAGAAAATTCCTGAAGTTGCATCAAGGAAATCTCAGATGTATGGCTACCTCTTAGAAGAAGAGAAGTAAGCACTGTTGCAAAAATTTTGCTAGTTAAGCAAATACAAGCTGATATTTCAAAGTTCCATTGAGCAAAACTAATTATGCAAATGAATTGACATTGTTCTTATGGTCATGCGGCAGGGCTCTACAGGCATTGCCTGACCTTCCAGAGTTCCAGTTGTCTTTAAGACCGGATGACTACGTGTTTCCTGAGATAGATCCAGCATGGAATAGTGGGAAATGGGAAATTCAAAGTCAATCCTTGAAGGAGCACCTTATAGATAGCGAAGAAGAGACAGAAGCACAATGATGAACCAAATTCACCTATTCTTCTGTGTAGCTGGATTAACTCATATACCTCTTAAAGGGTTCTCTTTTGCTTTTGTGAGAACAAAACAACCATCCACTTGCTGTTCTTCTTCACAAAACCGTAATTGTTAATATCTAAATACGAGATACTTTTTACGCTATAACCTAGTTTTGCGTGATTATAACTTCTAAGCTCAAGTGTTATGTTACCATTAGTCTATGAAGGGTGTGCTGATTTACCACAGCGAATTGAATATCACACCAGCAAAACATGGTTGCATGCTATTTCTTTTAGGATTATCAACTTTGAAGTCCTTTAGACCCACTCCTAACAAATTTATTTCTAATATGTAGAATAATAGTGGGTGTAAACATTTTTAATATCAAATTTGAAAAGTTCAAAATCTTGAATTAGGATGGAAATAAGCATCCTTCTCACTGGTCCTAATGAAGATGTTGACATTGTTGCTTGAATTGAGCATGAACGTTGGACTTTTCCAACTTATGTTCTTAATCTCTAAACATTCCGATTCACAAAAATAATAACCATAAAGTTTACCACAAATTGCGGTCACAAAAAATACTAACTTCAACTCTTTGTATGTGAAAATACGCAGGCTGTATATGTTGGATAGCTCATCGGGATCTGCTAGGAATATATTATTCTTGTATATAGTATATACACCAAGGTGAAGTTTGTCAAATTCACACCATGTTAGGAGATTCTCCCAAATCCCACTTCCTCATCAGTGATCCTGTGTCGCTGTATTTTCTGCACCATTCGAGGGTACAAGTTTGATGGTTAGCCAAATTTGTTTTAACTGGTGAAAATTATGACATTTGGGAACTTGATATATGCAATGATTTGGAGGCCAAAAATAAACTGAATTTTATTAATGGAAAATTTTCTAAACCTGACGAGGAATCGAATCATTATTTAGCTTGGGAAGTAATGAACTCTATGTTAGTTGATTGGATTAAAAATACTCTAGGTTCTGTTGCATACGCTAGTTTTGGTCAAATTGATAACGCAAAGACCCTTTGGGATAATCTAAAATCACGATTTTCAATCACGAAGGTGACTAAACATTACTACCATTTATTGTCTGATCTTTCATCCGCCAGGCAACAAGGTATGTCGATCATGACATATTATATAAAGCTTTTAGCTATATGGGAAGAAATTTCAATTCATGCTCCTACTGATGAACCAAAGTTCAACGCTTGGTTTGAGCAACTTAAAACCTGTTAGTTTCTCGTGAGGCTCGATAATACAACCTATGACACTGCTCGTTCTAAAATACTTAATACGGATCCGCTTCCCCCCCTCTCCCGCATTTACTTTGATCTTCCAAGAAGAATGTCACCGTGCATTTAGTTCTTATATTGAAGCTGTAGGATTTATTACCCAAGGAGTTCCTCGACGCAGGGGAGTGGGTCCTAGAATTCTTAATCACAAAACTAGTCAAACTCAGCTAACCACAGCGCTAATGGCAACCAGCGATCCTATTGCAATTATTATAGTTGATATGGACACGTTTATGAAACCTGCTTTGAATGAAATGGTGATTATCCTCTAGGTTGGAGGGTTTGTGATCATTGATGGGTTCGTGATAGCGTAAGATATTTTTGTCCTTAGGGATAATTTTGTCAATGTCTTATAAAATTGGACTAATATTAATTGTAATTTTAATTTTTAAATAAATTATCGGTTAAGTTACGTCATTTGATCCAGATAAAGATATTAAAATGGCCCAATAAATGATTTAGGTTAATGGGTCGAAGTGTGGACAAAAAATGAGATCTGATTAGTGTGGATCGGGTCTATATCGATTTTGTGATGGGGAAGCCCGATATGAAAGCTATATAAAAGTTAAGGTCTCCTGCAGTTACTCAAGAGTAGGAATGGCAATGGGGCGGGTTTGGGGCGGATTATGCGATCCCCGCCCCCATCCCCATTTATAATTTCGTTCCCCATCCCCGCCCCATTCCCATCGGGTTTTTTTTTTCAACCTCCATCCCCATCCCCATCGGGGAATAACATCCCCATACCCGACCCATTTCCCCATTGGGGATGTTATTAGCTTAAAAAATATTATTTTATATATAACATATTTATATTGCTACGCTTGAAATGAAGAAAGAACTG
>JAOTAX010000006.1:26040532-26052154 GCA_025629825.1 Erythroxylum guanchezii
TAATAAAGCTCCCACTACGTACTAACATGTGGTATCAGAGCGGTTACGTGATCGGATTGCCGGAAACGAAGGTTTTTCGGTTTTTCATCTCATTTGGATTTCCTTCGTTTTTGATTCGTTTTTCAGTTTTTTTTACATAAATAATTGCGTAAAAGTGGTATACATAAGGCTAGCTACGAAAAACAGGTCGAAAAAGGGTCGAACGGAGAGAAAAATGGGGATTCGGGATGCCGAAAATTGCTTCCGGCGTCGAACTGCCGAAAACCACTGCACGCGCCCGAGACTCCTTCAGGGCGTAAGGGTGCGCTGGATCGGATAGCACGTGTGGCGCACGCCCCAATTCGGGTGCGCCATGTCGCTCCACCTGGGTGGCGTCCGTGTGGAACGGAGGGGGTGTGCAGTGCATGCGCCCATCCGAGTCGTCCACGCGGACGACACGTGGCACCGGCTGATCGTCGACACGTGTTGACACGTTCGCGAGTGGAAGCGTGTGCGTGGCACGCGCCAGACGCTGCAGAGGATGTCTGAGACGCACACGTGCAACGTACGCGCCCATCTCAGCCACGCGCACTGACGTCAGCAATGACGTCGGCGGCTGACGTCATGCTGACGTCGGCGGCTGACGTCATGCTGACGTCACCGTACAGATAGGGTTACAGAATTTTAAAAAAAAACTTCAAAAATTTCAAATTTCCCGTAAGGTACCCTAGGGTGTTTTGGGTCAGTTTCTGGGTTTAGGAAATTTATAAAGTAACATTTTTCTATTTTTCTGGATTTATTAAATTAGTAATAAATTAAAGTTTAACTCCAGAAAAAGGAATTAAGATATTCTGAATCCGATTTCGATTGAATTTTTATGCTTCGAACTACGTATACCCCAGGGTGTTTTGGGTCAGTTTCCGGGTTCAGGAAATTTATAAAGTAACATTTTCTATTTTTCTGGATCTATTAAATTAGTAATAAATTAAAGTTTAACCCCAGAAAAAGGAATTAAGGTAATCTGAATCCGATTTCGATTGAATTTTCATGCTTCGGACTAAGGTTTGGAGCATTTAAGAACTAAGGAACTGTGAGTCGATCCGTTACCTTAAGGACTTCACCCACTTGTGTTTGTAACACAAGTATACAGTATGGGTGTTGTGATGTCGTTAGACACTACCAGTTAGGGGATCGTTACATTTACTCTATGTACATTTGTACATTTTTAAGTATTATGATAGTATGATGGTTACTGATAAAGATGATCATTGTTTGTCCTCAGTATAAAGTGTCATCATACATTGTCATAATGCGTATTAAAGTCTTAAGATTTGTGTCAATCTTAAACATTTGAAGGTCATTGGGCATATCTACAGATTGACTTTATACTTATGTCATTTAGACGCATACAGTTTAACATAGCTAGCAATAAAGTTCGACATGACATAGGGGGATATAAGTTTTAATCCCATAAAGGTTCTCTAATGCAATTTAGCATTCAGTTGGAGAACATAAAGGTTTTTTCTAATGCTATTTAGCATTTGGTTAAAGAAAACAGAATTTCTCTAATGCAGGTTAACACATGCGGTTTAGCATAAAGCTAGAGAAATTAAGACCTACAAACGAAGATGATACAATTTAGATCATAAAGGTATCATCGTAGTTTGCCACACTCCATTTTCCCATTCATGTTAGTGGGGTATTAGGTATTCGTGATTGTATTGGATTTATGTCACACAAGACACATTGTATCTGATGCTTTTCGATACCGAAAGCCTTGCGGGACAGAATGATGGACTTTCATTATCTTTGAATCAAATGTTTTGTTTTCAAAGCTTAGTCGACTATACAGTAGCGTGGCTTAACCGACTTTTAAAATTGTTTTAAAACTAAAGTCTATTGCAATTAATGCTTGTCCAAGGGGGAGATTGTAAGACATTTTTGTCCTTAGGGACAATTTTGTCAATGTCTCATAAAGTTAGATTAACATTAATTGCAATTTTGGTTTTCAAATAAATTACCGGTTAAGTTACGTCATTTGATCCAGATAAAGATATCAAAGTAACCCAATAAATGATCTAGGTTAATGGGTCGAAGTCCGGATAGAAAATGGGTCCCAATTAGTGTAAACCGGGTCTATATCGGCCTTATGATGGGGAAGCCCGATAAGGAAGCTATATAAAGGTTAAGGTCTCCTGCAGTTACTCAATAGAACGTTCACGAGCATCAGGTTCCTGACCCGTTGGGAAGCTCGAAACTTGAGAACTATAGAAAGGCCTTGCCCGTGAGTCAGTGAACACTTTCCGCTAAAGGCCTCGGGAGATTCGGAGTCATTTGGAACTAGAAATCGGCATCGAAATCAGAGATAGAACCGAAATCCAGGTATTTTGCATTACTTTCGTTTCTGATCCTTTCATGTAGATCCGGGGTATGTAATAAAGCTCCCACTATGTACTAATAGATAATTCTCAAACAGGGTGTAATAAGCGCCCTACTCAGTAATTAGAAATGATGGCAGCATTGGTGTGTGGCATCTCTTCTACACTCGAGTCCTCCAATGTCTCTACTTCAGCTTCTGTCATTCTTTGCTTATCAGATGAGGATATCTAGATATTGATTAACATGTTTCATCCTCCATCCAACTGTGAGAAACTCTCTGCTAAGCAAGTTAATAATAGTCTTTGACTCATAGAAAGTGGCACATCCCATCATAAGAGAAGAGTTTTATCTTCTCTCACTCGTATTCATGATATCAACCATTCACCTATTGGTCTCCCAAATGGGGCGCAAACTCCTTATACTACTGTTTTCTATTTGAGTCTTACTTTGACCATGTTTTTTATATCCCAAATCTTTATTTCAATTTAAACTTTGTAGGTTGCCTTGTATTTGATTCCAATTACATTGTAACATTCTTTAATCACTTGAGTGTCTTATATGAATGCATCTCGAGGAGGCTAAATGGAGCAGGTGAGTTATGTAATAGGTCTATTACTAAGTTGATGACACTTACTACTACTTCAGCAACAAATGCTCAAGGTTTATCAAAATTGTGGCATCAACATCTAGAGCACCATTCAAATTAACTGTAACCTTTTTTTTTCTTGGAATTAGTATCAGTTCTTGATAAGGCATTTGAATTGCTGGGCATATTAGGATATTAACTAGCACGTGATCTTGTTAGCTAACTTTCCTATCAGTATTCCTTTTTCTTTAGAATGAGATATTGACTAACACATGATCACACCTTAACTAACATCCTTGTGCTAGATTTTGAACAATCTCCTATTTTGTTTTATTTTTTTCTTATTTCTTATTTTACTTAATCTCTTTGATTCCTTTACTATTTTGTTAACAACTCTTCCTAAGATTTATTAGAAGTTTTGCATTTTATCTAGAACTCTTCCTAAGATGAAGTGGAGTTCCTATTTTGTCCAAAACTCTTCTAGATGAATTAAGGTCTATGTAAACCTATTTAAGTAACTTTTGAGAGAGATTAACATCTCTCTATCAATAAAGTTTATTTTTTTCTTTGAGAATTTTTATATTATCACTCTTATATTGGAATTGTGTTTATTTATCTTTTCCACTACATTAGGTGATAATAGAGTTTTGAATCTCACAAAGTTTTTCTTTCTAACAATGGCAAATAATCTTAATAACAAAGTTTAAGAATTACCCAATATTTAGAGAAGAATCGAAGAACACATGATAACTATTCACAATATTAAACACTTGTTAGTTACAATCACTAGACAATTGCAGACATTAATGTGAGGTGACAATAACCAAAGATTTGTGAAAATAACTGACAGGGAAGTTACTCCCGCTCATTCTCAAAGTCTAACATCTTTCATCAGAACTGATAATTCCAACGATGATGAGAAAACCATCTTGAGAGATCTTCATATAATGAACAGAGAAGACCATAAATACCTTAAGGGAAAAGAAGATAGCTTTGTTAGAGTTATTAGGAGCTTAATGATTTCTAAAAGGGAGCATAAAGTTTAACAGCAGTACTAATTGTTTCATACTAGAAGCATGGCACCAGAAAATCCTTGTATGTTGATCATTGATGGAGGTAGTTAAGAGAATATCATTATTAAATTTATGGTCAAAAAGTAAAAGTTGCCAACCAAGCCTTACCTAAAATCCTATAGTATCACATAGATTATAGCCATTGGTGATATCTGTATCATAGAAAAGTGTAAGTTGTCATTTTTTATTAGTAAATACTTATGAAAATTATTGTGATGTTATTAATATGAATGTATGTCAAATTTTGTTGGGTA
The DNA here is from genome assembly GCA_025629825.1 of Erythroxylum guanchezii. Lineage (NCBI taxonomy): Eukaryota > Viridiplantae > Streptophyta > Magnoliopsida > Malpighiales > Erythroxylaceae > Erythroxylum > Erythroxylum guanchezii. The sequence goes on from JAOTAX010000006.1 coordinate 26,044,804, forward strand.
GATCATGACAATATGATGTTGATGCATATCATTTGGATAGGGAGAACATTTATAGATTTGTGAAGAATGGTGTAAATAAGTTGGTACCTATAGGTGAAAAGAGAGTAATGAAACTTAATGGGACAAAAAAGCCATTGTTAGAATTTAAAAATAATAAGGAATTTTTTTTTATGAAATGAAGGAAACGAGGGAGGTAAATTTATTGATAGCGGAAGGGGAAGAAGAGAGTGAAAAGAGAGAAGATGAGATTCATTTAAAAGTGTAACCAATGTTAGAATAATATGGGAATGTAATACCCAATAAGACCTAATAGATTACCTCCCATGAGAGATGTTTAACACCATATTGATTTGTTTCTTAGGGCTAGTTTACCTAACTTACCTCACTACCATAAGAGTCCAAAGAAGAATTAGATCTTGAGGGAGAAACTAGAATGTGATGCTAGTGTAGTTGGGATTAGAGCTATGCCATCTCATAAGAAAAAGCTAATAATCTTCTATAGTGAAAAGTTATCTGATGTTAAGCAAAAATGGACTACGTATGACAAAAGGATTTTAAGTTATTTTAAGAGCCTTAAAGACATGGGAATATTATTAATTAGAAAATAGTTTATTTTTTACATTTTGCCTTCTTTTTGTCAAACAGTTGGTGATCAACCTTTCTATTCAACCATTGATAGCGAACCTTCTACTGATCAACTTTTTATTCATCAATCTAGTAGTTATTTACCACAAAATCGATATATCGATTTTAATGTAGATCATATCGATGCAACTCATTCCTCTTTCCAACTAGAAGAAATTCTTCATACAACATCAACAGTTGAAGCATCTAATATCATGTGTCATAATTTAGATTGTCCAATTGTATCTTCCTCTTCAATTCAACCTAGCTCAATGATATCTGTTGAAGATCAAGGTATAAAATTTTTTACTTGTATTTTTTTTCCATTTTTTATATTATTACTGCACAAAGTGATCAACCTTTTTGTAAATCTTTCAAGGGATAAATTGTCATCGTTCTTCGTCAAATTTAGCATCCCTACAGAATTTATATGTTTAGCCCCTACAGCTTCGCCTTGTTCCAAACTATGAACATTATGATGCAAAGAGATTTTATCTAGAACCCCCGTCATTCTGTTGTTCATCAAGATAGATTTGCATTGTTACTCCTTAAATGCCATATGCTCTGAAACGATTATTTATTGGTAATGATGAAGAATTTGAACACTTTAGGAAGAACGTTCATACATATAATAACAATGCGGCTTTTACTTCATATAGAGCTAGGTATGATCGAGAAATAACAAAAAATAAGAAAGGAGTTTATACATTTCGTGTTTAAGGTCAAGTTTATCATTTCCTTGATAGTTTAGTTTCAACAACTAATAAGGTATCTAGTATCCAACTCTATTTTTTTGATACTGATGAGGAACTGAAAAGAAGGACTAAGAGTGGTGATAAACTTCGTGAGGATACATTAAAATTGATTATGACAATTCTATAAGATAATCCCTATGTCAAGTTCTTCTTAAGTCTTAGGGACATTATAACACTTGAGAATCATACAATAGTTTTGAGTGTTATCCTGACCTTGATCAGTGTGTTTACAATCTTCCTACTGGATCACAAGTGGCTGCTATATGGACTGAGATCGATGATGAAAAGATTGACAAATGTCCTCACATCTAAGTTTATACTCACTCGAGCACAAGTTATAGAATCCAGTCTTACTATGCATGTTATGACGCCCTTCAATATCCTCTTTTATTTCCTTGTGGTGAATCTGGATGGCATCGTGGAATTAAGTGGTTGATTTCAAAAAGAAATTGAAGACAAGGATTACCTAAAATAGGCATATGGGCATATCATTCAGTTGAGAAGAAGAAGATGCTAAGAATCTCACACGAGGCATGACCTAAGTAGCCATCAAGGTCACGGTGTAGATATATGTGTGAGTCGTTAAAACATAAGTTTGTTTTTCCACGATACAACATCTCAAGCACCTAAAATGTTTCTTATCAATCAATTGTTTAATAAATAATTATAAAGCAAAGGATTAAAACAAAGAAGATAATTTTAAAAAAAGACTCCCCCTCATAAACCCTGATGATACCTTGCCTAATTCAACATGTTATACTAACATCACAATAGTAATGAAGTTTATCCCTCTACAAATGCCAGAAACAAACTGAAAAATGACATTTTTTAGTTTTAATGGAAGTTAACAGGTATCTCGCCGACAACTGATGATAAACAACGTGTTAGAGTAGATGTTGAGGAAGCTGAGGCGACCAAAGAAGCCGGTGGCAGACGAGAGGAAGTCGCAGGAATCACCGGAGAAGAATTTTCAGGTTGAAGAAGAAGAAGCTGTAGTGAACGAGCATGATATTTGGTTGTGCAATTCAATTAGAAATAGTGAACGATTAGGTTAGTTTTAGGGATTTTAATTTCAGTCACAGGTGTAACTTATTTAAGTCATACTCGTGACCTTTTTTATTCCTTATTTTAACTAACTATTAACTATGTTTATTAATTCGTTTTAAACTTATTAGTTTAGGTCACACCGGTGACTCATAGTGTGACTTGATTTTTTATTCCTTATTTTTACTAACTATGTTCACTGCTTCATTTTAAACTTATTAGTTTCAGTCAAAGTCACACCCGTGACTCATAGTGTGATTTTTATTCCTTATTTTTACTAACTATTTTTATTAATTCATTTTAAATATTCTAACTTTTATATTGTAACTTATTTTCTGCACAATGATTTTTTTTCCATATTCACAAAATTTATTTTTTCACATATTTTAATATTTAACAATATTCTTTAATCGTTAATAACATAATATATTCATAAATACTCTCCAATTCTCTTAATTTTTTTAATTTTCCCCCTATGTCACAATTACTAAACTATTTTATCTTTTCTCTATATAAATTTCACAACATTCACTTAGATATTTCATCCATTGATCTTTTTAATTTCTTCGTTGGTACACATTTTCAAATTCTTTTGTTTTTAAATTATTAATTTTAACATACTTATTTTATTTTTTCATTCTAAATATTCCAACTATTATATTTTGACCTCTTCTCTTTGAAAAAATTTTATACACAATTATAGAATTATATTTTTTCCACAAAATTTTAAATTACATAACATTCATTTGTAATTAACATATACATATATAAAGACTCCTTAATTTTAAATTATGTTGGCGTTATACTCATATGAATTATCACTGCACAAATGTGCAGTGTCTGTCTCGTCTGATCACTAAAACGCCATGGATTCTCTAATCTCTAGCTTAAAATTTTTTTTTTCCCTAAAAGCCCCATCTGTACCTAATTGAGCAAGGACATAAAGCTAGGCAGTTGGATGTCTTATCAGTCTATGTCACCTATTAATTTAGTGTTTGTTCTGGACGTCAGTGAAGTACGTTCGCCAATATCAATTATCACACCTGACACCACACCAATCCGTGCTTCTGGTCTAGTCTCGATTCATCACACCAATCGGTGTTTCTGGTCTAGTCCCGATGCGTGTGGAAAATATATATATATATATATATCTAAATTATTGGCTCTGTATGTGTATAATATATATATATATATATATATATATATATATCTAAATTACTGGCTCTGTGTGTGTATAATATATATATATAGTATATTGAGACGTGCTTCTAACGTCCCCGTGATACATCCTTTTCAGTCGAATGCGAAAGAATCGTTTACTTGACCAAATGAACTTGGATTCATCACATCACATACGTAACGCAATTGATGGCCGGCCGGTGATGATAAATAATTAGTGATGAATAGAGAATTCTGTTATCAAAATATCCATCATCTGAATCTTCTAAGATTTGATGATTTCTTTTTTAAATAAGTTAAATAAAACTATATTTCATATAACAAGAGGGAAATGAAGCAATTGAAGAGAACCATTTTTATGCTTCTATTAAAACAGACAGAGGATGAAAGTTGTCACGGACATGAAGTATATATAGTAAGGGTAAATATAGACAAAAGAGGAATCATAGCTAATAGAACGTGGATGAGATGGCGAGGTCACCGAGATCTGTGCCAACTGTCCCAAAAACTCAGTCAGGCTCTGCATCATCAAAGTAACGTAACACATCCCCCATTCCACGCTTCCTGTAATAGCCACCAACTGGCCTACACCCTCCCTACATCACCCCAGTAGTTGTTTATTAACCGCCATTGATACTCTTTCTTTTTTTTTTTTTTTTTCCATACCATGTGATCTTATAAAAAAGGCATCCCTTCACTGGACCTTTTTACTGTTAATTATCAGTATTTTTATTCTTCATTGTATAAGTATTGCTACAATTGCTACCTTTGCATATCTTCGTGTCTATCACGATTCACTAAACAGCTTTTATATCAAACAAAGACACTCCAGTCTCAGACAACAACCTCCGCAAGTCATGGCCACCTCTGGCGCTTGCTTTTTCGCGCCCACTGTTTCTCCAGTGATCCGCTGCTGTGTGCCCCCGTCTCCATCTTCTTCGTCTTCGTCGTCCTCCGCTAAAATGAAGCGAAATCCGAATCCCAATTCATATCCAACTCGGCGGTTCGCGCTCGTTACCGAACAGACGCCATCGTCAACGAGTGAAACAGTTCTAACGAGCTTCCAAGAGAACGGAAGCTTCCTCAAGATTCACGAGAAACAACATATAGCACTACTAGAATCCGAAACAGCAACCACAACAGCAACGGAGGAGAAAAATAGAGCAGAAGAGCAAGAAGCAAAAACAACAGCATCTGAGGAGGACGAGCAATCGCTAGCAACGGTAACGAAAAATTCGAATCCATATCGTTTGGTGGTGGAGAATCCAGAAGCAGCGACGGAGGCGAAGAAGAGTTTGAAGGATTATTTCGAGGCGTCGTCGGAACTGATCAGATCCGATGGAGGTCCGCCGCGCTGGTTTTCTCCGATGGAATGTGGGTCCCGCCTGGACAATTCTCCTCTCCTTCTCTTTTTACCTGGTAATTTACTCATTTTTCCTACTCAACGTGTCTTGCATTTTCTTTGACTTTCTTAACCACAGTTAACTGCACAATTCTTTTTAAAGTGTTTATGCTCATCTTTTAGATACCTCCTTTTTGGAATTTTGATTGGATGACCATTTCACATCATGACAATGAAATCAAACTTAAATGATTGGAGTTGGAAAGTTTTGAATAATGATCCACGAATCTTCTGTCGATGCTTTTTTACGTTTTCTGTTTTAACTTTATTTGTACGTGTATTATCACAAATAAACTACTAATGATGATATTATTCTAATTACCCGCTTTTAGCTGTTCCATTTTATTAGTTTAATAATTAATGACAATCATAATAAACTTAATGTAGGCGGATAGAATACATCCGGAGTAACCATGGTAGCATAATTAGAAAAATTATTATAGAGTTAGCAAGTACCGATGCATGACTGGTATAACCATGATTAAATAGGATAGAATGTACCACGTCAAATCCTGTCTTCTACTTACTCTCTTCTAACCTTATTTCAGTAAATATCTTATCCCAGTATGGACTCTAGGAATTCATGAATGACGACTAACAATCCGCAATCACTTCTGCATGACATTTGTAATTTTTTTATGAAAAATACAATTGCGTCTTTGAATTTATTCTAATGAGTCAATTGAAACATTCAGAATTTTATAATTTTTATGCAAAAACTAATCAAGCATTCCATTAAAAAGGCTAATGACCCAAAATTGTTAGTGTTTTTTTTTTGACATTAAAATTGTTAGTGTTATGAATCTATTTTTAGAAGTTAATGCTGAAAACAACATTTAAGAAATATATTCTAAAATTATGTGAACCAGTACTTTCAGTTTAATTTTTATGAATTATAATCTCATTCGTATAATTTAAATTTACCACAAAAAGAGGATTGTAAATGCATGTATGTAAATATACAAAGTTTATATTTTGATGTGCTTTAAATCTAATTTATGTAACTCATTATACCTCTCATCTGTCTTTGTGATTATATCCCCAGACGCAAGATAGAACGAATTACTAATTGTGTCTTCATTAAAAATTTGAACCTTAATTTTCAGTTCATATAATTTATTGCTTGAAACTTTTACAGGAATTGATGGTGTGGGGCTAGGACTTATTAGGCAACACTATAACCTTGGGAAGTAAGTCTGCTCTAAGCAATTGCTGTTAGTGACATGATTAATTTCTACCTGAGGAAGAAACTTAGAGACCAAAATGTTCTCTTTTATGTTAGACTTGGCTTATTTTATGGAAGTACGTATTTACTTATGATGGTTTTTCCTTTTCAAATAGGATTTACGACATCTGGTGCTTGCATATTCCAGTTAAGGATAGAACATCGTTCGCAGGTTCTTTTTTCTCTCTCTTTATATTTATTTAATGGCTAATTAAGATGAATGGTAATTATGTCTTAGTTCTTGATTATTCTTTTTTTCCCCCCACTAGAGAACTGGAACCGAAGCCATTTTCACTAATATATTTACACATATTTAAGGCCAATTTGATCTTAACCTTCCCTTGCAATAATTCTTTCATGCATTTTCAACTGGTATGAGTCACGGAGAGAGTTAACATGAAACTAATCCGTTGCAAACACGTATTAATGCATGCATTTTCTTAACATTTATGATACAGGCCTAGTGCAGCTGGTAGAAAGAACAGTTAAATCTGAGAGTAACCGATCTCCAAATAGGCCCATATACATTCTTGGTGAATCACTTGGAGCATGCCTCGCACTAGCTGTTGCAGCTCGTAATCCTGACATCGATCTTGCTCTTATTTTGGTTAATCCAGGTAAAACATAGATTCCTTATCAAAGATTTCTTGTAGGCTTTACAGGTTTTGAACGATTAACGTTTCTAATGGTTTAGACATAAATGAAATTGCAAGCATATAAAAATAGACTAATAAAGGATCTAACGCAAAAGTATGTATTAATAACAGGACTCACTGTTAGGTGAATCTATCCGATCATTAAGACGGTGTTATACAATTCGCAGTACTGCTTCTAGAAACAGTGAAATACTGCTCATTGAGCGGCAGTAACCTACTTAGTGAACTGTAAGAAGAGGTTATATTGTGATTACTAGCTTGTTAAAGGTGAATAAAATATTAGATTTCCTTGTACTCATTTCCTCGGGAATTTAGCTGACAATCGTGATTCTTTTACCGTCCTTTTGTATTTCATTGCAGCTACATCTTTTGAGAAATCGCAACTAAACTCTCTATCAATCATTTTGGAGTTGATGCCTGACCAAACACAGCTTTTCCTACCTTACATGCTCAGCTTGATGACAGG
>JAOTAX010000006.1:26072505-26094415 GCA_025629825.1 Erythroxylum guanchezii
ATTTCATATTAATTGTCATTATTATTTATTATTAAGATTTTTGAAAGCATGGTTGATGTAAATAGTAAACTAGTAAAGTGTACATTACAACTGCATAATATACTAATATGGACTATTTTGCAATTTTTAAAAATTTTAGGGACTATGTTATAAATTTAAAAAATTTCCCGAAACGGTACCCGGTACCGATACAGCTCCGTTCGAGAGCTCAATCCGGTACTGAGCCCGGTACAGTATTCATAACATTGATTTGAACTTAAGTTTACACTTCAATTAAACAAATTTTATTCTAAGTTTATAACTCAATTGATTATTTTAGCTTTTTTCAAAACAGATTTTCAGGTCAATTTTGCATAGTCATTAAGACAAGGAAAATGAATTATTTAGGCATCACCTTCTTCTAAACAAATATTCTCATATGTCTTAAGCTTCTAATGACAAAAAGTTCTCACAATTTGGTTCAGTATTTTGCAAGTTTTAAACAAAATACTTCAGACTGTACTCAAACTGCAACAGTACCCAGTACTTAACTTCAAGCTAAATTTTGAAACTCTTAGAGATAGAATTAAAATTCGATTCCTTCATAAAATTTGTAACCATATGTCTTTAGTTTAATTTAAACTTAAAATCATCCTATTTAGATATGTACAAATCAAGTTATTGCTAAAATATAGATGCCTATTTAGTCAAACCATTTCATTAAAAAAAATTTAGCTCACTTCGTCATTTTCATCCTAAACTCTTCAATCAATCATTATCAATCATTTTCTAATAAATTCAGATAGCCGTGAAATTTGATGGAGAGGAAAGACAATGTATGAGAAGTTTGTAGTTCAAATTTCAAGTCAATCGAAGTTCAAAAAATAAGTTATGATCAAAAGAGTGAAGGATGTTCGAAACTATCAAAAATCTTTGCATGCTCACTTTCACGATCGTGCATTTCTAGATGGTTGCTTACTGTCACATGCAACTCCTCTGACTCTGAGCATTAACGTGTTACTGGCTAATAGCCACGGGGGTGACTTACTTTAGCCAGATATCTAAAGGAACCAACCTTCTCGTTCTCTTTCTGAATCTGGGTCTCCTTTTCTTTCGTTCTTGTCTAGCTCTGTTTTAGTCTTTTTACCTTAAAACTGTTCGTGGTATGCTTTCAGATCTAAAGATTTGCTCTTTATCTTTTTGTTTATTATATCTTCTTCGTTTCCTACGCTTTTGAAGTCCTGTATTTGTTTACTTCTTCAGAACGCTGCTTTTCCTGGATGGTTTTTGCTTCTGGGTTGGTGTTGCTTGTGAAACTCAACTAGCTAGGTTCTTTTATTCTTTCGGTGTGCTATTTTCGGGGGAGAGTTTTTGAGCTTGTTTATGGGGTCCTTATTATAAGGTTCCATATTGTTTCTCGGTCGCGGTTTCCCTTTTCACTTATAAACTTCAGTTCTATCGTAAAAGTTTAGCTCAATATAGCACTAACCCATTCCTTTGTATGTTTTGTTTTATTGGTCTTGCCTTAGCTCAATAATGGACTTTGGCAATACCTGCATGGTTAGAAACAATATTAATTCGAAAGGATCGAAAGATTAAGATATACGTGGAAATAATGCATGACAAATTTGTGAGTTCTAAATGTGTGTTTTTCAGGATTTAGGTTCTGGTACATGGATTCAACTACAATAGTCACGGGGTGACTAGGACTTAGTCACGGTGCACGCACGATTTTCACGTTGTTATTTCTTCTGCAGAACTTGCAAAAGAAGTGATGAAGAATCTTGACTCCATCTTTGCTACAAGGCCTCGTGTATTTTGTACGAGTATCTTATCTTATGGTTATAAAAACGTAGCTTTTGCCCCATATGGAGAGTACTGGAGACAAATGAAGAAGCTTTATCAGCCACTTGTTCCTGCATGCCGTAATGCACAACTCCACTGTGCCATCCTTTGTGAGTTCTCGAAAAAAAAATGAAAGTGCACGTCTTTGTGTTTATTGCGACCATGCATAACTGGATTCTTAGAAAGTTTAATTGCAAAGTTGCTATCACAATGGAGATATGGATATTCTGGAGTTACTCAATAGAAGACGTGTTCAGTTTGTTCAGATCAGCGAGGGAAGAAGAGATACTAAAGAAGGTAAAATCGACATTAAAATAAAAACTATCAGTTGATTGAAGGTAAAATCGACATTAAAATAAAAACTATCAGTTGATTAAACGCTCCTGTAGAGGAGCTTTTTTCTCTCAACCTGCTCATAACTAAATAATAAAAAACAGCTTTTTAATATAGTCCAACCTCTAAAAATGGTCCAATTAGCTAAAAAATAGCTTATCAGCTGTTTACCAAACTGAGGCCTTTCTGTTATGTCAATTTGAACTTGTCTTATTTGTGCAGTTGTGATCTTATAATGCAATCTCATTCTTTACTCTAATTGTTGTTTTTATTTTTGTATTTTTTATTTATTCACTGGGTTGATCTGGTTGGTTCTTTGCACCTAGTTTTTACATAGTAGTTATATTTCAATTCATCCTCTTTTTTCCAAGGGTTTTATAATTAGACATTGGACCATTTCATATGATGGGAGTTGCGGTATATTGGGCACTGCTTTGCTATGCGCTATTCATGGAGTTATTATAGAAAATACCTTATTGACACTACAAGAAAAGTAGAAATTAGCAACAGAAAATTACCGACGGAAAATAAATCGTAGCAAATTAGCGACGGAAAACTTATTTCCGTTGCTAAAATCGACGTAAAAAAATTTATTTAGTGACGGTTATCATTTCCGTCGCTAAAATTGGAGGGAAACCATCCCGGCAAAATTAGCGACGAAATTTAGGGACAGTAAAAGTTTCGGTCGATAATTGCGTAGCACATTAGCGACGGAAACTCTATTTCCGTCGCTAAAATAGGTATGAAAAAATTTTGTTTAGCGACGGATAACATTTCTATCGCTAAAATTGGAGGAAAACCGTCCCGACAAGATTAGCAACAACGTTTAGGAACGGTAAAAGTTCCGTCAGTAATTTTGCCCTGAATTTAGTGACGGAAAACTTATTTCCGTCTCTAAAATCGGAGGGAAATTTAAAATTTAAAGGTGGGAATTAAAGGCGGTATAATAAAACTTAAAATTAGCGACGGACATCACTTTTAAAACCCTCGATCACCCCTTCCCCCTCCCACTCTGGTTCTTCCTCCTCCGGCGACTTCCTCTCCCGTCTGGTGAGTTCCTCTTCTTTCTTGCTTTTTTTTTCCTCTGATTTCTTTATTACTCTTTCTTGGTGGGTTTTTGATTGTCATATATAGTATTGATTTATGTGTTGAATACTTTTTGTTGTTAAAGAAGAAACGAGTATTGTTGAAGAAAGCCCATAAGATCCAGTATAGGGAAGCTCTCTGAATACTCTACTGAATCCTGGTTAGTTTGTATCTTCAATCTTTCTTTGAGCTCTCCTCATCTCTGTGTTAGTTTACAGGCTTTAGTTTCAATTGCGTTTCAGGGGAATCGGAGCTATAGACGCGTTAAGCAAACAGTGAACAGACTAGAGGAGGCCTCCTCTCTTGTAAAGGCTCAAAGAGGTTGAGAAATTTGTGACTAGTTTTGCTGAAGATAAAAGGAAGAGTCTTGAAGAACACCTCGTCAACGATGATGGGAACCTTTTTTTAAAAAAATTTTAATTTTATTTACCGACAAAATTTTATTTCCGTCGGTAAATTGATCGACTAATACCAATGGATTCCATCGGTAAATTTACCGACTGTAAATTTAGGTCCGTCGGTAAATTTACCGATAGCCGTTTTAACGACGTCTTAGGCTGTCGGTAATTTTCGTCACTATTTTACATTACCGATGGAATACAAATATTTTCCGTCGGTAATTTCCGTCGGCAAACGCCCTATTTCTTGTAGTGTCATATATGCTTATAAAAAATCTAGAAGAACAAAGGAAAGGTAGAGCTCCATTCAAATTTTTTAATGGAGTCACGCAAATGAAGGGATTCTTTGAACAAACTTCTAGATGCTGGATTTAGGATGTGCAAGATCACATATCTTATTAGTTAATGCAGAAGCTAAAGCTCACTAAGGCAGCACTGATGAATTTGATTAAAGACAAAACAAAGAGCCTCATAATTACTAAACAAAAATTGATACAAGCTTAAGAGACTTGCTACACATCTCCTCATAAAATTGATTTCAAGTTAGTCAAAATGCACAGATTAAAGGAGTATCAGGAGGCCTTAAGACATCATAATTCAACCCTTAGATAGAAAAACCAAAATTAATTGGCTTAGACAAGGGGATTCCAATTCTAAATTTTTTCATTCTTCTCAACTCTCTAGAAGAAACCTAAATAAAATTGCAAAATTAGTTGACAACATGAGTATCACTCACTCTGAATAGACTAGTTTACAAGAACTGATTAGGAATTTCTTCATTGAACTAATGAGAGATGATGTATCTCCTCAGCTTGGCAACAACATCAAAATTTTATTCGATTACTCTATCAATCAGGAGCTCAGCCTTAGTTTCTCGTTTCCTAGTTTATGATGTTCAAAGAGTGTTGTTCAGTTTACACCTATCAAAAGCACATAGACTTGATGGTTTTCCAGCCTGGTTCTTTCAAAAAACATAGGAGGTTACCGGTAAACTCTTTACAGAATTTGTATTGGAATTTTTCACATCATCCAAGATGATGAAATAGATGAATCAAACCTACATTTGTCTACTCCCAAAGAAGCAAAATCCCTCGACTATAGCTAATTTCATATTCATTTCATATTGTAATACAATCAACATAGTGATTGACAAACTTTTAGTTATAAGGTTGAAAATTGTTTTAACTGAAACCATAAACTCTACACAAGGAGCCTTTCTTCCTGAAAGAAATATAGGTGATAATATCTTCCTCTTTTAAGAGCTGCCAAAGGAGTATAGTTCAGCCAAAAGAATCAAAAGTTGTTTGAAGAAAATTGACTTTTACAAAGCATATGATACAGTCAATCAGAGTTTTACAAAGCTTTGTCTTGAAGCAATGTACCTTCCTGAGACTTTGGTGAACTGGATCATGATTTGTATCCAAAACTCCTCTCTCAGTGTGTTGATCAATGAAATCCCATCTAAACCTTTCAACAATACTAAAGGAATTAGAAAAGGGGATCTCCTATCTTTTCACTCTAGTGATGGAAGGATTTTATAAACTACTTGTTAAAATTTACTGCTTGCAATGGAAGATTTCAATTCCACTACAAATGTAAAGAAATTAGCTAAACACACTTGATCTATACAGATGACTTAATGATCCTCAATTGTGCAGATCCTCATTCCATCAAAATTTTGTTGCATATCCTGGAAATGTTCACTGATTGGTTTGGACTGAAGATCAATATTGAAAAAGGTCAGTTGTATATCTCATTAGATGTAAGGAAGATTGAATTTGCACTTCCACCATTCAAATACCTTGGAGTGCCTACTACCACAACAAAGCCCAAATTCTAGAATTGCATTCCTTTATAGAGAAGATAAAAACTAGGATTAATGCTTGAAAAAAACAGGTTTCTTTCCTATGAAACTAGACTCACTCTTATCAACTCATTCCTTAATAGCCTACACATTCATTGGTCAACTCATGTGGTTCTTCTAAAGAAAGTGATCAAAGAAATTGACCAAATAGTGAAAGTATTTCTTTGGATTGAAAAGACAAAAAATGGCAAAAGTGAAAAAGTAAAATGGAGTGAACTTACAATTCCAAAGAAGCAAGGTAGACCAGGGATCATTTTCATTTCACAAATGCAAAAGGTGCTTTTGACCAAAAGAATCTGGAGATTATACACATATAAGAAGGCCCTTTTGATCAAATTGACATCACGAGTATCATTTCAAAATTTTGAATTCACTACAATAGAAAGGATATTTGACTGCAAAAAAAACCATAGTTAGAGGTCCCAAAATCGTCGCTAATAATTATTAGCAACGATTTATATTCATTGCAAAAAACGTGACCAAATTTTTGTAGCTGAAAACTATAGACGACATTTTTTGCTAATAATAGTTTTTACCTACGCTTTTTTTTGTAGCAAAAAATTGTTAGCGACGTGTTGAGAAATCGTTGCTAATACTTTTTGGCTATGATTAGTTTTCATAGGTAAAAACTATTAACTACGTTTCTAGAAATGTAGCTATAAAACATTTGGTTTAAGACCAAACCTAAGACCTTTGATATAACCAAATCTTTTACAATTACCTTATTCCCCTCAAACATTGGATTTAAGTTTATTTATTTATGTAACTAACTAATAATATTTTCATTGAAAATTTGTTTTGTTTTTCTAATTTTAGAAAAACAAATTTTTATGCTTACATAGTTATTTTCTACTTCTTTTGATATCCACCTTTGACCTTCTTTATAATAAGTGAGTTTGTATAGTGTGATCCTATCACACTCTTGTCCATTTAGTTCCTTCTCACTTTATTTTATGAAAAAATACATTGCATAATAAATAATGTAGTGTTTGTTGATATAATTATAACTTATAAACAAAGATCTTACATATTCATTTCGGACGAAAATAATTTTCATTTTTCCTCTACTAACCTTTGCCTTCTCATATTTTTTCCTAAATAAAGAAAAAAAGATAGTTATTAAATCATCCAATAAGATTAATGGAAGCAAATGTGAAAGGAAAGAAAACAAACCTAAACTTTGGGAGAGACTCAATAATCACAAAAATTATTCCAACTTTTTGGAGACATCCGTTCTAAAACATCCTTGCCTCTGCATCAGAAGGAAAAGATTTGTAACACTAATGCAACCTAGAACGAAAATCTTTGGTTCTTTGTTTCAACAATGAAGTCAAGCAGTTGGAAACACCAGGGTTGTTGATATTGATGATATTCAATTTCATATGTGAACAATAAGTAAAAGTGTAATTAATTTTAAAATAAGCGAAACAATATTGCATCTAGTATCATTCGAATTAGCTCTCTTTCTTTATTATTTGTATCTCATTTTTTATTAGGAAGTTATTAGATAAACGTGTGATTGTATTACTATGTGTTGTGTAAAGCTTCCTCAAATCTTCAAGAGAATATAAATGAAAATAGAGACGATGGCTATATCTTGACGGTCTATACAAGATTAGAAAATTGGTTGTTTTGGAATAGTCGTCGATTGCAAAAACTATGTCTGTTCATTGTGACGATGATAGAATCATTCAATCAGGTATGCATTTGTTCGAATTTTGGTTCCTTATATCGTTTGATTTAGCTTTTTAAGTTATATACTATTTGTTTCTTAGGTGAAACACATAGTACGTGCAGTTCATATAATTCAATGATCCATACTGCATTTGAGAAATTGTTCACTGTATCTTTTGGTAGTTTAGTTAAAGTCAAGAAGTTATTGGAAGAGGGTGTCAATAAACTGACTCCTGGGGGAAGATCTTTCACTATTTCAAATGATGCCTTCAAACGCGCAAAGAGTCTTTTTGAGAATCCATACATAAGAAAACTCTTATACCTTATCTATCGAGACTCATATCACTTGGAATCTAGAAAAATAGTTATTTCTTTTTCTTTTCGATGAAATAGGCATGAAAATTTATTTATTATTTTTTCTGTAAGAATTATTAAACTTCTAATTAAAATCTTGTACTACTTACCATATATCATTATATTATATTATTTACCATATACCAATATTTATTGTTTTATTTTTTTGTAAGAATCATATATCATTATATTACAAACTTTATCTTAAAACTATTTGAAAATTTTGTGACACCATATACAATTGTCAAATCATATAATTTAGAAGAGAAAAATCAGAAGTATAAATCTATGTCATATTAATTAATTTTAAGTTTATAGTTTCATAAATTATAGAAATGATTTGACATTTTTGGTAGTTAAATTTATTTTAACACCTAGAATCATTGTCAATAATATTAAATTTGATTTTCTCAATATGATGCTCAGTCACTAAATGATCAAGTCAAAGTTAGCGAATTTGTAATTATAAATAAGAGAGTGCTTTTGTTATTTAAGCTTTTGGCAACAATTAAAAAAATCATTACCAAAAGTCCTACTTTTGCGACAATTTCTATAGTCGTCGCCAAAGGCTCACCCTTTGGCAATGAAAACACTAAACCATCACCAAAGGGTTAGCCTTTGGAGACAACTCTTAAAAAGTATCACCAAAGACTTGCATTTAACTACAATTTTGTAAAACATGGCAAAATGTTTACACTTTAACAATGTTTTCGAAAATCTTGACCGAAAGCTAACTTTTAGCTATGATTTTGAAATCGTTGCCAAAAAATGTAACCAAAGGTCAACTTTGTTGTAGTGATTTCTGGCAAATTACAACCTTAAGAGATTAGTCATAGACTTTAACGAATCGCTGAACATGAGAAACTTGATATATCCTTAGATCAAGCATAAGCAGGGAAATGGTGCCAAAATTTGGTTTTGGTTTGATAACTAACTAAACTCTAGTCCTCTTATCCAAAGAAATGAGATCACCTAGCTGAGAAACAAAATCCTTGTAAACTTCAAATTATCGTCACTCATTCAAAATGGTGACTAGTATGGGAACTTCAAAGGTTTTTCTACATTGGCAATCCACTTACTTGAAATACCACTTGGGAATGGAGAAGATTGCATTATATGGTCTCTAAATCGGAATGGAAAGTTCACAAACCACTCTTGTTATAAGATATTTCTTTGGCAATATTAGAGAAGTCCCCTAGCATGAACTCTTACGGAAACTCTCTTAATCCTAAAACTTTTATTCTTACATGTCTAGTGATTAAAAACAGAATAAGAACCAAATGAAGGTGGTTTAATACAAATGAATTAACATGTGTATTATGCAAGGCAGCTGAAGAAGACAAAAATCACCTGTTCTTTCTTTGCAAATTCTCTGAAGCAATATGGAATTGAATATTACAATTGCTAGCATTAAGAAATCGCTCATATGAATAGGAAGATACTTTGACTTGGTTTACTAATTTTACTAAATCAGGGAAGCATAATGGGAATTTGCTAAAAACAACTTTCATAACTACAATCTACCCCAGCTGAAAGGAGAGGAACAACAAACCATAAAAAAGAGTTGAAGTAGACAAGTACCAACTGGCAGAACAAATACTGAATTAGGTTAGAGCCATCTTGAATTCTTGCTTGCAATGAATATGCAAGACTCACTCTCCTATGAAATGAGGAATAGATGCAATCTATAACCCAAGTTCTAGTAACTGGTTTGCTTTGACATAAAATTGACATGATCATTCATGTAATTGCAATCCGGTTGTAAGTTGATAGCTAAGCGGTAAAAAGATTTTCATGTTAATGTTACACTAGCTTTTGCTATGATTAGTACATTTTCATTCATTTTCCAAAAATATACATCAAGTTATATAAACATTAGCCAGATTTAGACTCATACCCATTATTATCATTCTTATTCTTATTCTTCTTATTATTATTATAATCCATAAAGTTTTAATGTGCATTAATGCGAGTTAATGAGCGAAGAATGAAGTTCAAAGTCAACGAAATGCGAGGGACTCGAGCTTGAAGGCGCACGGCCTAGATTGATGTATCATTAAAGTTTAGACTTACACGTAATCACACAGATTATTAGCCTGCCCCATGTTTGGGAGGGGCTACTAACATTAGGTAGTGAAAAAATTAACCGAAAAAAGAAGAAGAGCAAGCTTCATTTGTTTTTATTTGTATAAAATTGATTTATGGTGGCTAGAGCCAAACCACAAGCGCCTGGTGTTTTGAGACAATCCCATGGATAGCAAAAATCATCAAGTACAAGGTACTATAATCATTCAAGTCCAAACCATAAAGTACTAAAGAGATTAATTTCCTACAACTTTTTACCCCATGATAGTTCAAGAACCAAACAACTTACTGTATTTTTGTGAATAAATGGAAAATGGATCACTTTCTCCTTTTTCCTGTGCATGGGTCTAACTGTTCATCTACCCAAGCAAGCACATGTCTTGAGAAGTCTCTGACAAATTTTCCAAAGTGATAAAGCAACTGCTCCCACTTGCTAAAATGGTCTTGCTGCTGCTTCCATCATCTTCTTGACTCTGGTCAGCTTTTCTATCTCCCTGAGAGCCTGAAGACATAGGACGTAGGGAGAGGAAATTCCATGATCACTCTACCAAACTATTTACATCAAAAGCGTCAAGAACAACGTAATCTCTCACTCGGGGAAATTTTTTCATCTTTTACCTCTAGTACCATGTCTTCTGTGGTTACAAGATCCATCTCTTCATAGCCTAATTTGGCAGCTACGTCTGCAAAACAAGAAGTCACTAGAACAAATATAGAAATAAAGTTATGTAGAACAAGCAGGATACTTTAGGATTTACTTTGCAGTGAAACAGTAGCGTCGGCTGTAGCATATCCACCTCTCAGTTCTTCGTACAAAGCAACTAGCTGGGTTAAAGCCTGGTTTTCATTAACCAAACTATTTGTAATCAAGATGGGAAACACTGGAAGAACTTTTCTTGTTTGCTGTTGAAATTATCTCTAAGAATAAATAACACTAAGCAGATTACATTCACAATTTGAGCAGGAAGGTAACCTCAGAATGGGAATCAGATTCATTATCTGGTAGGGTCAATTGAGTTTGGACTTCTATCATCTCGCTGGCTACAATTTGTAATGGTACATCAATCCATAATGAGATTCCATGTCTAAGAAGTGCCCTAAATCCCAAGGAATCACAGATTAAAACCAAGAAATACTTATCAACCTTACTAGAAACAAACAACATCAATGGGGATCACACGCAAATTGGTCCAACTGAGGCTGAGGTTGAGGTCATACAAGTTAGTTGAACTCTGAACTGCACCATCTCCAGCACATACCACCAATCGACCCATGGATGATAACTGTTTCAACACTTCCGTCTGCAGCCAAATGCAGTTCAAATAATGTAACTCATTACCCATGGCATTTAAATGTATCGATATGTGTATACCGACAATGTGTTACTCCCAAGCAACTTTGAATAGAAAAACCAACTGTTAAAATATCTCAAACAGAAACAGGCCAACCAAATTAAATAGTCTCAAAGTCAAAACTCGAAAGCTACAAGATAATGTACAACCAAATAACGATGGAAAACACAAAACAAGAAATGATACGTGATTGAACATGTTGCAAGAGATTCACCTCCGAGGCTAGAAATCCCTCCTCATCAGCCTCCCTGAAAGACTTGACAGCAGATTCACCACCAGCTGCTTCTTCTACCAAACTATCACTGTACAGTAAACATGCAATGACTTTAATTTTGACAAGTTAGAAAGTCCACGAACCAATTGAGGGAGGAATGAATATCTGCGTACCTGTCAAAATAATAGTAGCGCAAGCCGTCTGCTAGAAGCTTGCCCAAATTGGTTTTTATGGAACTCTTGATTCCTTGGGATTAGGGAATTTGTATTTGACAAAACAACAGGAATGATCAGACCCAAAATGGACAAATAATCAAAAACAAACGAAGGGACTGACAATGCGTACCAACAAGGAATATGGACGTCCCTTTGAGTACAGGGGATAAATCCGCGGCTCTCTTCTGCAAAAATAAAACCTGAAGCATAACAATCTCTTCGATTCTAAAGACTCACAGAACTCGCGCACATTGCTTGGTGTGTGATCATATTATGCATAGACATACACAAGAAAGCCCAGAATCGCAAAAGAGAGAAGATGAATGTCACACCTTCAATTCAAGAAATTGATCAATTTTGGTTTCTGTCCACACAAAACCGAAATGAATCGTCCATATAAGCAAAAAGAAAATAAAACGAAAATTCAATTTACTTTATCAGAAAACATGGATAATTCAAAAGAGAAGTCACCGGAAGTGGAAGTATCACTTGGAAGCGAGCAAGTAGCAGCGGTGATTACAGGTTTTGGGCAGACAGACAGGGCACGTGAAAAAATAGGAACAGAGTGAAGAGGAGGAGGAGGAGTGTTGAATTTGGTGGAAATGGCTGATGGAATTGGCGGCGTGAGTAGTCTTGCGGATGCCATCGTTAACTCCATTAATAAACTTTGCTTATCTGGTTTAGGCAGTTTTTTGGCTCGTCTTGCGAGGGCCTACGAGGGACCTGGAATGAGAGGAAATGCAGAGGAGGGTGCTGCTTCCATTGGATTAGGCTCCTTATTGGGCTATCCAACCATACAGCCCATCCCATCCCATCTAAAGTAAAATTCACTTGCGCTTCAATTCAATAGCCACAAAAATCCCTTTTCAATATATTCTTTTAATTAAGAAGATTTCTGTTAAAACTGACACAAGTTGATGTTAACAACTCCATCAGAGAGAGACACGATTTGATGATGATGTTGGAATTCTGTGATTTCTTTTAGAAATCCTTTCTCCGCTCCTTCATTCTCATCTCTAATTCATATCCCAATGTCACGTACAGCAGGAAATAGGAAAAAACTGTAACATACTTTTCATAAGAAGTTAAGAGAATATTATACAGCCTGAACGTCTAGCAGACAGGATTCTGGACTAGCAACACAAATGCACATGGACTCTACGGTAGCCTGGGTCGCCACTAACATCACTCCTCCGTTTCGGTGGAAAAATATTAATAAACTTGAAGGTATTCATTGGTGTAGGGTAAGAATGCAGTCACTGCTGCAGACACGATGTGCGCATCAAGTGCAACTGAAGTAGAAGAACCAATTTAGTCAACAGACACGAAAGATTAGGGTCCAGCAGGATAGTTTTTCATAAATTTGTGTACGAATGCAAAGCTCTACCTGGATTGGTGATTCTTTGGGGA
Organism: Erythroxylum guanchezii; assembly: GCA_025629825.1. Taxonomy (NCBI): domain Eukaryota; kingdom Viridiplantae; phylum Streptophyta; class Magnoliopsida; order Malpighiales; family Erythroxylaceae; genus Erythroxylum; species Erythroxylum guanchezii. The sequence continues at coordinate 26,085,315 of JAOTAX010000006.1, forward strand.
GGATAAACATGATCTGCAGTAAACCATAGTTCACTCCAAATTAGCCCAGACTAAAGATTACGGATGTGAAACCAATCAATTTGTTGTACTTCCTTTTTACAACAACATTTTGTATGGTGATTACACCAAAGACTTGTGCAAACCAGAACCTAAAATAATCACAGCTTCCACATCCACGAAAGTTATCAGCTTCCACCTGTATCAAGTACAAAAATTTTATGCTCAGCGCTGAAATTGAACTCTATAGTCACAGTATCTCTAGCATTCTTGAAAATTCCAACACAACCTCAAAGATATTCATCATGGGCACAAGATATCTTCCTCTTTTTGATGAAGATTAGTTAGAGAATTGAGTTGCATTTTAAAATATGGTAGCTATGCTATACATGCATGTTAAAGATTCTTGAATGTATCAAATCATTTGTCAAAGTCCAACTGCCATCTGTTATAACTAAGGATGTGTTACAATTGTCAGGCCTTCAACTTCAGTAGTCAAAGGGTTAGGGAAAAAGAATGCAGATTATAAGTACAAAAATGTGAGACCTTTCTGTGTAATTTCGTCAGCCCCCTAGACAGACACTCTCAAGCCATTTCTTTAAGTCAAGGTACATAGAAACTGGAGGAAGATTAATTAGAAAAAGAAAAATTGCAGCTCAAAGTGAACCAGTATTCACATTTTCCTTCTGTTCAGAATCTCAATAAGCATTTAATGCATCTCAAGAAACATAAAAAAAAAATCAAAATTTAATAACTTAAGCTCTTGGGATAAGTTTAATATTGGGAACAAATATAGTGTCGTATGAATTTTAAGTGAATAATGTAGCTTCCGTCATACTACCCACCTTGCCATATGACTTGAGGGGAGTTGGGAAGGTCATGAAACTTCAAGACAAAGGCCTTTGATGGGGAGGGAGATAGAATGGATGCCAATGATGTACTGTGTAACTAAGTGAAGATTATCATCATTTATACTTTTCCATGCTATCAACCCCATAAGTTGCAATAATGATATCACTACAACTACCACCTCATCACTTTATCACTGAAACCACAGCAAAAACCATTTTGTACACATAATGCCTGTTACTAGTCCACCAGCAAAACATTTATAGTTCTAGTGATGATAGCAAATCCAGTATTGTTACACTGACATTACAAGAAACATATAAGAATGGGAAACGATAAGTAATTTTTTTTCAAATATTATAGAAAGTGTTTAAGACGAACATTTTAAAATCAAACCACTGGTGTATTATCTCAGCCAAGATTCAATATTTCCACCAAATAGAGTACAAGGAAGATTCTTCCATCCTCTTTATTATTATTTATTAATATTATTACTATTTTTTATCATCATTATTACCGGTGTTCTTATCAGTGTCGATCATAGTATTGCTGTTTCTTAAGGACGATTGAACTAAAATTATTAGACCTGTACCATTTCCAGGTATAGCATTCTACTCCCATTCATTTCATACATAGGAGGGACAGTAGGGAATGATTGCTTGGCTTTTTATATTTCTCAGAAAAACAATAAATGAAAAGCCAGTTACCTCCAATTTGATCAGAGTGAGCACTCGATTCAGGATTGGTTGATGCTGGCTTCATCTTGGCAAGGAAGATAGGCGTCAAAGGTGGAGATTCAACTTCCTCTGCTTTGCTTAAAGCTTTTGGGGACTCCAAAAGCTTAGAAGCATGTGTAGTCATCGTTCTCTGACTGCTTGATCGTACTGAAAAGCTCTGAGAGACTAACAATGGTGGAGGGGGAAGACGAGATGCCAAGTTTGTTGTAGATGACGGAATCTTATTTATTCTAAAAGGCTCAGGATTTCTAATCAAGGGAGCAGACTGAGAAATTGATGCCTTAGATTTTGTTGTTTTGGTAGCTAGATCTCCTGGTGGCCTAGGCAGCTCATGAAGCTCACTTGTCCTTGGAGAAGAAGCAAAGGGAGGAGAAGTACTTGGGGATGCTTCTGGAGGTGCAGTAGGCTGAGAAACTGGGCTACAAGAAAAAATTCCAGAAATATGTTTGAAATGTTCACTTAAGGGAATGGGACCACTGGCAGATAAAGCAGGTTTTGTTGTATATGCTTTACCAATTTTCGTTTTTTTACTGTCAGATGTATTACATGCATCAAGTTGAGAAACAAGAACCCCCTCATGTAATGGAGTAGGCATTTGGGTTGAGCCACAGCCGCTATTGCTCTCTCTTTCTGCTGCAGGTGTCATAAATACCACAAACCCTGCTAGGTGGCTATCACCAGAATCCTTTTCAGGCTTTTTCTGTTCCAAAGGTGAAGAATGCCAGAAACTATGGCTGCTTCCACTTAGGTCCGTTAGCCTTGGGAGGGAGAATGAATTGCTTGGTCTTGAAGATGGAGTAATTCTGACATCAATAGGTGTTGGAAGTGCATATGTGTTGGACTTCCATGGTGCGGATTCCTGCATCTGTCTAAATGTTTCAGCCGAGTTGGGCTTTCTATCAGGAATAATTGGGGCAGAATGACTACCGCCTTTAGGTTCCCTATCTGAGACCAGGAGACCCTTTTCATTTCTCTCTGGATTCGACTGCAAAAAGATGCAGAATTTCAACTTGAAGTAACTGAACTTCTGGGTGATAAGTACAGAATCATCAGAGCAAGAAATTGGAAAAAAATTTGTCAACATAATAATGATCATCTACACTGAAACCTCACATGAAAGGTGTTTCAATGGCATCTCTAAGAATCGGCAGAATGTTAAACATACAAATCAGTATTGTCCTAGATTGATAGAAATAATCACAAAAAGCATTCACACACCAGCATAAGGCAATACAAGAATCTACCTCCAAACTTTCTGCTGTTGAAGTTTGAGGAAAAGAAACATCCACTTCATCCACCTGGATATTAGAGATGGATGTTTATTAGCACAAATGACAGCCAAACAATTATAATTGTCCTACTAAGTGTGCTTTGCTGTTTTAGGTTTCTAGATAAGTTACAAATAAGAACATGCCAAGAAAGTCATTTTGATTATCCCCATTAAAGACATTCTTTTGTGTCCTGATCAATGTTCTTCAGTCAAAAGGTTAAAATGCAGCCAAACAGTTACATTGAGGCAATTCTTCAAGACAATCCAAAGTAAACTACTCAATCATCATGGAGCTTAGTCTACGACTCAAAGGTTCTGGAAGCAATCTTAATGTTCCTCATAACTGATAAAATAAAGCATGAACTGATATATCCTCTTTACCTCATAATGAATATGCATAAAAATCAATAATTTAAAACAGAAACCTTCTAGAAGAAACAAAGATATTTTTTTCAGACAGCTGTCAATATTTGGACAAAGACTCATTCTACACCATTTATTAAACACATCATATATAACAAAGCAAATGCTTAGTACAACCAACACATATATGTCAATTTTGATAAAATGATCAACATTTAACAGAGAAATTTCGTAAAGCATAATGTATTTTAAAGAAATGGAATTTGATTATTCCCCATGCAAATTTAGCACAGTACATAGCACTTAGTAAGCCAATTGTTCAATTCTTCTAAACCTAGAAAATTTTCTTACAGCATTTCATCCTCACCTCCATTGAATCCCTTGACATGGAAATAACATCATGGTCCAATTTATTTTGTCTATAATGAAAACTCAAATCCCTGCTTTCATTTGCATTATATTCAGTACCACTCTTATGTTCACCATCATTGGCAAGTTCGTTGAACTGGTAGTCAATATGTTGCTGTTCTGTAACTAGTTTTACTTGAGGCTCTACTGCCTCAAGTGATCTGAGTCCCTTTCGGAAGAAATTCAACTACATTTAAAGGTGGAAAAAAGACATATAACCATCAAATAAGTGAAAGATTTATAGGTCTGAGCAGTAATTTTATAAAATATATGAAAAGGAAACCTGAGCAGCATGGTGTCGTGCAGCCTGTGTTAGGAGACTTCTCAACTGTCCTTGCTTCAGAGATTTCATCCGGAAAATGCACATGGTTGCCTCTTCATCAAACTCATTGTAAGCAGTTTGCAGCTGTTCCTGTGTAAAAGATTTACCTTTCCCATTCTTTGACCTACCTTTTTCTTTCTGTTGTGCCAGCATGTACTCATATATGCTTCTGAAAATCAGTTAATTAAACAGAAGAAATTTAACACCAAGAAATCAAAGAAAAGATAAACAAAAGGTGTACCTTTTTCCATCACAGTGCCGTTTCATATCCTGCAGCAAAGAGCAAGTTGAAAATAAGCAAAATCAGATTAAGGGAGCATTTTAAACATGCCATGACATTAGTAAAGCGGTATAATAATAAAGCAAATAGTTGAAAATATAAGTGCCAGCATGAGGGAGCACGTTGCTGGAACAAGGAAAAAGCTCCTGGGCATGGGGTTCATGTATGCATCTAGGAATGTACTGTTGAATGGCCAATCATGATAAGCTCATTTTCCATTCCTTAAACACACAGTGATAAAAACATGATACTGCTAGTTTCTGGAGTTTTCCAACAAACTTTTATTGTTTAATGATTAATGCCAGTGATGAAAAGTAGGAAGATCTTTTGTCCAGAAAAACATGGGATGATAAATTTGCCCAAAAGTTATGGGCAGGTTGTGTGAATATACAAACTATTACAAATAGAAACACATAATACAAAACAAACTTCTGCTGAACAAAACAGCAGCCTCATTATTTCTTAAACTTTATTCAAGAAGATCTTTCTAGTTCCTAATTTTCTGTTTATTGTTGCACAAACAAACCAATACCATGTCGTCTATATAGAGTGATTAGATCTTTCTTCATATTAGAGCTACTCTATACCACATTACTTTAAGCCTAGATCTTTCTCTACTTTAAACATATCAAGCTAAAAGGTACAATCATGATTACTTCACTATGACATTAATAATCAGAACAAAGGGAAGATTTGAATGGTGCCAGACAGCTAGGTATTTCGTTGGATTGCAACCATAATAAAGGAGACTTGTGCAAGATAGCAACAATAGAGGTAGATAAACAAACCTCCAGTGTCCTGAGTTCACTGAGAAGAGATTCGGTTGGATTTGTTATTGTGAGGAATACATGAGACCGCTGAAGTATGATTAGCAGAAGATTAAAAACAGGTTATTTAGAGGAACCGTCAATAATATTAAATATTAGCCATAAATGAGAACGGAACAAGACGCACTTACATAAGTATCAACAATTTTCTGAAGTTCAAGTTGCAAATTCCCCAGAAACAACAAAATTTTGCCTGCAGACAATTTTAGTACAATCACAACAGATCATACTTGTAGGGTCAAAAGTATGGTAATCATGATGCATATTTGACTGCAGAAACATGGACTTAACAGTTCCTGTTGTCTCTTTCTCTCTTTTTATTTATTTTTATTTTGCCTTCTCATCATTTTTGGTGGCCCAGAAGGAAATCAAGGAGAATATGATCTTTATATATTGCTAGATATAATTCTGAAAAAGATCAATCCTCTAAAAATCCATGAAGTTGGAATGCATCCACCAGACGGCAAGGAAAGATGAGTAAAGTTTCAGTTGAAGCACTCAGAAGGTGAACATACAAGCTGAAGCACATTCTCACTGGAAAATTTCATACTCGTCTCCCTCTGCTAAGTGACATCCAGGTACACTACTGAAATTAAAATACAGATTTACCACTTCTGGTCACATATTTTAAAGGATAAAAGATACAAACTTCTTTTGTAATTTACTCATTTAAACAACCCCTGATGGTCTAAAATTAACCCCAAAAAAACTTTGTAGCGTTAAAATAATTAAAAAAACCTTTCACTGAGTTCCTTTCTTGCTCTTTTAATACAATTTGTTATAGGTCAGAGCAGTCATTGAAGCTGTCACGTATTTAACAATCATAACAGTCGTTCAAGCTGTCTCGTATTTAACAATCAGTCACATAACGATTTATGTTAAAATAATTTGATAGAAACTTCGTAAAAGGTTTTGCTTTAGTATTTCTAATATCACAAGGTAATTTTTAATTAATTTTAAACAATAAATGTATTATTCTTAAAAATACGTGAAACCACAGGGCAGTCTACTTCTTTTCCCCTATCTCAAATAAGGAAGATGTCTTATTCTTTACACTACAATGCACCTATCTTCATGTGTCAACAAGATATTAACTTAAAAGAGAGATAATAGTATAATACTACAGTCTAGTTTTACGGACAAGTTACACTTGAATGAAGGAAGTCCATAGTTGAGTGCCAATATAAGTCTTAGAGAGCACCAATACAGTCATTTTTCAAGTATATTAATAAAACAGGTAGACAATTCGCTTACCAGTTTCGTTATTTTCGTGAAATGCAGTTTTCTTCAAGAGAAAAGAACCCAATTCCTGCAGGGATTCTGAGAATTCTGGAAAGAAACAAATTGATAATCAACTGCTCCAAGCTTTAAGAATTTGGAAAAAATATCATACAAGCACGTTCAATAAACATCAGACTATTTACCATATGCACTGTTTGCTGTTGCTGCTGCCGCCGAAAGCAAGCTATCGTAGCAATCTCTCATGTCCTGCATGTCCTGTGAGAAATCCAGAAAATGAAAGAAACGTCGTTTTTGAATTAGTAACCCATTAACTGATAAGCGAAAGAGAGAGAAGAGTGTACCTGGGAAGCTTGAGCGAGTTCATCCAACATAGCAGAAGGGAAAGTGTCTCTTTTGTCCTTAGCATCATTCTTCTGAAGCTTAAACCCTCTAAGCTTACCCAGTGATGATTTCATTTCTCTCACTAACTCTGACAAGGGAAGGGGCAAGTGAAACTTCGGTCTATTGAAGCAAGGGGCGATCGGGGGAAGACGAAGATGTTTTAGAATAATTTTGGACTAATAGCTTCTATCCTTCCTTCCTACGTACGAAAAGTGCAACTACGGTCTATTAAGATCTGACACGTGTTAAACGAATGGTAATTTGGATGGCTGACGTGGCAGATAACGGCGGTGATGCATCAAGTGGCTACACGTCAGCAATAACTTTGGTCAAAGTCAGAGATAGCTGCCAAGGGCAAAGAAGAAAAAAGATATTCAAATTAGTATACTTTGACCGCACTTTTTTCATTGTTTATTATTATTATTTTTTAATATCATAAGGAAACGTATACACATATTATGCTATTAATCGGGGAAAGAAAACCCCGGCTATATCCTCTACTAGGATATTAAAGCAACCCACAAGTGGGTATCGATGCCAATGAATACTAAGATCTAAGGATCTGGCATGATTAGCTAGCCAATCCGCAGCTCGATTAGCCTCTCGGTATATATGTCTAGCTTTCACAGTCCAATCGTGATTGAGAAGTTGTTGGATCCCTAGAATTAAATTAGAGTGAGGCTGAGTTGTTGTAGCTGAGACCGATAAATTGTGAAGAACAGTCAAAGAATCCACTTCGAGTTCGATGTTCCGATAACCCTCATTCCAGGCAAGAGTGAGGCCCCAAAAAACCCCTCAAAGTTCAACATAAACTGAGGTGCAATACCCGATATTATGCCCAAAACCTCCTACCCATCTGCCTGTGTTGTCCCTAAGAAGACCCCCTGCTGTCGCATGGGAAGTCGAGGGTTGGTAGGCTCCATCCGTATTAAGACGTATCCAGTTCTGTTGGGGGTTGGTCCAGCCCACCAGAGTCGTTCTCCTCACATGAGGGTTCTGTATGGCTTTGCTAACCAATATTTTAGCTTGAACGGACGAATGCACATATTGGATCACGATACTGTACGGATTTATCGGCCAGGAGGACTTGGGATCGAAAATTGATTTGTTCCGCCAATTCCAGAGAAACCAACATGCCGTTCCAAATATTAACAACCATTCGAGCCCCTGAAGGTGTTTATGTCTCTGAAAATTAGTCAATAGCCAATACTTCAATTCTGCCTGGAAGAATCCGTCCGAGATGACAGAAGCGGGAAAGCTGCACCAAAATTGGTTTGCTCTACAACCATCCCGAACAATATGCAGTATTGATTCAAGTTCCCCACATCGCTGACAGGTTGGGTCCAGAGATTGGTGTTTAATAACTCGTTGTTGATTAAAGGGGAGTTTGTGGCGTGCCAAGAGCCAAAGGAAGGCTCTAATTCGTTGTGGACTGTCCCATTTCCATATCGTTGCCCATACACTACTGTAATTGCTGCCATCCTGCCGAGTAATTAAATTATAGGCTGAAGAGATGGTAAACATACCATTCTGTGATGGACCCCATATCATTCGATCCGAGCCAAACTGATTAGCTGGTGGGAGGATACCAGCTATCGCCAAGCATATTGATGGGGGAAGAAGATGCCGGAATAGATGCCAATGCCAGCCGCCCCGATCGTCAACAAAATCCTGTACTGGGTTGTGCAGCAACTGTGGAGGGATGGGTTGCACAGATTGATCCTTAAGCGGCCCAAAATCATGTACCCATGCATCCGTCCAGAATTGTGTTCTAGAGCCATTGCCAACGACCCATTTCCGTCCTCTGAGGACATGCGCCCATACCGACGATATACCTCGCCATACCATCGAACCACCAATGTTTATGAAGAATTGCATTTTGTATTTTAGATTTGTTGAGAAATCGGGTCCAGATCTGATCCGATCGCAGCGGAATAATCACAAATTTTTTTCGTGATTTTTTGATTTCCCGAAAACCAATATCTATTTAATTCTATAAAATGATTAACACGAATCAAAATAAAGCAAAAATTTAATTCGTACCTTATTCCGAAGTTTGATCTTTATCTTGATGCATCCCTCGAACCGTTTCCGAAACCGATCCGTCTCAACCACCGTAGCCGCACAAGTGTCCGACCTCTAATGGTATCTACAGAATGAGTTGAAAGAACTGTGTAACTCTTACAGAGAGGGTTAAGCATGAAGTACTAGCTCCATAGAGCTCAAGCCTATTTATAATAAGATTTTGAATGTTTTGGTAATTTAATTAAAATTAAATATTATTTCAATTAAACTTTAATTAGAATTACAAATAATTCTAATTAAATACTAATTATGCCCAAATAAGATTTAATATCTTATATTGATCCTTATTTATTAAATATCTCATATTTAATCTTAAAGTTTCTCAAACTTTATAATCAAG
>JAOTAX010000006.1:26094515-26106694 GCA_025629825.1 Erythroxylum guanchezii
ACATTCTCCCTAATTACTTTAGGGTGATGAATCCTATCTTGATCATTCAACTATCTCCATATAGTTCATGCTACATCTAATGACTATCATTTAAACGACCTTTGATAAAATAGATCACGAATAGTATCAAAACATAGCAATCCCCACACAAGATAACTGTGATAATCTCAAGTCAAATGATCACTTATACAAAATCACAATGAAAATTCCATAGACATACAAATAATATTCCAAATGGATTTCTCATATCGGGTTTGCTCAGTGAACTTGTTCTCTAGCAAGCATCCACATGTTTGTTTAAGTATCTCTATACTTTAACCTATGAGATCAACTACTTCCTTCATAAGGAAAAACAAAACGTGTGCTAGTCTTTTTACGTTCTATTAATGTCCAATCTTCATAAAACAATGACAAGGAACATTTTAGGAATAATATATAAATGCAATATAAATCTCATAATTATAATCTTATTATAACTTCATTTGCAATGTATAATTATTCCATGGACTTTATAATATACATCTAAACATGTACAAGACAAAGAATGCCTTTAAATGATTTGTCACTAAACTACAACCAGAGCAATTGGTTGCGGGGCATAAACCAACAAGATTATACTTTAATTCTTCAATATTTTATTTAATAATTAATTGAAATTCTCTAATTTACTTCTATTTTTGATAAATATAATTAACAATGTAAACAAGTTTTGCTGAAAGTTCCATTGTTTCGATGGTTTTTCGCATTTGCCCTTTCTAATCACCAGTATTGAAAATACCAAGCACATTTTGGATCGACACATTAATTAATTGTTAATAAAATTTTTTGGTAATTGATCTTACTAATTAGGTTTCATAACCAGTGCAAAATTGACCAGCTACCATATAGATGGCCAAATAAACCAATTGTTTTGATAAAAAGTGAGGGCATGCTACTTTTTAAGGCGATAATGTGTGAATAAAATTTGTGAATCACAAGTATATACTCGGAATAAAAAAGGAAGGATTCCTAATTTATAGGCTTCGTCAAGTTAACTGCTGTTCAACCTTTTTTTTGGTTGATTGATTACATTTAGCTGTTTAAAGGTGAAAACGCTATTGAAGTTATTTAGTAATTGACTGATTAATTGCTGATCAGCTAAAAATGAAAAAGCTACTATCCACGACGATTTGTTCTATCAACTAAATTTTAATATTTGAAAATACAATTGTGTCCATTTTGCTGATATTTTGTTAAAGGATAATGGGTGTAGTTGCCTGCCTTTCCCTTCTTCATGCTTCTGCTTTATTCACACCAATAGTGGTACACAACTAAAGTTGACCCTACTCACGGTTTATGAAGCCTCCTGTCTTGTCTATTTCTTTATGAACATTTGCAATCATTTTCCAATTTTAAGAAGCTAATTTTGCTCTATTAAATTTGTTTTTTCATTATGAGAAGTCCTAAAATACCAGTCCAATTTTTTCTAACTTCAACTTTCAAAGAACATATTTCTCTTTAATTTAAGTACTTTGCAAAGTTAATTTGAAAAGTAATTTGAAGAGTAAATTATTTTATTCCTTTTCACAAGCTTTTTTTAATTAAATAAAGCAGGACAATAATAGAGTTTAATTTTCAAACAAAAAAATTATTAGTAAAAAAATGAAACTCATATATTTAAAATAACATGATATTTATTTATTTATTTACATAAGAATAAGCAGATAATAATATGAAAATAAAAATAAAATATCCACAATTTCACTAAATTTGGACACTAACATTAAAAAGATAAACTATAAATTTATAACGAATTTGAATTAACTCTAAACGTATGTTTTTTAAATAAATATAAACTAAATTTAGAATAAGTTACACGTAAATTTATTTAAACTAGATTGACTTTTTAAATAACAAACTAATTTTACAACATTTATAACATATATTAACCAGTAAGAATATTATTTTCTTCACTATAACATTTTGTACATGTACATATTTATAACATATATTAACCAGTAAGAATATTATTTTCTTCACTGTAACATTTTGTACATGTACATTTTAGATAATAATATATTAAAAATTAAATATATCTTGATATTTTCACTTCTTAAACATATACATATGCATATATATTAACTTACTTTATATCTCTTTTCCCTATCAATTATAACGAAATAAGATATTTTTTAAATTCATGTTTTTATAAGTCATTTTACACATAAACAATTAATACTAATCAGCTAATTTTACCAAATATCTTTAATAAACAGCTGATATTATCAGCTAGTCAAATCAGCTGATATAGTTCGTTGTCAGCTAATCGCTAATAGAATCAATTAACAACTAATGCAATTCACTTATTGCCAAACATGACCATAGTCTATTGATCTGACTCCCCTTAATTGGTGCCATGGACGGAGTCACTTTGGGCCCAGTGGTGCACTGGGCTCCCCAAATTTTTTTTAAAAATATATAAATTATATATATATATATTTTAAAATTTTGGGTATATATACATACATAAGGACGGAGTTATTTGGAGCTCAGTGATACATTGGGCCCCCCAAATTTTAAAAAAATTAAATATTTGGGCCCTCTTATCTTAAATTTCTGGCTCCGTCACTAATTGGTGCATCATGGATATTAGATAGGACGATAGTTACATAATTTTAATTAGCTTCTTTAATTTGTTTTTCCGTATTAATTCCCCCCTACTTTTTCTTTTTTACTTTATTCTATGTTTGGTATACTAATTTTAAAGACAAAATCTCCATCGTAAATAAACATATTCATAAGCCTATATAAAAAAATTGGAACCATTGCTGATATCATTGGCATTCAATTAAATCTTTAGTACATATAATAAGTTATCAATTATATATTTCGAAAGAATAATTAATAAATTAATAATTCAAATTAAACGAACCAAGAATATACAATAAATAATGACTCTCTAAAGACATTATAAATATCAAGCTTATAAGCATTTAACCAAATCAAAGGCTAGCTACTTAGTAACTCTAATATGAAATTTTCGTTAACTAATAAGTCCATCTAAATTGTAAATAATTCATTGTGACTAAGTTTGTGAAAATATCCATGGGAGTATAATTCTTTGTTTATAGATTTACAATTATGAGAGGATATCTTGTCCAATGTTATGAATACCGTACTAATATTGGTATCGAATTTGGTTCTGGTATAGTACTATACCGTTATTAGTCAATAACGGTATATTATTTTCACATATAAATAATATCCATAATTAATATGAAAAAAGATTATTTAATCATCATGCAAATATAAAATTAAAAACAATACAAATTATTTAAAATATTAAAATTTAATCATATAATAAATAATAATTACATCAAAACATCAAATAAAAAAAATAATTTTTGACAAATATATTATTAACAATAGCTCGATATTGGAGTTTAATGATTTGAGTTTCATTACTGTATAAAGGTTTATCACATACTCAATAGGAGAAATTGGACTTAAGATCTAACACTAATTATTCAAATTATTTATTAAAATCCAAATTATTTAATTTTGTGACTTAATTTACAGACTAAATAAGTAGGTTAATATATATATATTTGTTAATTTATATATGTTTAGTCAATATAATTTCAAAAATAAATAAAAAGAAAATAAATTACCTTAACTTTTGTGTATAAACTTTATTAACCTAATTGGTTGGTAACATCAATCATATTTGATCGCTTTATATTTACAAGTTGTATGATAATCCTTTACTGTTGGGTTAACAAGTTTAACATTCGATATTACCTAATATAATTTTGAACAACTCTAATTGTAAGTATTCTATCTTTGATACATTTAAACTGGTGATAAAAATTTGGAGAAAACTTACTACTCATTCTATAGGTTTGGATGTCACTTTATCATCACCACCACCACCATCTACACTTCCTTCGAAAGTTGATTGATTGTCTTTAAATAGGTTTGCAAAATTATTTACACTCCCTATAAGTTGAAGATCAAGGTAATCTATGTTAAACCACTTAAATGATGAAACTAGCAACTTAGAATGTTAAGGAGTGTGAGTCCCTAAAATAGAAAGAGGTCCGGTACTTACTTAAGAAATTTGACATTATTATTATTACTTTACTTAAAATAAGAGTTAAGAAAGACAAAACATAGAAATATCACTAAAAAGTGTTATAGTTGGCATGTTCACCTTAACTATGACTATGTTAGCAATTGTGAAAAGTAAGATTTTTAGTAAAGATGGAGTTGATGTAAAATTCTTGTTTATCTCAAATCATTGGTTGCTATGTAAGACTTCCTCTTTATTGGTTTCTCACTTTTCTATAACTTTTGTCAGTATGTCCCAACTTTTTTGCAATAAGAAAGGGTGCAACTTAAAATTAAACTACTTAAACTATGTTTAATTTTTAATATTTCTTTTCAAATTTTTTTGTATAGATAATATTATATCATCTATACATAACTCTAAAATAATGTCGTAATGAAATATAAGAATTTTAATACTATGCCATTTTAACTAAAAATAGATAAAAATAAATGGAATATAATTGAGAGTTATATCATCGCTAAATAATATCAAAAGAGAGAAAATTATATTTTTCAAAACATGATGATTGAAATGAAAAATATCAAAGTAATTAAATATTATAAGCTTAGTATCTAAAAATAATTAAAGAGAGGTATCTTAAATTCAAATTTTCATAAAAATACTTAACATTAAAGTAGATTGATTGTTAATGGAGACTAAGCCTTTCCCTTTTATTTGAAATGCTCAACTAAATTATTTTTGTTCCATCATGCTATTTTATATTTTATATTATTCCATTATTTGTACTGCAATTCTATAAATTTGTGTTCTTATTTTCTAAAAAATGATCATTGATATTTTCTCTTTTATATGTCTATATGTAAATTGTGTTGAAGAAGTTCAAAGAAAAATTATTACAAAATTCAAATGAGATTATGAAGAATTAAAGATATTATATTATGTACTCTTTGTTAGTATAAAATAATTTCTCTCACAAAAAACTTCATTCATATGGATTAAAAATAATCCAAATTTATTGAGTTACTTTATGAATTATTTATTAAATTCAAATATATAATCTTTATTGGTTAGATTTGGCAACATAACTTAATATCAATACTAGATTATAGGGAGATAAAGAAGGAAACTAAATAGCAAGCAAATGATTTCATTTGTGAGTTTTAACCAAAATTCATGATGAAGTTTATGTTCACTCATGTCATCTCTTTCTTTAGTAAGGTATTATTATTATAGTTGAAGGGTTTTGAAGATGCTCGGGGAGAAATTCGACCAAATCTAAGTAAGCTTATATATAACTATGACATTATATCTCAACTTTAAAACTTTAAGGCAATATGCTTTGAATCTTTTCTTTAAATATTTCTCACTTCATCTTTATGACTCTTTCTGTTGTGGTATTATTCTACTATAGTGAATTTCTAACAGCAATTGAATATAAATTTTGTTGACAATGAATAAAGATTCAAAGGGTAAAAGATCCCTTTTGATGTTGTCTTGATGTTGTCCTGTGTTTATATATCCCAGCCAATCTACCAACTTTCAAATATGATTTATGTATGGCTCTAATTGTAATAACCAAACTTAGATACGAATATAATGATGAAAGAGAGGGATTGTTCTATATATGACCGCCTCAACATGAATCTATGTTATTGAATGTATACTAACTAATTTGTTTTTAGCAAATCCCGTAATACTCGTTAGGTCCCTCCTTCAATTTTATTTTTTGATAATTACATTACATAGCTCTCCAAACCAGGGGACATCCGAGTACTGAAATATTCCTCTTCCATCGCATGTGATTTCTTCAGGCTCTCATTCCTAATTCTCTCTTTTTCCTTTTTCCAGGCCTTTTGTCGTCCTCCACCACCTTCATGGGCTGCGGCAGTTCTAGAATGGTGTTGGAGGAGACAGGGCCAACCGTGGAAGCTAAGCCCTTCTGTCGAAGACACATTACGTTTGATAAATATGGGATAGAGGAAGACATTGATTATTCTACCCATAATGGTCGAAAAAGTGTTTCTGAAAAAGCATTCCCAAGGGTTCTTGTTTCTAATGATTCGGAAAAAGAGTTGCATATGCAAAGGGAAATAAGACCCCATGATAATCAGCAATTATTTAATGATGGGGTTGGAGACAACGAGGATGAATTGCAAAATAGGGAAGGAAAAGGAAATGTAAGACAAGATAGCTTATTAGCATCTCCTGGATCTCCTAGCTTCAGGGTATATTGTGTTCCCAATTCCTCAATGAGAAGTAGCCATGATGCAGGTGAGGTTCATGTTTCTTCCTGCCATTAAATATAATAATGTAACTGGATCCCAGTGTGTTTCTTCTTTTGTTCACTTGATATGCATGCATGAAACATAAATAATATTTGAATATTTTCTTCAATTTTCGGCATCTTTATGCATACAAAACTGTATTTGAGATAGAACAACCTGCATTGACTTAATAGAGTCGTGGCAGATTCAAAACTTCCAGCATAATCCAGGGTCCTTTTTGCTTTCTAATAACTCATTTCCATACAAACAGATAGCAATATTGATGACGAGAAAGAGGACAAACAACCCAAGAGAGGAGAGAAGGTAGATGATCGATACATATCATTTTGTGATCAACACATATTAAATACATTCTTATGATATGAGTGCAGATAGGTTATGTGAGGCAGTGTAATAAGATTTATGTGGATAACTGACCAGGAATTGGAGATTGAACCGGTGAAGAAAGGGAAAAGATCGAGAGTATTTAAGAGTGTCCTTCTCAGGGGCGGTCCACCAAAAACAAAAGTTTCCCAGAATCAGCTGCCCAAGCACAATTAATCAATTCCTCATACTAGCAGTAGTTCGTTAATTCATTTTATTTTGGAAACCAAACAAAAGAAAAGGTAAGAAAAGAGAAGGAAAAAATTCAGTACGTAGTTTGTTTCCTTCTGTCAAACAATTAACTTATCTATGTATTTGCCCTACTATCTTTTTTTCTTCTAATTAGATAGTGATATGTAACTTGTTGTAAGTGCGTGCGAAATGCATTATATTATAGGTTTCAAGAGCTCATAACATAATGTTGTTATTATCTTCAGTTCTTTTCTTTTTTTTTTTCAAAATCTAAAGTATGTATGTTGGAAACTACTTAGAACTTTTGTTGAAGGAGTTACTTTCATAAATAAGTTCAAATATGAACTTTAATTGTGAATATTTGAATTTGACAAAGGCAAAAATTTACCAAATGTTAGATTTACTTATTTTCTTAAATAAATAATTATCAACTTCTGAGTCAATAATATAATTATATATTATTCATCTTGATATTGATTGCATTATAAAAAAAAAGACAAATGCATTTTATGTTTCATTAGTTTATTTCTCAATGTAATAAAATAAGTAGAATTTAACATAACCTTTTCAAAATAGAAATCGATTTGATTTTGGGAGTTTACACAATGTTGGTTTGACTTTGAAATTTTAGGATAAGCTAGCTCTTAAATTAAATCACCCAAAATTTATAAAAAGAAAACCTCCTCTTAGTGAATCGTGCTTTTTTCAACAGTACTGTTTTTCTCGTAATTTCAATCACATTATAATCTCATTTATAAGGTATGTTCATTCTCAAATTTTTATATTCAAATTAATTTATAATAACAAAGATTAAATACCCTATTAAATTGTATTGGGAAATCGAGGAAGGCGGATTTGATGCTAGATGCAATGGAATAAACACAGAACTTTTGTTTTTATTTCTTGAAAGTTAAGATCACTAAAATTTTATAAAATAATTAACACATAAATCATAATAAAGCATGAATCTTAGTTTGTACCTTCTTCTAAAGCTTGATTATTTTCTTCTCATTTTCTTTGAATCATTTTTGAAATTGACTTATCTCAACCACCATAGTCACACAAATGTCTAGCCTCTAACGATATCAATAGAACATGTTGAGAGAACTCTGTAACGATTGCAGATATTGTTAGGCAAGGAGTGCTAGCTCCCTTGAAATTTAAGCCTATTTATAATATATTCTGGACATTTTAATAATTAATTTTAATTTTAATTTTAATTAAACTTTAATTAGAATTATAATTAATTCTAGTTAAATACTAATTATGCGCAAATAAGACCTAATATCTCATATTGATCTTATTTATTACATATTTCATATTTATTCATAAAGTTTCTTAAATTTTACAATTAAATCCAACTTAATTAAATTACTTTTCTTTCTTTAACCCGTTCTTTGTGTGTGACCCTTTAGATTTTCAAATATGTTAGTAATGGATATAAATTATAATCCTGAGTTATATTTAGGATTAAATAAATTAAACTCCTTTAATTTATCTTTAATTCTCTAATTAAACAATTTATATCCATAATATTAAGAATGGTGTTTTGAATAACCTTTTTATGCATGATTTTTTTAATATAATTCTATTCTTTCATCATAAAATGTTTTTATTAAACAAAGAGTGTAGAATTAACTTCTACTCTTTAATGATATTAGTTCTCCACCATTAGTAATTTATTCAATTGACGACATTTGAAAAACATTTTCAATTTTTTGACATTGGCTAAGGATTTTCAAAATGAATACTAATCAAGAACAATAAAACATTCTCCCTAATTACTTTATGATACTCTTAACTAGAATAGATCATAAATAGTATCAAAACACAATAATCTCTATATAAGATAATTTTGGAGATCTCAAGTCAAAGGACTACTTATACAATCTTGACAATGAAAATTTCCATAAATATACAAGTAATATTCAAGATGGAATTCTCATATGGGGTCAACTTAGTGAACTAGATCTTTAACAAGAACCTACACGTTTGATTAAGTATCTTTATAATTTAGTATATGAAATTGAATGCTTCTTTTATAATAAAGAAACATAACGTGTTTTAGTCTTTTTTATACTCTATTAATGTCCAGTCTTAATAGAACAATGACTAGGAACAATTTAGAGATAATACATAAATGTAATATAAATCTCATTTATGATCTCATTATAATTTCATTTGTAATTTATGTTTATCCCATTGACTTTATGATATATGTTCAGATGTATAAAAAAAAACCGATTAGTTGTTGCGCATAAACCAATAATCTCCTACTTATGCTAAGTCAATCATTTTAGTATCTTATATCATATCTCTATCTGACAATCATGCTCCTACTAGGATAGTGGTTTAGTGAGAGAATTCTACTAGATTCTCTATAGTGAGTACTAGCTTAAATCTTACAACTTTTATCTTAATTATTATCATCATAATTAAGAGAAACTACCAAAATATATACTTGGATATTTGATGACACTTTAGGGTTTTTTACATGTTCAATAGCTCTAATATTGCACAGTACATTACTATCTGAATAATGCAAGGAACTATATCAAGTTCATTAAAGAACTTTTTACTCCAACTAATCATTTTCACTAATTTAGAAATGTATTATGGCTTGATTAGCAAGCAATGCTGCATTGGAACCTTTCCAATCTCAAAATAGTACTATTGAAAGTAAAATATACCTTAATTATGACTTACTTCTAAAGTTAATATCCATATAAACTTAAAGTCAAATATCAACTCATACATAGAATAACAAATATCTTTATTACTTCATAAATATTAGATATCTCAAATACTAAATACCTTTAGTAAATTATCTACATATTTGAAGTAGAATAGTTAAAAAACTTGCAATCAGTCTCTATAGATCTAATTCCTAAAATTAAGTTGATACCCTTTTATATCTAACAAGAGTTGTTCTTAGAAAATGATATTTTCAACAATTGAAAATATAAATTATTTTTCTCTTTATGAGTAACATGTCTCTACATACTCCCACTAAAGAAAATAACTATACTTCCACTAACCTTATAGTAGACAAGATAAATTCACAATCATCTTCAAAATAAACTCTTTGAATTTATCAAGAAAATGAATTTTTCAGCGTCTCATAGCCTTTCAACTATACATCAAATGTATCAATAAAGCTACTAGTTCCAATTGGATGCATTGTCGAGAGATTTAAACTTTTCAAATTTCATCATTCTCCTACTATTTATCTTGAAAACCATTCTCCTATAAGTATACATTGAAACAAAAAACTTATTCAAAAGGTTTGTAAGTTTATATCTAGCCATATAAATATCTCATAACTTTTTATTATCCAATTTAGTTATAAACTTATTGTATAATATATAATTCAATTCACATCCTAAAATTATTAACTTTGACTCTTTCAAAGTCTTACCAATTCATATTTAATATGGAATCTTGCTAACTGACTTGATTGAAATATCAAAGGTAAGCTATAGTATAAGACATAACTATAAAAGAAATAAATATTGCATTATAGAATCTCATATTTTATTTTCCTTCTTAAGTAAATACATACTCTTATGGAATTTTGTTATGAAGGTATTCACCAAAGAAAATAATTCCCTATAAATAACCAAAAGATTTGAATCTCGCCATATTGATTTCATCAAAGTGCTTTAGTATCCTCAATACTTAATTTCTAATTAGATTTAAACATTTTAAACATTTCAAAATTTTAAATTAATATTTCATTTAATATATATGAATATATCATATAAAATCATTAGTACTTCTAATGAAATATAAGAATCATCCTTTTTTATAAATTGTTATTACATCTAATACATCACTTGTATAAATTTTTTTACAATTCAATTCCATCATCATTATTTCACCAAAGATTGATTTGGTTTTTCTTCAACTTAGCAAATTTCAAAAGTTTCATACCATTCATAATCAAAAGGATACATCTATCTTTGAATGTATCATATGATTCTCATTATGTTGATTTGACCAATATGACATGAAAGGATAGTCTTGGATATCCAACTTTATATTCTTGTCACTTATGTTAAGCATAAATCTCCTTTGATCCAATATATACAAATTATATGCATAAACTTAGATCACCTACTTTTACTCGACAAATCTATTTCTTACCATGCCTTGAACATTGTAGTAATGTTAAATCTGAATTCAGTATCAAATACCCTTAAGAATGAACTAGAAATACATATAATATCTATCATATCTTGCACAAGCAAGAAAGGTTAGGCAATCATTTTTCTTCTAACAACAACTATTATCATTTTATAGAAAATTCCTTCGATTGTAATCTATGATTATGCTTTTAGTAGGCTAAATTGAGTGGAACAATTTTATTAAGGTACTATACCTTTTGGTTCTACTTATGCAACTTTTTGCAATGTGCTATCTTGGTGTTAACATAATCTTATATGTTGTCATCAAAGTTTATAAGATGTTTGTTAACTCAAAATTTCATCATGTTTTATCATCTATATGATATTGATATATCTCTAAAACTTTGTCACCAAATCGTCAATGGTGACTAATTGAAAAATTGCATAATAGACACACAAATATTCTTTCTAACTTTAAGAACTCTTCTCAATTCTAATCTATATCTAAGATATTTGATTTATTTAATCTTAGTATCAACTATACTAAGCAAAGGTAATTTCTACTCAAAAGAAAAAATAAATGTAAGAAAAGCATATATGGTTATATACCATGACAACTAAATAAGATCAAGACTTTAATCATAAATTTGATTACTCTCACTATTTTATTTGAAATAATAACCCTCACTATTATTCAGAAAGATTACTTTAATCTCTCTAGTGGGCTAGGATCTCAGTTAAATTTAGTTGACCCTGAGTTACTCATCAAACCAACTAAACTTAAATTAGGTACACAACATCCTTATCATTTACATCTCATATGACTCCTAGATTTGTTAGGTGATAGGTTTTGCCGAAACATATCTTATATATTATTCCTAACTTTGCCTCTAAATTCATATGATCATAAGTTACTCATCTAAATTATACAAATTTAGTTAAGTATGACTTATTAATTTACGTTCAAACATATCTAAGTTAAAAGGGCATTGAGTCACTTAACAAGTCTTACAATAAATAGAAATCTAGTTTTGTTCTTAAATAATGGAATGCAATAAATATATAATCACGTTCTCAATGTATATGTTAGAGTAGTGCCCTAAAGGCAATCGTCTTTAGCGCGTTTTGTACAAAGTGGTGTACAATCTTTATGAATAAATA
>JAOTAX010000006.1:26138848-26215332 GCA_025629825.1 Erythroxylum guanchezii
TATATAATGCTCATACAGATAAAACCAAACTCTTTTGTTTTATTAATAATAAATATTTTCATTACAAAACTGTAACTAAAGAAGATAAAGTTACATGTAAATACACTTGCTTTTTAGGACACTATATTTACATAACTCCAACATTGCATGTAGTATCAGAGTAGTTACATGATCGGATTGTCAGAAATGAAGGTTTTTCAGTTTTTCATCTTATACGATTTTTCTCAAGTTTTGTTCGTTTTTTAGTTTTTTTACGTATATAATTACGTAACGGTGGTATACATAAGGCTATCTATGAAAAAGGGTCTAAAACGGGACGAACAAAGAGAAAAATGGCATCCCAGGATGCCAAAAATTGCCTCTAACGTTGATGGGAGAGAAAATGTCAGGCGCGTGTAGTCAGTAGCCACGGTAGCGGCGTACGGTTGAAACGTGCAGTGCACATGCCAACCGCTTGCCAACACATTGTTCCAGCAGGTGCACGCACGACCCGCTCTCCCACGAGCGTGGAACAGAGGGCGCGTGTCACGCACACGCCACATCCGTCAATACACGTAGCATGACGGATGGACGACACGTGACAACGCGTGTGTTACACTCGCCGTATAGTAGGCGCGCATCTGCCTGTGGGGGGCGTGTGACGCACACGTGCTAGACGTATCTAGCGCTTGTCGAAGCGTACCCGTACAGCGCACGCGCGACCCCGCGCCATAAGTACTGACATGGTTTGCCACGCCAGCCGGCTAACATCAGTCGTATGAATTGCTACGGTGTTTTTTTTTAAACACAAAAAAATCAGATTTCTTGTAAGGGTGCCTCGAGATGTTTTGGGTCAGTTTTCGAGTTTGGAAATTCATAAAGTAAATTTTTATATTTTTATGGATTTATTACATTAGTAATAAATTAAAGTTTTACTCCAAAAAAAAGGAATTAAGACATTATGAATTCGATTTCAAGTGAATTTTCATGCTTCGGACGTCAAATGAGAGAGATACTTCAAGTTCTTATCTCACAAGTCTCATGTTCGGTGTTTGGGATTGCATGATAGTCAATCAAAAATGGAATTAAGACATTCTGAAGCCATTTTTAAGTGAATTTTCGGGCAACGAACTTGCCATAAGGGAGAAACATGAGGTTCTTGTGTCTCGGGTAGTCAGTTCAATGTCTGGTGACGCACGATAGTCACTCTACTAAGATTTTTCTCTTACAAAAGTCTCAAATGAAGTTTTCAGAGAATGTCTTCAGAACGAGTGTGTGACAATAAAATTGTGCATTCAGTTTTTTTCATTTATTGATGTTACATTGTCACATACTATATGCCCATAAAGAATGTGAGGATAACATAAAGATGTATTCCTTGTGTTTGTGGACTTTTTTAGTGCTGATGAGAATGTAGTCATCAAAGTGGCCTTTCAAGTCAGTATTTTGAATTGTTTTACTTGCATATTAGGGGATGTCTCTGATTTTATGTTTGGTTATTCTGCCTAAAGGTATTGGCCTTACATAACATTTTAAGATGTTCATAAAGGCATTAGATGGAGGGAAGTTGCTGCTCGAGTGACATATTCGCCCAAAGGTGGTAGTGTCATAAGAGTTGATAGTTTGTACTCTGATCGATTTTATGTGGAGGTCTAATCGCATATATTATGTATTCGGCCTAAAGGTGTTTCATAATATATGTTACTAGATTTTCAGTAAATATACTATTTAATGGCTTTGAGTATCGTTGTTATCCTACATTTGTGCTGATTTAAAAATTATCATCTTGAAGTCACCTTTTCAGTCAACAAAATCAGTATCACCATTAAAACCCTGACCGATTTCAATACAAAGAAGTGGACAGAGGATGTATTGAATGCTATGGAGATAGTTGTGGTTGATATGACCATACGGACGGATAGGTCATCTCTACTTACATCCATAAACTTGAGAGTTCAAAAAGCAGCCTATGAAGCCTGGGATCGATCTAACAGATTATATCTGATGACCATTAAGAGAACCATTCCTAACCATCTGCTAAGTGGACTTCCGGACACAGACATGGCGAAGGAGTTTCTTGATAATGTCTCTTAGAGGTACACAGTCTCACATAATGTTAAGACAAGTGCCTTGATGAAAGAATTATTCTCCATGAAGTATATGTGGGAGAAAAGGGGAGTAATGGAGTACATATCGAGAAGGATTCATCTTCACAGTAGATTGAAGATGTTGGGACTTCAATGCTTTGATAGCCTATTGCATTGTTGAGAAGGAGAAACTCAAGTTTGTTACTCCTACAACCCTCGAAGCAACTAAAGGGAAGACAAAGATGAAGCCCACTTTGTTCAAAGGTAGAAAGTCAAAATCTTCTCCACATGCTAATGTTGGTCAAACTAAAGCTGGTAAAAATCCTAGGGACATAAAGAAACCAGTAGTATGAGGTTTAAAAGGAAAGAATGAGACAATCAGGTTACTCTTTGGCTTGTCAATTATGAATCTAACTTGCGATAGTCACATTAAGTACATGGTGGCTATTTAGTGGAACATCTACTCAAGGTGCTTCCACAATGCAAAGGTTCATATCCAGGATAAAGCTAAATAAAGGAAAGGAGAAATTAATGGTTCACAGCAATAAAGAAGTGGAAGTAATATCTATAGGGGATGTATGTACTGAACTTTGTTGTAAAGTTCATTTGAGTTTTACATAACACATTTTATATGTGATCTTTTGACCATTTTTGGACAAAGAGGGTTAATGTTTTGTTATTTAGTGCAAAACATACTGGTACAACTTTCTTGTTATATGGTTTGTATAAAATGTGTCTTACCTCGAATTAGATATATGGTTCTTCATATCTTGCTAAACAAGTTATGAAAGACCCTGATGAATGAGAAGTCATACATGGTGTGGCATAAAAGTTTAAGTCACATTTCCAGAGCTAGGATTGAGAGATTGATTAAGAAAAGCATTTCTCAATTCTAGATTATGATGATCCGGGAACATGTGCTGATTGTTACAGGGGTAAGTTGACTAATAAGGATATTGAGGTCAACTCATGCTTCTGACTTGTTGAGTCTGATACATAAAGATATCAGTAGACCTTATACAGTTGCATGGTGCAATTCCAAATGTATTTTGAAATTTGTTGATGATTATTCCCATTATAGTTGTGTGTTCTTGCTTAAAGATTGAAGGTTGAGAACCAATTGGGAAAATTCATTAAGATAGTCAGATTTGACCATGAAGGAGAATAGCATGGCAAACATGGTGTTTCAGGACTTTAAAAGGTTTGTTTACCAAATATTTGGAACTATTTGGAATAATGACCTAATTCACTATGCCAAGCAGTTCTAAGTAAAATGGTATTGTTGAAAGGCATAACTATGCCCTAAAGGACTTGAATAAGTCAATGCAGAGCAAAACTAATCTACCTAATTATTTAAAAGTGTGGGAAACCCAGCCTTGCATACATTTGTGTATGGGGCTACCCTACTGAGGTAGTATAATTCTTATAAAGAAAGATTGCATGCTCGTTCCGCTCATTACTATTTAGTAAGATATCTCGGCCACTTTAAGGCTACGGCTTTTACCGTAGAGAAGAAGGGACCAGAATAGTAGAATCACAAATAGCTAAATTTTTGGAATACCATATCTAAGATGATGGTGGGCCCATTGAACCTTTGGATGATAGCAAGGCGGATACTACATTTATCATGTACCCGCTACTCATACAGTTAGATTAATGGATCTAGGTCTCTATACCGTGCCTGTACAGGAACAAGAACTCATACCCATATATATAGAGGTTCATGAGGGTACAAGATCTAATACAATTAAGTAAATCCACTAGAGTGAGACGACTTGCTATCCTATCTGATTACATAGTCTATCAGGTGTACAGGACCTAAAGGATTTCAGGACACAGTTCAACAGTTTATGGGCTCGCTCAGTTGCCTAATGGTTCACTCAAAGAGAAAGGTTGACTTTATGTTACATCTGATGACTGTCAAAACTGCTTTCTCGAAAAAGGACCTTTATGTAGTGGTTTATATGGTACAACCTGAAGGATTTTAAGATCCAAATGGAGCTGACATGGTTTTTTTTTATGCAGATCAATATGTAGTTTATATATCAAACCTCTTAAAAGTGATACCCTTACAATTGATAAGGTTTGACCTCTTTCGGCTTCATGGAAAATAAAGTTAAAAAGATGTTTGTACTATGAGGTCAAGGGGAGCAAAGTTATCTTCCTATTACTGCATGTGGATGATATATTGCTCTGTCAAGTTACTTGACCATGTTGTATGAAGATAAGCAACTTGTGGTCAAGAACTTTAACATGATAGACCTTGTTGTAGTATCTTCTGTCCTAAGTATCAGATTCACCGAGAGAGATCTCAACACTCATCAGACCTCTCATAGAATGCATACATTGAGTATATGTTACAAAGGTTTAGTACGGTTAACAGTAAACCTGTCGTAGCACCTGACTCTCATAGTGAGAGATAATCTTTAGTACAGTATCCAAAGAATAAAGTAAAGAGAGAGGTTATAAGAAATGCTCTATATTCTAGTACGATTGATAGCCTGATGTATGCTCAGCTATGTACTAGGTAGGACATTGCATTCACCATTTGACTGTTTAGTCAATATCTGATTAATCTAGGTGTAGACCACTGGAATGCAGTCTAGTGAGTGTTGAGATACTAAAGGGAATTAAGGATTATATGTTGACATATAGAAAAGTCAACAAACTAAACCTAGTAGGGAATTCAGATTAAGATTTTAACAATGTGTTCGGATGATCAAAAGTCCACTTAAGATTACAGTTTTAAGTTTGCAGATGGTACAACATTGTAGAAGTGTGTCAATTAGACACATGTAACTTCCTCGAGTATGCATGCAGAGTGCATGCTATGGGGCTGCTTCATAGACGGTTTAGCTCAAAAACTTGATTTCTAAGTTGTCTATGGTTGATTCAATGGCTAGACCCATTTGGTTGTACTGTGATAATCCTCTTGCCGTGTTGTTTAATAACAACAAATAATATCATATGATCTTAGCATTTAAAGGTCAATTATTTGGTCATAAAGGTGTTGATACGAAAAGGTGACATTAAGGTTTGGAGCATTTAAGGACTGAGAAACTATAAGTAGATCCTTTAACTAAAGGAGTTCGCCTACTTGTGTTTGTGACATAAGTATATAGTATGGGTGTTTTGACGTCCTTAAGTACTATTAGTTAGGTGATCGTTATGTTTGCTCCATGTACGTTTGTATATTTTGATGTATTATGACAGTATGATGGTTCATCAATAAAGATGATCATCATTTATCCTCAGTAATATGTGTTATCATACATTGTCATAATACGCATGAAAGTCTTAAGATTTGTGTCGATCTTAAGCATTTAAAGGTCATTGGGTATATATATAGATTTACCTTGTGCCTATGTTATTTAGACGCATACAGTTTTAGTACAAGTATCCATGAATTTGACATAACATAGGGAGATATAAGTTTTTAATTCCATAAAGGTGTTCTCTAATGCAGTTTAGCATTTAGTTGGAGAATATAAAGGTTTTCGCTAATGTAGTTTGACATTTGGTAGGAGGAAACAAGTTTTATCTAATGCTGCTTAGTATTCGGTGAGAGAAAACAGGATTTCTCTAATGCAGTTTAGTATATGTGGTTTAGCATCAAGTTAGAGGAATCGGGACCTACAAACGAAGATGATATAATTTAGATCATAAAGGTATCATCCTAGTTTGCCACACTCCATTTTCCCACTCTTATTAGTGAGGTATTAGTTATATGTGATTGTATTGGATCTGTGTCGCACATGATACATGCATTTGATATTTTTCGGTATCGAAAGCCTTGCAGGACAGAATGATAGACTTTCATTATCTTTGGATCAGATGTTTTGTTTTTAAACCTAGTCGACTAATTCAGTCGCGTGGCTTACTCGAGTTTTTAAATTGTTTTTAAACTAAAGTCAAAATTGCAGTTATATGGAAGCCTGATATGGAAGCTATATATAAAAGTTAAGGTCTCCTGCAGTTGCTCATATCAATCATAAGTTTAAGGATTTTATAACCTGTTAAGAGAGCTTACGTTTTGAAAAAATTGTAAAAAGACCTAAACCTCATGTCGGGAAATACTTTTCATAAAGGTCTGGGAGATTTATAATTGTTTGGAACTCAGAAACGGCAACAAAATCAGAGATAGAATCGAAATCAAGTATTTCGCATTACCTTTATTTTTGATCATTTCATATCTGATCCTGAGTACGTAATAAAATCTGTACTGTATATTACATAGAACTCTCCCTCCTATTATATTATATTTTTAAAAAACTAAAATAGTCTCTATATTAATAGAAAGTGGAGGAGACAAATGGTAATAAAAGAGAGCAAAGTGCCGGTGGACAAGACACCTCAGTCGTACATAGGAATATAGAACCATTGCTCATTTCCACGTGTCGGGAACATGAGGGCCATGGACGGAGCCACTTGGGGTCCAGTGGTGCACTGGGCCCCCAATTTATATATAAATATATATACTTTTTTAAAGTTTTGAGTATATATATATATATAAGGACATAGTTATTTGGTGCTCAGTGATACATTGGGTCTCCTAAAATTTTAAAAAATTAAATATTTGGGCCGTCCTATCTTAAATTCCTGGCTTCGTCACTGATGAGGGCCAATATTGTCACAAATTCAACCATGTATTAGTGACTATGTACTTTATTCTCTGTACTACTTGCTCTTCATTCGTCAACTTGTTTCTTTCTCTTCCTTTTGGTCTTTGTTTCTTAATATTCATCTACTGTAGGACTCACATCACGCGATTTCTTTAATTTGATTGGTACCTCAAGATCATGTTTTATGTTCATCTTTTTTTCGCTATGCCATAGACAGTTTTGTGGATCTAAAAGTGATCAGATTAATTATATCCATTCAAGTGGATGCAAAGGCTTAGACAGCTAAGCATGGGCTTTGGCGTCACTCCACCATTTTCTCTACTTGCTCTAACTCAGCAATGACTCCTCTTTATCCACACCTTCTTGTTTGTTTGTTGGCACTCTCATCATAATCTCATTCTTAGATCTATTCTTCTATCTGTTTTTCAAATTAAAAATATGCAATCATTATGCAAATCACACATTATCAAACCACCGCTCTTCCTAATCCTCACGAAATCTATCTCTACGTTTGCTACATATTAGTGGACAAGTTTTTGTATGATAATATGATTTACACGCCTGTATTGCATTTTCTACAAGCATTTAGTATTTACTTACGTAAACCAACCACTCCACATCGATTGTCCGTTCACTCCGTCGGATTGGAATGGAAACGTCAATCTTCATGTCCCGGAACCCGGACCCAGATATGAAAGGAGAATCTTCCTGACCCGACAATTCCAAATTCATACACAACCAAGATCTGACAATTGTTTTTGTTTTCAGTAGACAATACAATACAGCTAATCCAGTTCCGCAAAGCATGGGATCGGGCATCCTAAGTCACAGGCATACTAATGCCAATTTAACTTAGAAACACGGAAAGAGAGAGGGGTTTAGGAAAATGTAACAATCATAATAACCATTAACAAATTGTTCTTAATGTTATTTTGGTTTTCCGCTTCCTCTTTTCTTCTCTAGTCCCTTAAGCCATCCGCAGCTATATAAACCTTCTTCTCAAGGCTCCATCTTATCCATCGACCCATCCACAATCTTCAATAAAAATCCTGTTTTTATCTGTTTCTTGCTCCCTTTTTTTTTTTTTTTCTCCTATAATGGCTCTTAAAGCTGTTCATGTCTCTGATGTGCCCAACCTCGACCAAGTCCAAGAGAATGCTACTTTTTCTCTCTGTTCCACTCATTTCTCCAAAGGTGAATTCTTTACTAATCTTTTGATTTACCATGGTATTTAAAGAGTATGTTAAAGATCGTTTCCCATTTTTTCCCCTTGCTGGTATGATCATATAGCAGAGGTGGAATTCAACAGGGTGGCATATAGCATACCAAAGTTCTTGGTGATAGGGCATAGAGGGCATGGCAAGAACAAGTTCCAAACCACGGACCGAAGAATGGAAGCCATTAAAGAGAACTCCATTATGTCCTTCAATGCTGCTGCTAAGTACCCGCTTGATTTCATCGAGTTTGATGTTCAGGTTGTATGTCTCATTGGTTATTTCTTTGTTTTGCTCCTCTTTCCCGTCTGCTTAGAACATGTTTTTCCAATTGATAGCTCTTTCGAGAGAGTTTAATCGGCTGGCCGTCGCAGTCGCTGCATGCCGTCAAGAAAGGCTTATTATTTTCTTTTAGTCCCTTTTTATGTGTTGGCTTGAGATTTGCCTGTTTGGTGCTTCATTTCTCCTACTTTTTCTTTTATTATCAATCCCTCTTGGAAGTACATTGTACTAATGACATTATATTTTGCTTCTTTCTAATTTATTTTGTCAAAATAAAAGAATCGAAAAATAAGTACCAAGTTGAAGATATGTAATTTTCTATAGGTGACCAAAGATGGGTGCCCAGTCATTTTCCACGACGACGTCATTCTCTCGGTAGATAACGTGAGTTCCTCCACTTTTTATTTCCCTTCTCTTTGGCTACTTGAGTATGCTAAATTCTTATTGTTCGTCCAATGATGAGATATTGAGGTGAATGGTTGGTGAAACAGGGTACTGTGGCTGAGGAGAGAGTGACAGACTTGACCTTGTCTGAATTCCTAAGCTATGGTCCCCAACGAAATACATCAGATATTGGGAAGGCTCTGTTCAGGAAGACTAAAGACGGGAAAATAGTGAAGTGGGATGTGGAAGAGGACGATTCACTCTGCACTTTACAGGATGCATGTCAACTAGTGATACCTTCTCTTGGCTTTAATATTGAATTGAAATTCGACGATCACACTGTCTACCATCAAGACCATCTTATCGAATCCCTTCACAGTGTCTTGAATGTAAGATAAATCTAGTACTTGTGTTTTGAAAGTTATCCTTCTGATGTATGCATACTAAAATTTGATGTGTTATTAGGTGGTGTTTGAGTGTGCTAATGACAGACCCATCATTTTCTCATCGTTCCATCCTGATGCTGCTCTGCTTGTTGGGAAACTGCAAAACAAATACCCTGTAGGCTCATATTTGAACTTTTGATACTTTCTTTATTTTTAAATATTTTCAGCAGTCGATATTAACGAAAACTGTTTTTGTTGGGGACAGGTTTTCTTTTTAACAGATGCAGGGACTCGATTGTACGATGATGTAAGGAGAAACTCGTTAGAAGAGGCCCTAAAGGTGTGCTTACAGGGTGGTTTGCAGGGAATAGTGTCTCATGTCAAGGGCGTTTTCGCGAATCCGAGTTCAGTCCTCAAGATCAAGGACGCCAACCTTAGCCTGGTAACATATGGAGAATTGAAGTAAGCAGTTACGTTGTGTCACTTGGTAGATTAGTACTAGTTACTTCAGTTTTGTCTTAGAAGGGTACTGATCCTTGGTCTCGTTATCCAGTAACGTGGCAGAAGCTGTGCACATGCAACATTTGATGGGTATAGACGGAGTAATTGTTGATTTTGTTAAAGAAATTACAGAGGTAGTGTCCGATATGATATTCAAGCCAGCCAAGGTGGATGAGGAGGAGGAGGAGTTGGAGACACGCCCCAAATTCTCTCAGAAAGAGCTTTCTTTTCTTTTGAGGCTAATTCCGGAGTTGATACGACTTTAAAACGGCCCTTTCCTAGACTGATTGTTGTACGATTTTGGATTTTCTCCTTAGATCCTATAAACAAATATGCACTTGCAAGCCCAAAATTCTAATGGAGCGTATGTTATAAAACAATTGCTATGATGTCTATAACATGCTCTAATCATTTCTTTCTTTGTCTCATATGTCCTCAATAAATCATTTAATAAGTCCAATAATAAATTTAGGCCCTATTTGATAAATAGTTGATGGCTGATTTGACTAGCTGATTGTTAGCGATGTTTGATAAAATTAGCTGTTTAGTATTAGTTGTTTATGTGTAAAATAACTTATAAGAACATAACTTTTAAAAAAATTATAATGGTATTAATATTATATATCTTAGTATTTCGTTCAATATTCTTATAGAAATTTAAATTTTAGATATTTAATTCTACAAAAATTAAATTTATAACTTTAATAAAAAACATAGAATATTTAATAATAATAATAATAATAATAATAATAATAATAAATAATAATAATTATTATTATTATTATTATTATTGATTCAATTAATTAAACTATTAATTTTTTATATTTAATATGATTTATTTTAATATTATTTAAATTATAAATAAATTATCATATCAAAATTTTTAAAATCAAAATAAGATAACATTAAAGAACTAGACTACTTAATATCAACGTTGATGGCATATCCTAATCACCACAGCTACATTTATTGTCTATAAAATATAAACGAATTGACTTTCTAATGCATTGTGGCTACTCCCCAGTAGTCATGGTCCCACGAATAACGGGTGTTATGGTAAATGCAAACAGCTACTTAAAGTGTTTCCTTTAAAATGCTCCTAAATTGGAGCTTTTCGTAAAACAGTTGGTTGAGTTGAATTAGTTAACTCAATTAGTTTTTTACCAAATAAACTTATCAGTTTTTTTTTAAAGTCAATAAATTAAAGTAAGTTGATCAGTTAAAAAAGAACTAATCAACTTTTTACCAAACAAGTCCTTGGTATAAATTATCTTTGAAAGTTAAACTCTCAAAAGGTAGCTGTTGTACCAAAACGCATTTGAAAGACAGCTACACTTACCTCGTCTGTTAGATAAGGAAGATGATTTCTGAACATACCACACCAGAGTATAACAAGATCAATGCAATCAAGTTACTTGTAATCAATTCCCTAGAGGAACTTGGTGTTCTATGTGGTTGTACTCAAGTAGCTGGGGAGAGGGCAGGTAGGAAAATGACCTTCTTGACCCCACTAATCGCAAAAAGAACATAGTACAGTGGAAGTATGCTTGTCTCCCTAATTAAAAGGCAGAAGGTAAACAGTGAACCTTATCAGGCTTTCCAAGTTTACCAATCAACTAAAGCTACAAATCTATCAAAGTATTAGTCAAGGTGGGGTTAATTTTCATATTCCTAGCAGTGTCACTGGATCTTAATTTGTAGATACCTAAATAGATGACATCTTAGGGGAGTTGATGGCAGTGGGGAAGAATAGAAATCAAAGCCTTACTCATTCCGTTTTCTGTTTCTCTACCAAGACCTCAGCCTTACTCATTCCGTTTTCTGTTTCTCTACCAAGACCTCAGCAACAAGGTCCTACCTAGCCTGGTATTAGAAAACTACGTCCCCATTTGTTCTTTTTGTTTAAAAAAAGTAGCACCTAAATCTGATGTCGTTCAGGAAAAAGTTAGAAGCAACTAAACTTTCTGTTTTTAAAAAAATAATTATTACTCTTTTTTTAAGCACATATTAATGAATAAAATTTTGAATTACGAATTTAATATGTATATATTTTAAATAAACTAATAAATAACAAATATTGTATTCACAAAATCACGTTCCCCAAGTCCAGGTCCGTTCTTGGCTTGGGCCTCGACTTAACGTCATAAAGACAGGCCACATGATAAAGAGACATTGCTTTCCAGGATAATGGCTATTAGTTTAACGCCTCCTATTTCCATGCTTAGTTTAATGGAATTCACGGTAACGTAGGACAAAAGTAAGTTGACAATTGAAGAGAAACGGAGAAAAGCTGCTGCGCCAACAGTAAAATAAAAGAGTGGAAGAACATGAAGAGAGCATTAATGGAGAAGACAAGAACCCATAAATCTGGTCTGAGACTGGGAGGGTAAAAATTAATTGCATTGCGTTCATCGCTGCAATTGTGTCTGTTCGGTCCTCTCTCTCATACACTGCCTTGCCTTCATTGCTATCCTATCTATCTGCACCTCCCCTGCTCTCGTTCTTATCTCTTGCAAACCACTTTCATATATCCCATTTAATGCTCTCTCTCCTCATTCATTAAGGTTATACATGTCAATGTCTAAAGCATACAACATGTGTCATCTACTGTTTGATACAAAATTTGAAGCTAGTTTTTGCCCTACACAAAAGACAAACAATTCGTAATCTGTTTTTGGAGGCCCAAAAGCATTAATGTTGAGAACAACCCATCAATAATAATAATAATAACAGTAATAAAACTTCCTACTTCTGCTAATCATGGGTCATCACTGAAATGGGATCTCATTGTTTCAAGGTAGCTTGCTGTTGAACCCAGTACTGAGTTGAGAATTTGAGTTTGATTCTGGCTTGTTGAACGTTGGTGACTCTGCTCCGGCTTGTGGGGAAATTTGAGTAGTCGTACAAGGAGTGGCACTGGCACTAGAAGCTGATGTTGATGGGGCTCTCATTTGAGGGGGTGGTGCCGCACAAACTGGAATCACTGACCTGATTTGGACTGCTGGGGCAATCCTGTGAGGCTTAAATCTTCCAGTATTCATTGGCATAGCTGTGTACGTACTAGATGAAGGTCCCTCGCTAGACTTTGATGCCACTGAAGATGGAGTTTTGGAACCAAATTGTGTCTTCGTTATGTATGCATAATCATTCTTAGTAATGTTGTCAAACGACGGAGCTCCAAATCCTCTAGTATTGAACATGGAACATGGCCTGTGCACATTACTTGAATGTGATGAATTGCTTGAACCCTCCTTTTCAATGGGTCTCTTGACCACATCTGTTAAAGAACCTACCCTTTTCTCCACGTCCTTCATTGCGTGAGGAACAATATTCAGTTGCATTTTGGCTTTTGAAGGAGAAGAAATTTCTTCAGGTAATGAAGTTGGTGGCAAAATCTTTGAAGCAGTCCTTGGTGGGGGTGGAGGAAGGAGAGACACAAAGGAATTTTGCTTGATCGTTAGATCATCTAGACCAGTATCTAATAAAAGATCAAGAAGCCTCCAATGTTGATAACCGGTGGTGTTACTAGTGGCTGAGGAAGATGTTGCAGAGACGGTGTCTCTGTAACCCTTGAACACTCTTCTTCTTGCTTGGTTATGATCCCTCTTTCTGGCTTGCTTATTTTCATGTATGGATCCAAGGTTTGAAAGGACTCTTGCCACAACTGCTTGATCATATTCTTCTCGATTGTCTACTTCTTTCTTAGATTTCGAATCCAAGTTTGGCACTGCCAAAATGTACACAAGTTTGAAACTACCAAAGCCTATAGATATTAATGTGAGAAAAACTAGAAAAATGAAGATAAATATTGTACTTGTTTTCAGAGCAGACCACGCTGCTATTGCAGCATTCTTCTCAGCTTGTTTTTTTGTCTTTGCAGGATCACCTGTAAAGCTCATACCAGCAAGCTCCACAGTGCAAGTGAATATTGGTGCATGACCAGGGCCTGATCTTACAGTGGTATATACAGGAAGGTTAAGCCCAGCTCTGTGAGCAGTTTCTTGAAGGAGGTTCTTGTAAATTCCAGTCTCATCCTTCATCAGATTTCCAGATGGATATATTAAAAAAAAAAAGAAAAAACTAGGATTGAAGTTACCAGGTTGAACGTGCTTTTCATTGCATCAGATTAGAACCAACAAAGAATATACAGGCACTAAAAACAATTAAACGTGGCAATCGTTGGGACGGGTGACTTACAAGAACCCGCGCAGTTAGAGACCTTGAAGGACCCCTTGAAGAAAGGACATTAAGGGCTACTTCAGCAGCCGCATGCTCAGCCTGTCTTAAAGTGGAGCTGTAACTTGGACTGTCAAAAATCTCACCATTGAAGTTCACAGAAGCTTTAAATCTTGGTGCGTGATCAGGTCCTTCTCTAACGCACGCATATTGAGGAAGGTTGAAGCAACTTCTCTGGGCAAGTTCCTGAAGCTGGTTCTTGAACATGTCTGCCATGAACATGCATGTCATCCATATATATCTTTGTCATCAATCTAAAAGCTAATGGTTACAAGTAAACATCATCTAGAGAAAGTGCAAATGAATGTGGATGAATTTGCTCAAGGCTAAAGATATACCAGCAACAACAAGAATAC
Source organism: Erythroxylum guanchezii (assembly GCA_025629825.1). Lineage (NCBI taxonomy): Eukaryota > Viridiplantae > Streptophyta > Magnoliopsida > Malpighiales > Erythroxylaceae > Erythroxylum > Erythroxylum guanchezii. Next base: position 26,152,896 of record JAOTAX010000006.1, read on the forward strand.
AGAAAATGAAGGGAGCCACTCGTTGCTGAGGAAACACAAAGAAACTAACCTACCCTGCCTCATAAGCTTTAACTCCACATTGACATGAGGGTTCTCTTTCTGTGGTTAAAAAAGGAAAAGGTCAAAATTGAGTTTCACAACTATAGTATATTAGAGACTGAATCATTTTAAAATACATTATCTGCAGTCATTAAAGAGGGTCGTGGCGGCATTTATGAGCTCTCTCAAATTACGAAAAACACCTGCGTTTCTCTTCGGTCAATTTGAAATAAACTACTCTTCAGCTCTTTGGCACCGGAAGGCCGTTGAAAATTACACCAAACGGAAACAAGAGTTTAGAATGAGAGGAAGAGAAGCTTTTGTGATTTATTTCTCAATGACAAATCAACAAAACAACTAATTAAATAGTGAAAATCAGTAACCTCTTATTTTATTAACAAATATTAACAACTCAATTAAAATCATGACAGTCATATTGAATTAAAATTCTAACATTTCTCCCCTTAATTCAATAGGCGATGAACTCTTATCATGGACCTAAATTTCTTGAACTTTTCTTTAGCTAAAGTTTTTGTAAGTGACTTCTTCTTTAGGACCAAATCCCAAGTGAAATAGAATCAAGTCTTGTTCTTCCTTGTTGAATTAGATTTTTGGACATTAAAATTGCAAACTTCTTGTTGCAATTTCACTCTGATGAGTGGACCATGTTATTCTAGATCATGTTTACTCTGATGTGTAGGGACCTTCAAAAATAACTTCTGTAGGAGGAAAGTATTATTGTGTGACCTTTGTTGATGGTTTCTCCACAAGGGTATGGCTTATACAATGAAGAAGAAAGATGAAATGTTGGGAGTCTTCCTCGATTGGAAGAAAATGGCAGAGACTCAAATAGGCAGAAGGATCAAACATTTCCGAATAGGTAATGGAGGAAAGTATAAAAGTAATTCATTTATAAAGTCTGCAAAGAAGAAGAAATTATACGGTACTTCATAATTAAGAATAGGTCATAACAAAATAGAGTGACAGAATGCATGAACCGAACTTTACTAGAGAAAGTATGATATATGTTGTCCAATACTAAGTTGAGCAGACAATTTTAGGCTGAGACTATATCATATGCAAGTCACCTCGTAAATCGCTTACCATCAACTGCTATTGATGGCAATATGCGTTTAGAAGTATGGTTTGAAAAAACTACTATAGATTATAATTCCTTATATGTGTTTGGTTCCACTCTATACTACCACGTTAAGCAATCAAAGTTGGATCCATAAGCAAAGAAAGCAATTTCCATGGGAGTAACTTCTAGTGTAAAAGGATATTGTCTTTAATGTCCAAATACGAGGAAGATAATATTTAGCAAAGATGGAACCTTTGATGAGTCTACCATTATGAAAAAGGTCACAAATGAAGGTGGTCAGTAGACTGATGGTACTCCATAATACGTAGAGAGTGCTCTGAAATAGGTGGAGTTTGAAAGAAGGATTATAGACCTAGCAACGAATGATGAAGTAGATGAAGACACTCCTATAATAGAAAATGAGTTGAATGAAGAAGAGGTTCAAACTCAAAAATTTCCACAACAATAACATGAATCAATTGCATTAAGTAAGTCAAAACGAAGAATTCAAAGACCTGCTCGCTTTAATAAGATGGTGGCTTACACATTTCTAATTGCAAATGATGAAACTCTTGCCGCTTATCATGAAGCAGTCCAAAATTCTAAAGGTGTGCTTGTTTAGAGGGTACGAGGAGAAAGGAATAGGCATGGAATAAAAAATAAAGCTTAGTAAGAGGTTATGATTGGATGACTTATACTTTCATTCCTAATTTTTGGACATTGCTCCATTCCCCTCCATTATAAGATGAATGAGAGTTATTCCTCAAATATCCTTTATTCTTCAATATAGTAGCTTTGCCACCATTATTTATTTCTACCCTATGACCCAAAGCAACGCTTGATTTTTTTCTAGTTTAGTAAGGTTTTGTATTCTTTAACTAATATTATTATTAATTAATTAATTACAATATAATTAATTAAAATATGATTCATTCATTAATTAAAATATTGCAATTAATTAATTAATTAATTACATATAATTAATTAAAATATTATAATTAATTACATTATAATTAACTAAAATATAATTAATTAATTAGTTACAATATAATTAATTAAAATATAATTCATTCATTCATTAAAATATTGTAATTAATTAATTATACTATTTTAATTAATTAATATATTGTAATTAATAATTCATTCATTAATTAAAATATTGTAATTAATTAAGTACACTATTTTAATTAATTAATTATATTGTAATTAATTTTTATTTCTCAATATTTTTTACAAACCAACCACTATCAATGGTAATGGTAATCATTCATTTCTCTTAACTAACCATCATAATTATAATGATAATATCCATTCTCATTCCTCATTATATTCATTTCCATTCCTATTACCATTCCCCTATATGAACCAACCGCTTCCTAAAACAAATAAGTGGAGGATAACATGAATGAAGAAATGCAGTCCCTTTATAAGAATCAGACATGAAAGCTAGCTAATCTACTGGAGGGAAAAAAAGGCAATTGGACGCAAATGAGTATATGCAAAGAAAGAAGGATTTCCTGATAAAAATGATGTCTGCTATAAGGCAAGATTGGTGGCTAAAGGCTGTAATTAGATGGAGGAAATTGATTATAATAAAGTTTCTTCTCCAGTTGTGAAACCCTCCTCCGTCAGAGTTCTATTGGCCTTAGTAACACAATTGGACTTGGAGCTAGTACAGTTAGATGTAAAAATTGCATTTTTATCTATATATTTGGAAGAAGAAATCTATATGACTCAGTTAGAGGGATTCAAGGTTGCTGGTAAGGAGAATATGGTATATAGATTAAGAGAAATCATTGCACGGATTGAAGCAATCTTCGAGGCAGTGGTATAAACGATTTGACAAGTTCATGGTCAGGCATAAGTACACAAGAAGCAAATATGATCATTGTGCGTATTTGCTTAAGTTACAAGATGGATCTTACATCTATCTTCTCTTATATATTAACGTTATGCTGATAGTTTCAAAGAATCAAAGGGAAATTGCGAGATTGAAGATTCAGTTAAATTAGGAGTTTAAAATGAAGGATTTAGATGAAGTCAAGAAGATTCTCGGCATGGAGATAAGTAGAGACAGAAAGTTGGGCAAACTATATTTGACTCAAAAGTAATATTTGAAAAAGATACTACAACGTTTTGGCATGAATGAAAAGTAAAATTTGTTTGTGCTTCGATTACTCCTTATGTAAAGCTCAGTGCATCCTTATCTCCAAAGGAAGATTCAAAATGAGAGTACATGACAAAAGTCATCATCATTATCATCATCACACTTAGTCTGAAGTCCCACAGTGAAGTAGGGTCTGGGAAAGTTTGATACTACGTAGCCTTACCCTTATATAATAGAGAGGTTGTTTCCGATAGACCTACATGTAGATGTGACAGGAAAATAGTGATGCAGGGTAAAAGAATAAATAAAAATGGCACGCAAAATATTTAAGTAAATAAAATTACAATAAATACATAGGGATAATAATAATAATAATAATAATAATAATAATAATAATAATAATAATAATAATAATAATGATAAAACTACTAATAAGAAACTCAATAAAATAAAAGGATAATAATATTAATACTAATAATGAAAAAATAGTAATGAAAAATGCAAACCGAAGGATGCCTTTACTGGTGAGGCACGAGGAAAAGAGTGTATAACCTTCCTGAGAAAAAGAGCAGGAGGATTGTGAAAAACATCCGGTGCTCTTTCATCATCATCATCTGTGTCTAACTTTTTGGTGCTCGCTGCTCTACTATCATTGTGAAAAACATAAAAGAACATGGCAACAACTTGGATGCCTTATAAATCCATACAGATGATTTATATCCATTTTAGAATCCTTTTGATCACAGCAATGACTCAATCAGCAAAAACAGAAAACTTCAATCATAAACCGAACCATGTAAAAGAAACAAAGACCAAAACAAAAACAAGTATGGCATCATTTTCAACCATTTCCAAAACATCAGAATCTATGAAGAAATCTTAACTTTGAGAAGATTATAAGCTGCTGGTATTAGAAATAAGGGACAATACAAGAAGAAATGGAAGAGAAAGCTGAAAAAGATAATCAAATGGATGTTTACTAACTTATAACAAAATGTTGAACAACAATAACAACACATGTATAGCATTCACTTGTAAAGTTCCAAACTTGGAAAACTTATATCTTCCAAAAGCTCAGATCTACGAGATACTTATCAAAAACGACCTGCACCCAACCAAGCTAAAATAGAGATAGCAGCAAATAGATGCCTGGTTTAACCGATTAATAGGTTTCCTTAAAAGCAACTTTAAACTCCTTAAGAGCAACTAAAAACCAACATTTTCGAAACAAAATGACTTAACGAGTGAGATGCATGCCAAAGAAACCAAAAAGCAAGCATTACTACAACTGAACAAATATATGCAACCAACATATTCAAAAAAATAAAGAGAAGTTTTTATGGCTTCATGAAGGGGGGGGGGAACTTTGCCGCCAAAATCCAAACTTTAGAACTCAAAACCAACCTTAGAAACGAAAGCAACAAATGAGGACTAACCCGGTAACAAACAAAAGTAACAAATGACAAGATCATGATATTATCAACAAGCAGAGGATAAAGAGACAATAAAGTTGTTTACTTTGTTATTGATTCTGAATATTAGATCTCAAAAGCACACAGATTAGTGCTCTTAAGTATCCTAAGCGAACAACCTTGAAACCCAGAAGAGGAAGAGCAAAGACAAGATGAGATCATGAGATTATCAGAAACGTAGCCCAGAAAGCAGAGGATAAAGAGAAATGTTGTAAACTTCACAAAGACATAGAAGGTGAACACCAAAAAGTTCAAAGCTTTACCTTAAAAATTGCAAATATCAAAGCTTTACCTTACCCACCTGGTTCTTTATACCATTTAATTTGCTCAACCCTAACAATCGCATGGAGAGCAAAGCTGAGAGCAAAGTTTCTCTCTGTCACTAAATCAACCACTGCCACTCCCTTAGAGCGAAGCCTTCCTCCGGCGCCATCTAGGTGGGAGGAGGAAGTACGGGACCATCGGAGGAGAAGATGCCATCGTCGAAAGCTGCATAACCATTGGCGTTGCCTTTCTCGACATAAGGTCCATCGGAGAAGTTAGGGTTGGGATCATCTTTTGGTGTACTTGTATTGCTTCAGTACATGACAAAAGTATAGTATGCAAATGCAGGTGGTAGCTTGATGTATGCTATGATGTGTACAAGGCTCGATATTTCACCAACAGTAGGAATCATAAGCAAATATATGCATGATCCAGGAAAAGAACATTGACAAGTTGTGAAATGGAATATATGGTACATTTTGAACATCGTAGATATTGAATTGATATTTGAGCGAGATGAGAAAGGTGGTCATTGCTTAGTTGGATATCGTGATTTCAACTATGTTGGTGATCTACAAAAAAGTCGATCAACTACTGTTGATGCATTTACTCTTAATAAGGGACCAATCAGTTGGAAGTCTACTTTACAGTCAACAGTAATTTTTTCTATTATAGAGGCAATATATATGACAATTACAGAGACTGTTAAGGAAACAATTTGGCTTCAAGGGTTACTTGATGAACTGGGAATTGGATAGAAGCATGTCAAAGTATATTGTGATGGTCAAAGTGCTATTCATTTAGCAAAGAATCAAGTTTATCATGCAAGGACAAAGCACATCGATGTTTGCTTCCATTTTGTACGAGAGATTCTAGAAGATGGTGGAATAATACTTCAAAAAATCCTGATCTCTGAAAATCTTGCAAATATGATGACAAAGTTTGGGCAATTTGCCAAGATGGAGAATTGTTGACTTTGTAACATATTTCTAAGACGTTGTGGCACGTGTGGAAAATCCCACATTCGAGAAATGTAAAAATGGAAGAGCTTCCTTAAGTTATAAAGGGAGGGCTCCTTCACCTTTGTAAATTATCCCAAAACAAACAAGTCTTCCTCCCTTATAAGAATTTGTTTTTTTTTAATTTTTATTTTCCCTCATTTGCAGTTCTTCTCTTCAAAATAGTGGAGTATCTAGGTAGTGTCCGAGGAGTAGGCAAGTCCGAATCTTATAAATCTATGGTGTTCTTGTTTTGGGTATTCTCTTTCTTATTGTCTATTTAATAGCTATTGTCGGGTATAACTGTAGTGATATATTGTGTCATTAATTAAATGCCTAGGAAAATTCTAAGGAGGGGTACTTAAGTTGATCAATGTGTCACATCGACTCTTGAAAATTTATCTAGTGTAGAAAAAAGGTCTTCCTAACTTGCAAATATTGGTTTCTTTCTTTGCAACATTTTTGTAACTCTCTCAAATGTACCGATGAAATTTGTTAGTCCTTAACCATTTTACAGAGAAGATTTTTTGGTTTTGCTGTCGATTTTCTAGAGCTAATGTTATATAACATCATTCTGAGGATTCATTGAAAAGCTCATGATGATGGACATGTCATCTGATATGATTAACAAATGTAGGCATGCTTATTAAATTATGAACAATTTGTGGTTGGTGACGAAGAGTTTCTGCTTGTAAAAGAAATGTTTGCTTACTACATTTATTTCTTATGAGGTTTAGTTGCTATGTATTTTTAATCTAAGTTGTCAGGTTTGTATATTTTCAAAAGTTGGTTAATATTTATTCTTGTTTTCAACAATGAGATAAGGGACATCATGTTAGTGAAACATGGGCCACTGTCCAAGATATAGACAATTTACGTTAAGACATAAAAACCCTGTATCAAAATAAGTTCTGATAGAAAAATTCTAGATCCTATCTTCTTTTTTTCTTAATTTGCATTCATGTCAGCTCTATCTGTAATCTCCATATCTAATTGTTCTAATTTCTTTTTTTTCCCTTTCATTACATTAGAAACTTGAAATCAGCATCCCATTGATCATTGTGCTTTTTCATCGATCTTCTTGGAGAAGAAGACGTCGACTATTTGAGCATTTGTCACATTTCCTTGATAGAAATAAAAGACTCTTGAACAAACAAAGGTGCGAATATGGAAACGGATGACAGTCTTAATATGTCCAATCATCAGCTGTTGGAAATTGTTCAAGTCAGTGGGAGAACAATAATAGCAAACAAGTAGCAGTTGCTCGATCTTAGGTTTCACTCATATATTTGCCAATTACCAATTGTAATTAGAATTTCACTCGTATATTTATCAATTACCAATCACTTGATGAAAATTAAGAGGATGAAGCAAATGCCAATACCACCTGAGATTGTATGTGTTACGTGTTGATGTCATGGCCGATGAGTCTGCGCTAGAAATTTGTAAATCGACCAATATAACAGTTAAGCCGTTCCTAGTGCCCTAAGTGGGAAGACAGATGTGTTGCACAAACTGGTTCCTCAAATGAGATGAAATTTGACACTAACTAATCCCACAAATAGAAAACCAGAAACTGAACACTCTCATTCAATAACACACCATTCCACACCCTAAAAGAACAATGGTAAAACCAACATTTTTAAACACCCAAGCTGCACATGGTTCAGAAATTTAACAGCCAAGAAGAAACCCCTCCCCTGTTCTCACCAAACCAAATCGCCTTGCACATTCTAAGCCTCTTATGAATCTAATCTATGGCTATCATTGTTGTCTCTCAGCAGTCAAGCTGCCACCGCCGCCACTACTTCCTCCCACATGGTTTGGTTCTCCCATTCTAGCAGCCAAAGCAAGAACCTCTGGTGACATCTCCCAGCTTCCACTTTTCCTTCCCCAACTAGATCGCCTTGGATGTACACTACCCTGTTCCCCAACTTCCTCTACCGTGCTCCTTATATCTGGGGATATTTCGTTCAGTTCATTGTCCTTTACATGCGTGCGATCATTGTTAGTAACTTGCCCTTCACCACGATCAACTATGGAACTCAAATCTCCCCAGACAGTTTTCCTACCCATTTCTATATCATCCCCTGCCTTACCCATGTTAGGACTCATGAAACCCCCAGCAATTGGTCGAGTTGGTAATGCAGGTTCTCTTGGCACTTTTGCCCTGAAACTGTTCTTGGATGGAGGTATACTAGAGCAAAATATCTCCTTGAAGTTCTCCACCACTCCCATATTGTAAGGATTTGCTTTTCGATCATATCGATATCTGAAATTCTCATAGGTAGTCTGCAAGAACAAAAGCACATAACATCACATTACAGCATCTCTGCCATAGAGAACCTCGGACAAGTGGAAAGATCTTTCTATAACATGATTTTTGAGAAGGGGAGGATGAATTTCTTACCTGGTTTGTACTGATGAGATACAAATGAAAGGCCGAAAGACCACCAACGAACCACATTGATATGAAAGTGTAAACTATTAGGACAATGGAGGCAGGGGTTCTGATCATTGCTTTCCAAATGGATGTGCTCTCTGATTGCATGATTCTTGTAATGTAGAACCAGCAAAATGCAAAAACATATATACAAAGAAGGGTTGTTGAGAAGACGAACATGAAGAAATATCGATAATTTCTCTGCAATGAGAAATAATTTCTTCAGATGGATCACAATAACTCCAGGAAAGTGATAATAAAAGGTTCATCAAATAAGCTGCAAGAATTTTTCATGGCAATATTGTGAACAATATTAGTACAAGACAATATTGAGTAACATCCATCTGGCTGTACATCTGTAATTTAACTTATATATGAGAAAAAAGGAATCGTGAGCTCATCTGCTCACTTTGAATTTTTCTGACAGAATAAAAACTATACTCTAACATGAATCCAGGTAGATGAGGATGGGATACATAAGATAATCTTACAAAGCCAAGAACATACAGAACTTGTCAATTGCTTAGATCATTAAAAGCTCTTACCAATCCAATACATTGCCCAACCCATGGGCAGTGGTGGTCAAATCGTTCTACACAGTTGTTGCAAATTGAACAATGTGAACAGCGGGGAGGTCTGTAAAGCATGCAAGTGTCACAATACTTGATCTTCACAACCATTCCATTGACCTCTACATCTTTAAAGCGTGGCAGACGTAACTGTGGAGTTTGACCAGCCCCAACGTCTGTGGCCCCATCAAAGTTCTCTGGCTCTGGAGGATGTGCATTGCGTGGAATTATGCCAGGATCTCTTCCAGAGGTTAGCAGGAGAAGCGTTAAAACCTGAAAATCCAAAATGATCATCACTTTAGAAATTATTATTGCCTCCAGGTCCTACATATTCCATCTTTCACAAGGAAGACATTGCCTAGAATAGAAAATGCAATTTATCCTACCATGAAATACAAAATTGACCTTCTCCATCACTATCTACAAATTAGGGCTCCAATGAGCTGATATACATATTGATGTGAAAGGTTCAACCTAGCTTAATCACAACCAACATATTCATGAAGACAAAGCAATGCAACCTATGATGTCCAAGGTTTTAAGGTGAATCAAAACAAATAAATTCAGATTGGTAAAACCTATGATAGGCCAAATCATTCACCACTTTGTTGCTGCCTTTGTCTTAATATTAATAAATAGTTCTTTGGAATTGTGCTGCTATTGGCAATTATTCAATGTCCCATCTTATTGTATATGTTCTCCGCTCAAAATTTCCAAAAATGTATTCTGTACCCAGTTTTAAATATGCATATTCAAAGCTAATGATTTACACTCAATTAATAAAGTAAAAACTCAAGATTCTGGGAGAGAGTGCAACAACAAAAGCAAAACATTACAGGAACCATATGTGAGCTTATTTTGCACTTGGGCAAGAGGAATTGGTTAAACAGAACTCAACATAGGACAGGAGCCTTTCTTAATCTTACAATAAACAATTTTTCAGAGCCAGAGAAGGCAAGCAGATTTTCATTAAATAGAAAATAATCAGGACATTCAGAAAACCTTTAAGAGTGCCAATTATGCTTGTTAAACCCATCAGAGAGAATATTTTTGCCATACTATGCGGTAAGTTTTAATAATTGATTTTCTTTTGGAAGTAGGAAAAAGGCTCAATAAATCTTTTAATAGTTGACAATGACCAGGTCAAATTTATACATATTTTGGAGCATATTTCTGGCATCAATTGGATTAATGAACAAAACATAGAGATGGCAATTTTTGCCTGGCCCGGCCTGACCTGACCCTGCTCAGCCTGAGGTCAACTGGCTCAGCCCAAGTTGACTGGACTTAGGGTTTTTTTTTAATTTTTGGGCTTCGGCCTACTGCAGTCCAGCCCGGCCAGAATATGTCAGTAAAATGACATTGTTTTGAGTGAAACGACATCATTTTAAAATTTTAATTTGAAAAAAAGTTACACAGGCTTTGGGCTGGCCAAGCCTGATTGGACTCAGGCTAGGGCTCAGATGGTGAATCTCAAGCTTGATCGGGCTAGGCCCAAGCCCAACGCCAAGCCTAACAAAACATGGAGATGCACTTTTCTTTTATAACTAAGATCAAGTCAGACATGAGAGATCCAAATCTGGAAACATATTTAAACGATCGCTTATGAAAAAGCTTCTAAAATGATACATTGTAGGGATACATGGATTTCCAATTATACATATGAATACTCTCTGCTGAAATAATTCCTAATTCAAAAAATCCCAGGTCAATGTATCTAATTTTCTTTTTTGTTGCTCAAAAATAAAACTGTAGGTAGCAATCCTATTAGGTTCTAACAAGGGTATCATTAGCAGGAGAAGATCCAGACAAATGTTTAGAAATGAAAACCATTTATACATGAAATAGACATCAACAGTGATGTTACATGTGCTAGTTGATTTCATAACCATGAGAAGGTAACAGCCAACCGATTAACCAGCAAAAATGAAATATCTCAGAGAAGTTTTAATTTCTACATTTATAGGAGGAAGTTCATGAATGTGGACAAAAATGAGATCGGTACCACTACCAACCTTAACACCTTGAGAGGCAGTTAATTATGCCAAAAAAAGTGGAGGAAGAACCAATAAATGAAAAAATATTCATTTGACAGGAATTACATGTCCTATAATGCAACAGAGGAATATTATGTGTGCATATATCCATGTTCTGGGTGAGTGATTATGTGACTGAGAGAGAGACAAAGAACTCACATAAACAGTGAAAACAACAGCAGCAACCATTATTGATATTCCAAGGTTATTAGAAAAATCATCCATCAGCTTTCTGGCAACAAAGACACAAAAAACTGCCACCGGAGCAACAATCAAGAATATAGTCAAGAACAGGGATCTGACATCTGGTCCAAATATAAATCTTCCCTGAAGAAAAAATATCTGTGAAAGAGCACCAAGAAACAATGTTACTGGGAAAGGTAATCCAGCAATGCAATTTGAAGGGATAAATGTGTAAAGACTGTCATATACCTAGGTTGTTACTCTCTAGAGCCTGACATATAAATTCCATCATAAATAAGTAGCTGAAATTTTCAAACCTTTTAGCTAGATAATGTCTATTAACCATCCAACAAAACTACTTGCACAAAAAAGGATCTTGTTATTGATCTTGTTATTGCATTGAAACATATAAATGTTGACTAATCTGACTAACATGGAAATTAGTAAAACAAAATGGTTTAATAATTGAATAATCTGATTATTCAGGGGTTCAGCAACTTGTACACCATCAATGACAACAGCATCACTAAGCATGCAACATATCAACTAAAGTGATTTTGAACACACAAGCTTTTTTCCAGTGGGTTTACAATCATGGAGAACAAGGTACCTCTAATTTGAATCTAGTCACATAACACCATTGTGTCATCAAGCTTGATCAGCAAGCAAAATCTCTTCCCTAACAGCCAATGATGGCCATGAGATTTCTCTACTTTTTCCCTTTTCTTCACTTCCACATTCAAACTATGATATAGGTTCTCTTTATCCCAACTTCCTATCAAACTGATCAGAGGTTCCTGGGTGTGGTACGTTCAGCATAGATTTTGAATTTAATTGTCACTCATTAACCATTAAACCCACCACAAAAACTGTTAATCACATATATTCCAAATATAAATAAAGCATGCTGCTTTTCACTAACCAATGTAAACACATAGAATCTATATCATCTATGAAGCCACTTCAGGGAAAAATAAATGCTCAACCATTTGTTTCTAACATTTCATCTCCTAGAAACTATTCTCCAGCTATAAAAGCAATGTGGCAAGCATCGATTAAATACAATGTTTTCTACATTACAGTGAACCCAAAAAGGAAAGGTCCCATCTTTAGCTGCAACGTGTGATTGTCTACACCACATCAAGTACAACTCTTATTACTCCAATCCAAACCCATGTACAACATCAATTCAAGCACAAGCACACCAACTTACTCAATTTGCTTACTTAACTAAAAATCACAAAAAAAAAAAAAGGGAAATAAAAGCGGCAACATTGAACAGAAAACAAAAAGATTTTTTAAAAAGAAAATGTAGAAACCAACAGGTTACTTACATTACTTCCTTTCCAAGTTTGATAGACCCGTAAATCGCCGCCAGCAGATCCCGGATCGGATCGCTGAGGTGGCGGCACTACATACATTTTTCTATTTTCTTTAATTACCTTTTCACTCACTCTCAGCTTACTAGATCCCCAATTCCAAACACTTCCAAACCCTAGAAATGCAACAACACCAGAACCACAAGTTGATTTCCAATGTTTCTATAATCTCTCTCTACAGCTGCACTTTTTCACTTCTTTTCCAATAAAGCTGAGTCAGCAAGCAACCTAAGATTGGGTGCTGGGGGGCAGAGTAACGGCGCCGACGGCAGTAGTGGTGATGGCAGTGATGGGAGTAGTGCAGGAGGGTACTTTTTCACTACTTTCTGGAGGAGAAGTGAGATTCTCATGTATGTAGCTGCACATGTATCGAGGGGTGACGTGGATAGCTTTAATTGGGTGGAGTGGACCTTCCATGCTGGGTGGACCGGCCCTGTTCGATTTTTAACCCAGCACATAAACAATGAAAAGTGGCCCTCGGAGACTTTGGATCCTTTTATGTTTTTAGTTTTATTGTTCCTTTTCAGTACCCTATTCATTTAATTTTTAAAAAGAAATGGATAATAGTTTTTCAAATATTGTTAAAAAAATTAGTGAATAAATATTTAATAATAATTATTACAAATATTAAAATTTTATTATTTTTATTTAATGAGTAATACTCAAATAGTAATTATATAATTAATTTTTATTATTGGTTTAGCCAAATTTTCTAATTTAAATTGACTTAGTAGAAAGTTAGTTTCGAAGAAATAATAAAGTAAAACCAGCGTCATCTGCTTTTGTAAGTTGAAAACAAAACCTTGACTCATCCAAATTACTATTATATTTTTCTCCATCCAAATTACTATTATGGATATTGTGTAATATCATAATTAGTTTTAGTACGATACTATCTTAGTATTGAATACCGTTTTAATTATTTTTTGAAAATATAAAATAGTTCCTGAATTTTTTATAATCTCTTAATATATTGTGTTATATAATTTATAATTTTACATTAACCGTGTTTTGAAAATCATAACAACATAAATTTGAAATAAGAACAATATAATTATTTCGATTAATATTATTTTTTACATATTTCATACATAAACAATAACCACAATTAATATAAATTAGAAACATTTCATCATCATACAAATATAAAATTAAGGATAATATAAAGCATTCAAAATATTATAATTTCATCATATAATAAATAATAATTACTTCAAAACATTAAATAAAAATAATAATAAAGTTTCAATACTCCATGAGTATTACAATAAGAGTTTATGTCAAGGAACACAACTAATTAGAAGTAAGACTTGAAACAAAAATATTTAAAGTTATATTTATAATGCATATATAGAATTTAACAGATGCATCAAATACAAGTAAAATTAAAACAAGATAAGAAATTAAAAACTTGAAACTTCATTTAATCAAATATTTACTCAAATTACATTACCCATAATTCTCATTTAGTATGAAATTTTCATCATTGAGAGGGGTTTTATCATCACTATCATTCAAATTCGTTGGATCAAATATCATGTCAATATTTTATCTTTCAAGATTAACTTTCAAGTCACTCTCATCTATCAAATTTGGTTTCTTAGAAACATAATTTAACAAAAGATCGATATGATCAAGGTAAATTAGATCTATAAAATCAATCGTTATATTAAGAGTCCTAGTAAATAAATAAAATAAAATAATTAAAAAATTATATTCAACTTAATAATGATAATAACATATCTTTATGAGGTTTAAATTATATCGAAAAAAGACTAAGCCATTCAATCTTTTGTGTTCTAATCTATTCCTTTACTTAGAATGGATAAGCTCAAATGTACTTTAATTCCTTCCATACCCTGTTACACTGACACATTAACTCAGAATTCAAATTACAAATCTTTGCAATTCTAGAATACTACTTCCAAGTTAGTCCAACAAAACAACTGTAGGACAACATAAGTAACATTATAAACAAAATAAAGTGATGATTTATTTCTAATAAGTAATAAAAGTGAAAAGATATATATCTAGATTAAATTTGTCTCTTTGATGGATAAAAATTTGCATCCCAAAATTACTAGAAGTATCCTTATAAACCTTTATTTGTGAGCTTAGGAGATCTTACTTCATCTTATGGGCGACAATTATTGTAATAGTTAATAACATTCTCCTATTAGCTTCAGTTTTCCTAGTAAAACTTAGTCTAAAATAAAAAATAGGATTAGAAAATGTCCCAGCTGGAAACAATAGAGACTAACCTTGCCTTTCTCATCTCTGATCGATTATTGTAAGATAAGGTACGTATAAAAAAGGCCTATTTTTCAAATTAACCTTGATTGCTTTTTTTACCCTCTCTATGACATCATAAAAATAACTCATTATCTCCTTCTCATCACTATCAGTCAGACGAAGTACTCTCACCAATCGTTCACAAACTTGGATGACAAATTGACATTGAGACCAAAATTCATTATCTTCAAGTATAATTCTAGAAATTTCCAATCTATCATTAGACTTAGTATGTTGGGATGCAACCCATCTATCACTTGTAAACGTATGTTTCGACTCTTTTATCAGAACAAAATACTAAAGTGATAAGATATTAGGTGCAAATCTTATAATAACAGGATGACACAAATTCCTACTATTTGTGAAATTTTTTCTCACTATAGTTTGGACTTATGCCCGATTATAGATGAACTTGGTCACCTTTTTTTACTTTTTGCATAATCCTATCAATGATAGGAAAATATCTAGCATCTTTTGTATTTTTCAGCATTAGGCCAATGCAATGTGTATCATAAGGAGTCCAGTAAAAAGAATTATACCTACTTTGCAATCTTCTTCCAGCTGCTTTATAAGTAAAATCATTGTCAGTAATGAACTAAACAAAATCTTCTGGGCCAATTTCATTCACAACTTTATCAAATATCTAAAACAAAGTATTAACATTTCTAATGAGGCCAAATTCATCAATAGACTTCAAAAAAATAAACCAAAAAATTAATAATAGGCTCCTCTCTTCTATTTATCCAACCATCACATATGATTAAACATCAATAAGTAATCATTCTTCTTTCATCCAAATAACTATTTATTTTATAGACAGAATTGCTTAAAAATTTACCTCTGTAATCATTAATTGAAGGAGCTTTGTATCCTAGATCGTAAGATGCAATATCATCTACCATAGGCTGATAATAATAAGACCGAGCAATATTAAATGTTATTCCTGAATTATACTACCATCTAGCCATTGCCATGTCCATATTATGAGTCACTTCTTTAAAATGTAATGTACTATAGATAGAAAATTGTGCTCTAGAAGTTGTTTGTGATGCAAAAAAGTTAAACATATGTCTTCTTCTTTTCATCAAATTATGTAAAACATTCCCTTCTTGATGGGTAAGAATACCACCTTCAACATCGTCGTTATCATCCTGACCACCAAAAGAGAAACTTCAACTACTAATTTCGTAATTCAATATTTGCTTTGCATCTTTCTTATGCTAATACTCTTTAAGCAAAGTCTTTATTCTCCATTTCACATCATAGCTCACTTTCTTATAAAGCTCCACATCACCTTTGATACTAGTTAAATGTTTCTTTAATCAGGTGATTCCCCCACTTTTCAAATATTTGTTATAAGACAGAAAAATGGAATGGTTCTTCATTTTATGAACCAATTTGACGTGAGTCCAAACTGGATTATCAAATCTTCCTAAACCTAAGGAGGCTGAATTATTAGGAGTACTTGAACTTCCCTTCATTTATTTGTAAAACAAATGAAGAACTATGTCAAAATTAAATTAATAATTTCATTATAAACTATTATAAAAAGATGTATATCATTCAACTCAAAACAAACACAAATGCACATCTCAGTTTTTAAAATCATACACACAACTTGAACATTACAAATTTACATACATCTTATATTCAAAGTCAATAGTCTAAGAATCATTATAACAACTACTAATGACATGAAAAATGTTGAATAAGTTGTGTAAGATAACAAGAAGAAATATAACAACAACTTCTTCTCAACAATCATATGATAGAGAAATGCAAGTGAACTTCACTAAGTTGTATAAATGATTATTGCACTTTCATAACTATAACTTACTTTGTGTGATTATATAATTCAACTGTAAACTCACAACTATAACCTATTTTGTTTGGTTACATAATTCAACCATAACTCACAATTATAACCTATTTTGTGTAATTACATAATTCAACCATAAGTATAACTCATTTAATATGATTACATAACTTAACTATAAAGTCACAACTATAACCTATTTTTGTGTGATTACATATAATTCTTCCATAAACTTACAAATATAACTTATTATATATGATTACATAATTCAAACATGAATTCACAACTTCCTAACTTTTTTTTATCAATATTATGATTTTAATTTTCATTAAATATAATTCTTTCTATTTTCCTCTATAAACCATAAAGAATAAAAAATCACACTAATTTACATATTTTAGATATAATTCTTGAGAAAATATTTAATATTCACAAAATTAAAATTTAATTATTGATTTATCTTTAAATTTTATAAATAACTAATTAACACACTTTACAATTTACACTTTGACATTTTTATTAATTTCAATTATAAACTTGTAATTGATAAAAATCATAAATTTCATAACCAAATTCTCAATAACCCATCACCCACGAAAATTTAATTATCAAACTTTCAAACTCAAGCAACAAATTTATCAAGCCATATCCACATTCTACAAGCTTCTCTATTCCCTATTCTCTGTGCAAAAACCTAAAGCCACACTTAAGACTACGAGACAAGCATTTAAAAAAGATGCCACCATTGTCATTCACCAACCTTGACTATAGGAGTCTAGACAATGTGTTACAAACAAAGCAGAAGAACTGAAGAAGATGAAGCAGGCAACACTCAGGTCTCGATACGAAGAGAAGCTGTGTCGGACAAAGAAGTAGTGATGAATGGAGATGCAACAACGACGACACAAAGCAGCAACAATGACGGAGATGATACCCAGTAGCGATAGAGAAGCGGCAACAATGGAGAAGCAGTAGAATGGATGACTGAGCAATGATGGCTGACAGGAGATGAGACTTGAGAGAGTCGGGACTCAGGGAGATAGAGAGAGGTGTTGTTTGTGTTTTGTTCCGGTGGCAACTGTACATGTATGTGAGAAAATAAGAGGTGGTAAAAGTTAAGATTAGGTTTTTTTAATCCTTCAAAATTATACTTATATTTGATACGATACATTTAAGTTTCATACCATTTTTTTATTCGATACGTTACGAAATCTATAACTTGGTCCAATAGATAATTGACAAATTTGAGAAGTGACTTTTTTTTTAATGGTGTAAAAAGGTGCTTGTACTGAGATTTTTAAGCTTTGCCAAACTTGGTGTAGTGTTTGAAAACGCAATTTACTAAGATGCATTATATACATTGTTATTATAAAAATGAAAGGAGAATTAGACATGTCACTTGATAAATTAATTCTAATTATAAAAAAATCATAAATATAAAAATTTTTAACATTTTAAATATTACTCAGTTCTAATTATACTAAAATGTAAATTTTGATGTTAAAATGATAAGACAATCAGTATCTATTTACAAAAGTAATATCAATTTATTATTAATAATTAGTGTACATTAAAATATGCACACATTAAAAATTAAACTGTAATAAACAAATATATAAATAAAAAGATATAATATAAATAAAAACTATATATTTTTATTCTAGATAAATATATTTAAAAATTCAAAATACAACATAAATTATGTTAACCTTTAACACATTATAATTCTGTGTACATGCATATATAGATACATATATATGCATACATACATACATACATATATATATATATATAATTTATTTACCTCCATATCTATTTTCCATATAGTTTAATAGTGATAAGTTCCAAAAAAATAATTGATTGGTAAAATTTAGCTACCATTAAATATTTTAATTGATAGATAAAATTAAAAGCTTTTGTAATTAGAACAATAATATAATATGTAATGATAAAAATTTTAAGCGGTCATACTTATAGTTTTTTTCTTTAGATATTTAATATGGTTGCCTAGACATTCAAATATAATAGTAAAGATAATTGTACTTTTTATAAGTAATAATCCAATGTTATTATAACTATTCCACACATATGCGCTGTTATAAGTGAATCGAATATTAAATTTGTAATTTTATAACAATTAATGCAATCAATAATTTTTAATTTGCATTTTAAGAAATAAGTTTGATTTTAAATATTGATTTATACTTACTTTAGAGTTATGTAACAAAATCTTCATAAATTTCATTGTCTGGTTAACTATGTTGAATTGATAAACACAAATGCATACATGCAGACAATATTTAAATAAATATATTTTTTAATCCACACACAAGTTAAAAAGAAATCAATATTGTGATTTGTCTTAATAAATTTAAACTTTTTCAATTTGTGTTTCATATCTACGCCATTTGTATATAGATATTATTTAAACATACATAATGTATGTTAATTGAAATATTTAGATATAATATACTTAAATAAAATTATTAAAACATGACGCATTACACTAACCTTAAATCTAGTAGTTTTTCATATGATCTTTTAATGTGGGATCAAATATTGATAATTTTTAGTTGTAAAAGACATTAATTAGCAATTTCAAGTATATTCATTACTAATATAACAATAACGATGAATTTAATTCAGAATTATTATATATATATATAGAGATTCATTTACTCTGAAGATTGTCTAAGGCAAGTGCATGTATTATTCTAGGATATTGAGTGTCAAGTGTCGATCTCATAGAGACTAGGATTACTAGTATTAACCCTCTTTTTATTATCTAACTAATAATTTAAGATGGTGGTAATTAATCAAATTCAAAAATAAAATAATAAATAAGGATAAGATAACATTATTAATAAACTAGAATGACAATTGAACTAAGAATCAACTAATGAAACAAAGATGTTTGGAATCCGAATCCTCCTAGGACTTCTCATGTAATTATTACACATCAATTTAATCTGCAATTCATTGGACCGTAGAAATTTCTCAATTATATTAATATCTTTCTTAAAACTATTATCAACTAATCATAGGTTGATTAATGGAAATTTCTTTCTAAGTAAAACCCATAAATTTGCATCAATTGATTTATGAAGTTTATTATTAGATTTAATCTTAATTTGAAAGATTTATATCGATTTATCTCTAGGTTTGCATGTAACTCTTTTCAATTATATTAGATCTATTCATATAAAGGATTTATCAATCTCAATTGTATAAAATCATACATGAATCAACACATTAACAATATTAATTCAAGAATAATAAAGAACTTATAATTAATTATCAATGAAACTAAATAATAAATAAAATCACTACAAATCCATCCTAAGGTTCATCTAATCCAGATACCATAAAGAGTTTGGTTTCTAATCTTATCCAACATAACATCAAAGTTAAAGAGAAAATAGAAAATCAAGAATAACATGATGAAATCCTTTTAATCTTTAAAATTTCACTCTAAATAGATGAAAGTCCACTCCAAATGGTTTTTCTTAGTTGTTCTTTGTACTTTTTGCCATCCTAAGCTTTGCAATTATATTTCCCGAGCCATTTAAAAAAAAGTATATTTCCCGAGCCTCCTCCTTATTTTTGTCACTTAATCTTAGCTTTTAAGATTTAAAATTAAGATATTGGGAGATACGTGGGGGAGTTAACGGTTGTGTACTTTAAACAGATGTGTGATGCTTTTTCTGTGAGTTAACAAATGTACGAACATGGTTGTATACCATCAACATAGGCTATTCACCACTCAATACAAGTGCGTTCATCATAGCTTGCTCTGTAGAAATTAATCAACACACCCCAAACTCTGTAAACGTAACGATGTACTTGTCATGCACTTTATAACTCAGTCAAAACAATTTTAAATTTCTCCAAACTTATCGAAATTCATTCATTTTCTCTAAATAAGTGATTTAGACCCTAAAATAAAATAAGTACTAGAAAAATAAAATATTTAAATAAACAAATAAAATGCATTAATTATGAGCTTAAATATGTGACCACATCATCAGTTGTCAACTTTCTACACTTGGGCATTTGCTTGTCCTCGAGTAAAAAATAATTCAAATTCATCAACCCACCTTTCCTCCATCTTAGCCTATCTATTTACACTTTAAAGGTTATGCCTAAAGAATCAAACCAAAATACAATTATAATCAAATAGTAATATAATAGACTTTCACAAGTAAACTCCATAAATGATATTTTGATAACCTTTTTGAAACCAAATGTTATAGGATTTAATACCCTCACACAAAAGATTCACTCAATTCACTTGAAGTGTTTAAGGCAAAAAATAGTGAAACTCTCAAATCAATACACAAAAGGAATCCTAACTATAGGCTTGCTAATAATATCACATTTCCACCATTATATAATAAAATAGAGGCAAAAATCAAAAGAGCTTTAAATCAAGGTGTAATTAGGTTTAGGTAAAGGCACAAAAGGCTAAATTTTAGGTTAATAAAATGTAAATATTTGTATAAATAAGATTATACAAAAAAAAACTTATTCAATATAGTCTAAGTCTCTAAATAAAATGTAAGTAAGGTGCAAAACAAATCTTGGATAACACAAATATCTTATCTTTTTCCCTCTCACAATTATAAAAAATTATAAACAACTATTTTCTTTTTATTTTTTCACTTTTTTTAAATCTAAGCTCATTTCATGATATTTATAAATTGATTACTTACAATCTAGTAAAAAGAATATATGAAACATGGATAAACGACAAATGAGAAGATATAACCTCAAATACATAAGCTCACTCCTTTTCTCATTCTTCATACTTCTGTATCTAATCAGATTCTTATACAATCAAGTAAATATAGTTCTTTAAGGTGCAAAAGTAAATGTCAGGCTAACAATAAAATTGATTATAGGCTTGTAATATGGTTAAAATATTCCAAAGAAAAGGTTCAAACTCAAATTTGATTATGCCTAAAGGATGAAATAAGTTAAGGTAAAATAGTTTAAAAAAAGGCTCAAAAGGTATAATCTATTTACTTTTTTCCATTTTAATGCCTCTAATATAAAGATATAGTCTTAACATGTATAATAAAAGCAAGTTATAGAATCATCCAACTATACATGATAAACACATAACAAAGAAAATATAGTATAACATAATGATGATAATTGCTTATAGGCTCAAAAGCTCACAATTTAGGCTTATGTGTGAAAAATCTTAGGTACTTTCATCCAAATCGATAGTCAAAAGTCCATTCATAATATAGCAAGTAAAAAAATCATTTAATCATGCTTTCTTCCTTTCATATTCTAGCTTAATTTAACAATTCCCAATAATCACAAATGCTTTAAGATAAGAATTGATAATTTGGAGATCTTTAAAAAGGAGAGTCATTAAATAAAAATTAATATATGCTTGAAGCACAATTAGATCCATATCAAAACCATAATACCCATTTCCCACACTTAAAGATATATATTGTCCCCAATGTATACAAAAGAAAAAGAATAGAAAAGCAATCAATGTGAAGGAAAGGAAAAGTGAATTAGTACTTGTTAGAGTAATACTCTAAAGGTAATCACCCTTAGCACTCTTGTAAAAACTTTATTTTGATTAATAAAGCAAAAAGCAAATTTTCATTAATTTGATGTTCGTTTATTTATGAATTGATGTCAATCTTAAATCGAATTAATGGAGTCTATGATACAAAATATAGCATGAATAAAATCATGATGAGATCACGATAATGAAATTCCTATCATGTGCAATTATGTTAGTATCTAAATTATCCCTAGTTATAGAATTAATAAAACAGGACATTATTAATCCAGATAGACTATCACATGTTATACTCTTTAATTTGATCAAGCAGTGGATCTCACAAACTGTAAGCATGAGATGTTTTGAGTTAATATGTGGATGCTTACTAAGAGTAGTAAGTACATCGAATGACCCGCTATGAGATTATCATATGGATGATCTATCAAATGTCAATGATTAATCTCATCATAGCTATGGTGCAAATATCCTTAGACTTGAGGTAGTTATGGATATCTTGGATACTGATCATGTGCTTTGACATTATTCCTTGTTGCCTCAAGACGAGGTTGCTTATAGGATGGTGATTGGGTACCGCTATTGTTATTCAAAGGTAATTGGGTAGCCAATAAAGGATTCACCACTCCTGATAAAAGGAGATGATACCCACGACCTCTTTTCGAGGTCATTACTTAGGAGTCTTTGACTAGAGCAGTTATGTGTCATGAAGAGAGTCTTCAATGACATGCAGAGTAATGAGATCTCAGGACAAGAACTAACATCACTTGGATTAGATGTGACGTAGTCAGTTTAGTGGAAGTTGACATTGTTAGATTTGTGTTCTAAAAGTTATCTATGATGATTACTTTTATATGTTATATTTATGAATTGAATGTTATTTATATTTTGTTCTATGAGTTTTATATTTTTTAGAAATGTTCAAGAAGATGCACTTGGTCTTGAACCGCAGAACTCTAAATAATATGAATATTCAATTCTAAAATGTTCACAGGTCTTGGATATTAGCAGGAACACTAATATGCCATATAAGACTGTCGTGTTGATTAAAAGTATGTTGTAGTTCTGTAAACGTTGATAAAGGATTATCATTTAATAACGCGAATATATGAAAGGTTTCATATATTGAACAGACCTAATAGATAAAACATTATATGGATTGTGTTTGTGTCATTAATGTTTTTATCATGTCTTTGATTCCAAGATTGATACATATATTTTTTTTTCACATGAGGAATGTATAACGTAATTATTATTAAAAGCTTCTTATAACAAGTGGTGATAAAAATAATAATTCTTTATATATAACTTGTGTGGGAAAAGGTACATGTAAATAGCATCATTGCCACTTATTAATAATGAGTAATGATATTTTATGGGCCCCTTGGTAAAGTAGAATTATAAATGGATCCAATATAATTGAGGTACAGTTATAATTTCTAATTTACTTAATGGAGAACAAGAAATGATTATAATACAAAGATGACACAGTCTTACTTTGTATATTAGTCATAATATCATAAGGCAAGGAATGGACACAAGTAATGTTAATAATAACATTACTAGAAGGATCGTGTTATGTAAAAGGTTTACTAAACATCTATGTTGTTTGGGTAGCTGTAATGTATAGCTAGAACACCGCTTACAGTTTATGAAATAAAATTTTGTATTTCATTGCCAACATAATACAGATCCTCAATATAGGTCATACCAACTAAACGGGAAACAAGAAAATATATTTTCAGTGTACAAGATTTCATGTTGATGAAATAAAGGTATATGTTAAAATATTGTCACATGACGTGATAGCCTAGACGGGAAATAAATTTATTTGAAATATATATTATGAAGATAATATAAATTTCATGAAATATAAATTTATTTATAGCCCAAGCCCAAAATAATTTATTTTAACAAATGAAGAGAGAGAATAGATGTATTATTTTAACCATCAAATTCGTAACATATTTTAAGGTGATTTTGAATAGGAATTTGAAAGGGCAAAACGATAACCATTCTAGACAAATAACCTATCAATGTTGTAGCCCTTGAAGTGTAGAATCTAATGGTGAAAGTTTCAGGTCATTTGGAGTTCACTAGAAGAAGTTATCACTATTCTAGTACCGAAAGGTTAGGGATTAAGTGTGTTGTTTCAAAACCGTTCTTGATTTAATTGCCATAAATGTTGTGGGAATTTAAAGAATATTTTGAGGCTATACGAATTTTCACTGTTCAGACTTAGATATAGGTTTTGTTCTTGTTAGCAATGGCTCTCTCTCATAACTTGTTAAAACAATTATCGATTGAGTAATCGATTAAGAAACGGGTGAAGAAGTTGGGCGCGGACGAAGAGAATGCTAGCACGAACTTGGCGTCCTTCTTGTTTTGGATTCAAGATGAACCGACGAGGAATACAGCTTCGTTAGAGACCAAAGGTATGGTTTAACAATTCCTCTTGTAGGAATATAAACTTGATTGTGATGCAAACAAAATACAAGAAGTTTTAGCAATAATAGAAATGATCCTTGTTGTTATCGGATTTAAAAATTTTTAAATTTTACCCGATCTGCTTCATGAAATCCCTTCAATTGGCATCAGAGCATTTGCTTTTATTATTGCTAATTAGACTATTTTATTATGTATTTTTATTACATAAGTGCTTAATCAATTGTTCTTTTGTATTACGATTTTAAAGGATTCGGTATTGAATTTGTTTTTGTTCTTGTAAAATTGTCATAGGCTTACAAGTTACTTATTTTTGTGTTCTCTAAAATTCTTTTATCAATGCAAGAAGTTTAGAACAGAATTCTTATATAGATTAAAGTCTCTGGATAGATCTATAGAGTAAAACAAAAATAAGAAAAATAGAGGGTTGCTAGAATTTTCAGCAACAATGACTGTTTTTAAGCTCAAATTCCAATAATGATATCTCTCAATAGGATTGTCGTTTTAAAATGAAACTAGTTTCAAAATTTAGATTATGAAATCTAGTTTTGAATTATGAAACTTGCCTATATAAGAGTGTCATGTTTTTTTTTTTTTGACAAAGACAAATTAAGAACGGTGCGTAGTTTTTTTTTTGCTGATTAAAACAAGATATCGCTAAACGGTTTGTATTTTCTTTTAAATGATTAAAGGATTACTTTGCAAACCATGGTACAAATTATTATTGAATTCTTATAGACAATTATAAATCATTTTATGGGATTAAAATGATTTAGAGAATCGCAATTACTTAAGAAAAGAGAATTGATTAAAGGGTATAAAATTGTGCATCGGTATGCAATTTCTGTTATAATTTTGTTTTGCAGGGAACCAAGTTTGTATGTCTCATTCCAATGCCTTGTGTGAATGTTTGATTGTAAGCACTTTAATAAGCAGTTATTAATAGGCTCAAAAGGCAATTTTTGTATGGAATTCCTTTTATTTACATTATATGCATTTGTGAAAATGAGAGGAGTTCCTAATACTTGCACTTAGCAAATTTTGAAAGGATTCAAAATAACATTTGGGATTGCATATTTATTTTATGCAAATTTTCATGCAATGGTGCAGGAAGACCTACCAAACTATAGTCACTTTTGAATATCCAACAAAAAAAAATGAGTATTTTTCCTTCTCATTTTATCCACTTTAAGCTAAGGGTTATTAATATGCATGAGTGTAATTTTTTTAATCTTTAGAAATTGTGGAATATATTAGGATATATTATCAGGCCATTGGTAAATGGATTAGATGTGAGGCATGTAGTACATTTATTTTATGGAGATAGTGTAACCTAATATATTGACCAAATAAGATGAGCAGTCAAGATCTAGGCTTGAAGTCTCAGGAAAATCGTTTAGTAAGAAAATGTTTTCTTAATAAACAACAAGAATCATAAGGTCTAGACAATTGCAAATGATTGCAAAAGAATTTTTCTAAAGGTTATGATTAGTAAAGGATTACTTACCTTGAGTTTATAAATCGGATAAGGTCGATTTAATTATGATGGGATCTTGAATATACTGTGTAAAGGACTTTGTAATAAATACAGTGTGAGTTTTTTTTAATAAAACAACTTTACATAAATATTAACTTGAAATCCTTTTGATTTTATTCTAGAATGGCAAACAATGTACTTATCTAATCAATACTTGAAAAGTGCCCATTGGAGGGTGATGGTTCCAATTTTCTTGATTGGGAACTAAAACTCCAACTTATCATCAGATCGGAGGATCTTGTAGATGTGCTAGAGAAAGATGCACCAGTACTTGGTACAGATCCCTCTGATGAGGAAAAGACCGCTTTTGAAAAGTATCGCAAGGACGAACTGAGCGTTCAAGGTATCATGTTGGCAAGTATGGCGAGTGAATTTACTCGTAAGTTTATTAAACATACACCAAGAGAGATAATTGAGCATCTTTCTAAAATGTTCCTGGAGAACGCTCGTAAAGAGCGTTCAAAGATCACTTTGGCATTTACGAGATGTAACATGACGGAAGGATCTTTCGTCAACCAGCATATGTTGAAAATGCTGGGTTATCTCGAGAAATTGGAGAAGCTTAATGCTCCAATGCACCTTGACTCAGCTGGGAATATAATCCTTGGTTCATTGCCTCCATCTTACAGAGATGTAGTCATGCATCTTCACTTACGTGAAAAGGCAATGACCTTGGATGAGATCCATCAGACATTGAAGCAGGCAGAGGCTGATATGAATAGGCACAAGGAAGAGAAGAATGTTCTTGCAATCTCCTAGAATAGCAAGAAAGTCAACAAAGGAAAAGGAAAAAAGAAGATGCCTAACATGAGCAAAGGGAAAAGAGAAGCTCAAGTGAGCAACTCCAAAGGCAGAAAGAAAAACTCACCAACTCCACAAACATAGTGTTATTATTACCACGAGTTAGGACATTTCAAGGCAAACTGTCCCAAATACAAGTCTGACTTGGATAGTGGCAAAATAGAGTGCAAGCACCCTAAAGTTCAGAAAGGTATCTATGTTATTGAAATTAATTTAACCACATCTATTCACGATTGGGTAATTGATATTGGATCACGTGCTCATATTTGTGCAAATATGCAAGCACTAGTGGATAGAAGACATCTCAAGAAAGGAGAAGTCACATTGAAGGTGGGGAATGGTGTTACCATTTCTGCAATGGCCATTGGCTCAATTCACCTTCAAGTAGCTAGTGGTTTAATTATTAATTTAAAAAATGTTTATTATGTTCCATCTATATGTAAGAACATTATATCCATGTCATGTTTAGACAAGGATGGTTATGTATTTACTATTTCAAACTCGTGTATGAGTATTTCAAAAGATGGAATTTTATATGCAAATGCTATTGCTCAGGATGGCTTATATTTGCTTGAAGTGTATTTTAAATATCAATAACAAAAGAGTCAAAGGATCTCATGAAAATAAGACTTTCTTATGGCACTATCATCTAGGTCATATAAGCGAGAAACGCATTAAGAAATTACAAGAAAGTAATCTTTTTGGTCTTCTTGATAACGATGCAATAGAGACATGCGAGCCTTGCTTAGTCGGTAAAATGACCAAGAAACCTTTCAAGAAGAAAGATACAAGGACAAAAGACTTGATAGAATTAATACATTCAGATGTATGTGGGCCAATGAGCATAGGTGCACGAGATGGTTTTAGATACTTCATTACCTTCATAGATGACTGCGGTCGTCATAGCTATCTTTATCTAATGAAGAACAAGAGCGAATTTTTTAACAGGTTCAAAGAATTCAAAAATGAAGTAGAAAACCAACTAAACAAGAGAATTAAGACTTTACGAACTGATCGTGGAGGATAATACTTGAGTAATGAATTTGGTGCATATTTTAAAGGAGTGTGGTATCATACCACAATTGACTCCACCTAGAACACCTCAATGGATTGGTGTTTCCGAGAGGAGAAATAGAACATTGCTCAGCATGGTTCGATCAATGATGTGCCAAACAAAATTGCCTTTTTACTTTTGGGGACATGCATTACTTGCTGCAGATTATACACTGAATATTGTTCCTTCTAAATCTATTGAGAAAACTCCTTATGAGTTATGGACAGGTAAAATTCCTAACTTATCATTTCTTAAGATTTGGGGATGTGAGGCTTTCGTCAAAAGATTGATGACAACCAAACTAGAACCCCAAGTAGATAAAGGCTTCTTTATAAGTTATCCGAAAGAAACAAAAGGATACTACTTTTGGCACAAGTCCATAAACAGGATATTTGTTGAAAGGGGTGCAATTTTCTTAGAGAAAAATTTCTCAAAAGAATCAAAAGTGGTGGGAGTAGTGTAACACTTGAAGAAACTCAAGAAACACTACAAGACCTCGATTAGGTCATGGATGATATTTATGAAGATCGAAGTAGCCCAATTATAGTTCCTATGGCTAGTGGAAGCATGAGTGTACAGGTTCCTCAACATATTGAGGAAGAGGTTCACAAGTCACCACATAGTGTTTAATCCAATATTGAACCAATTCCAAAAAAGATTGTGTAAGAGGTTCAAGAAATTTAGGTTGAACAAGAAGAGCCACAAGAACTGAGAAGGTCAACGAGATCTAGAAAGAAACCTAATTTCTATCTAAGGCTTCATGAGAAATTGGTAATGGATACCGAAGATCCGACGACCTTTCAAGAAGTAATGAATAGAGATGACTTAAAATCATGGTACAAAGACATGAAATCTGAAATGCAATCCATGTATGACAACCAAGTATGGGTTTTGGCAGATCTTCCTTAAGGCAAGAAAGCCATTCAAAATAAATGGATTTTCAAGAGAAAGATGGACAAGGATGGAAACATGACAACATACAAGGCAAGACTTGTAGCTAAAGGGTCCAGTCAAGTTCAAGGGATTGACTATGATGAAACCTTTTCGCCTGTTGCAATGTTTAAGTCTATTCCGATATTACTAGCCATTGCTACATTTTATGACTATGAAATATGGCAAATGGATGTCAAAACAACATTCCTTAACAGGAATTTGGAAGAGGATGTGTACATGGTACAACCTCTAGGTTTTGAAGACCTAAATAATGGTAGTAAAGTATGCAAGCTTCAAAGGTTAATTTATGGATTGAAGCAAGCATCTAGGAGTTGGAACAAACGCTTTGATGACGAGGTTAAATGTCTTGGATTCATCCAAAGTAAGGAAGAACCTTATGTATATAAGATGATCAGTGGGAGCTATGTACTTTTTTTAGTCTTATATGTCGATGACATATTGATAGGTAACTTTATTCCCTTAATGGAGCAAATGAAAACTTCATTGAAAGATATTTTTTTAATGAAATATTTGGGAGATGCCCAATATATCTTAGGGATTAAGATATGTAGAGACAGGTCTCGTAAACTCATTGGCTTAAGTCAATGTACATACATTGACAAAGTGTTGAAACGATTCAACGTGCAGAATTCCAAGAAAGGAAATGTGCCAATGACTTAAAGTGTAACACTTAGCAAATCTAAATGTGCTACGTCACGTAAAGATATTGAAATCATGAAGGATGTACCATATGCTTCTGCAATTGGTTCCATCATGTATGCTATGGTGTGCACATGACCTGATCTCGCGTATGCTCTAAGTATGATAAGTCATCATCAAGCCCATGCAGGTCCTACTCATTGGATTGTGGTCAAGAATATCCTTAAGTACATGAACAGGACTAAGGATAAGTTTCTTGTGTATGAAGGGAAAAGGGATCTTGTTGTAGAAGGCTACACCAATGCAAGTTTTGCGACCGATTATGATGATAAGAGGTCACAATCCGGATATGTTTTTATTCTGAATGGGGGTGCCGTTAGTTGGAGAAGTTTCAAACAATCAACAACGGCTGACTCAACCACCCAATCCAAAGTGATAGCTGTTGCTGAAGCCAGCAAAGAAGGTGTTTGGATCAAGAAGTTCATTGAGGAACTTGATGTAGTTCGTTCCATTCAAGGACCATTGGAACTATTTTGCGACAATAGTGGAGCTATTGTACAAATCAAGGAACCGAAGGAACATCACAAGATCAAACACATGGATAGAAAATATTTTGTCATTTGAGACTTCATAGAAGAGGGTAGAATAAAATTATTAAAGGTGGACACGGATAGTAACATAGCAGATCCGCTTACAAAGCCTTTATCTCAAGCAAAGACTGAAGTCCACTTTGATTCCATGGGTTTGAGGGAACATGGAGAGTCGATAGAGATAACAAATTGAGTCAGAAGGTAACCCTAGTCTTAGAGTTAATGAATAAGAATGTATAAGAGATAACTTTAAGAATAAGTGGGAGATTATTAGATTTGTGTTCTAAAAGTTATCTATGATGATTTCTTTTATATGTTATATTTATGAATTGAATGTTATCTATATTTTGTTCCATGAGTTATATATATATTTTTAGAAATGTTCAAGAAGATGCACTTGGTCTTGAACCGCAGAACTCTAAATAATATGATTATTCAATTCTAAAATGTTCACAGGTCTTGGATATTAGCAGAAACACTAATATGCCATATAAGAGTGTCGTGTTGATTAAAAGTATGTTGTAGTTCTGAAAAAGTTGGTAAAGGATTATCGTTTAATAACGCGAATATATGAAAGGTTTCATCTATTGAACAAACCTAATAGATAAAACATTTTATAGATTATGCTTGTGTCATTAATGTTTTTATCGTGTCTTTGATTCCAAGATTGATACATATTTTTTTTTTCACATGAGAAATGTATAACGTAATTATTATTAAAAGCTGCTTATAACAAGTGGTGATAAAAAAATAGTTCTTTCTATATAGCTTATGCGGGAAAAGGTACATGTAAATAGCATCATTGCCACTCATTAATAATGAGTAATGATATTTTATGGGGCCCTAGGTAAAGTAGAATTATAAATGGATCCAATATAACTGAGGTACAATTATAATTTATAATTTACTTAATGGAGACCAAGAAACAATTATAATACAAAGATGACACAGTCCTACTTTGTATATTAATCATAATATCATAAGGCAAGGAATGGACACAAGTAATGTTAATAATAACATTACTAGAAGGATCGTGTTATGCAAAAGGTTTACAAAACATCCATGTTGTTTGGGTAGCTGTAATGTATAGCTAGAATACCGCTTACAGTTTATGAAATAAAATGTTGTATTTCATTGCCAACACATCACAGATCCTCGATGTAGTTCATACCAACTGAACAGGAAACAAGAAAATATATTTTCAGTGTATAAGATTTCATGTTGATGAAATAAAGGTACATGTTAAAATATTGTCACATGACGTGACAGCCTGCAGATGGGAAATACATTTATTTGAAATATATATTATGAAGATAATATAAATTTCATGAAATATAATTTATTTATAGCCCAAGCCCAAAAGAATTTATTTTAACAAATGAAAAGAGAGAATAGATGTATTATTATAGCCATCAAATTCGCGACAGATTTTAAGGTGTCTTTGAACAGGAATTTGAAAGGGTAAAAGATAACCATTATGGATAAATGACCTATCAATTTTATATCCCTTGAAGTGTAGAATCTAATGGTGAAGGTCTCAGGTCATTTGGAGTTCACTAGAAGAAGTTATCACTGTTCTAGTACCAAAAGGTCAGGAATTAAGTGTGCTGTTTCAAAACCGTTCTTGATTTAATTGCCATAAATGCTGTGGGAATTTAAAGAATATTTTGAGGCTATACGAATTTTCAGATCTGGTTAGACTTAGATATAGGTTTTGTAGTTGTTAGCAATGGCTCTCTCTCATAACTTGTTAAAACAATTATCAATTGAGTAATCGGTTAAGAAACGGGTGACGAAGCTAGGCGCGGACGAAGAGAATGCTAGCACAAACTCGGCGCCCTTCTTGTTTCAGATTTAAGGTGAACCGAAGAGGAATACAGCTTTGTTAGAGACCAAAGGTATGGTTTAACATTTCTTCTTGTATGAATATAAACTTGATTGTGATGCAAACAAAATACAAGAAGTTTTAGCAATATTAAAAACGATCCTTGTTGTTATCGGATTTAAAATTTTTAAAATTTTACTCGATCTGCTTCATGAAATCCATTCAGATATATAGCCCATACTTCAAACCAAATGAGTTATATAATGGGGAAGGGACGAATTACCCGGTAATTATCTATGGAAAGGTTCGTAAGTTGGATAATTAACTATCAAAAAGTTTGTGTGTTAATCCACTTATATTTTGGTAAATTGGCATCGTGAAACCCTTCATGATTTACTTGAATTAAGAGTTAATTCAAGTGACATGAAACCATCCATGATTTGCTCGAATTAAGAGTCAATTCAATTGCCTAAAATAACTAGGAACCTAAGGGTTGCACATATAAAAGATCGGATCAAAAATAAAGTGTGCATAGTTGTCATTGAAGTAGGCCACGATCGTGACTGAAGGTACAATAGATGATGCATAAGTGAGTTATTCACTGATGTACACATGAACTAACTAGTTAAAAATACACTCAAGTGAGAGGAAAAGGGGTACAGAAGCATTCTGGAGTTAGAGAGAAGTGGTCTTGAGTCTTATGCATGCAATTTATGCAATTGTTGCATAAATAAAATTGCATGAAACATAATCTTAATCTATCTCTCTATTTGAGCATCTACTTAAACTCATCTTGTTTGGTGCTCTAATCATCCTTACACACTACTTTTTCTTCATCTTTGTGTGTTCTTGAGTGATCAAGGAAGGTGTTTAGTGTTTCCTACAACCCAAATAAGGAGAAGATTAAAGAAAGGAGGAGCATTATCAAAGGTACATTTGCTGAAATTTCATGTTGTTATAATATGTGTATGCATGCATCTAAGATTCTAGATTTTTAGGGATGTTGTGGGGTTGGAATTTAGGTCTCGAAAATTCCGCTGCCTTGTTGTATATGTGATGCATGAATCCATGACTCCCTAACAGTGGTATCAGAGCCAAGTTATGCATGTATTAGATGATGTATTGAATATGTGGAAACTGTTTGCTGGGTTATGACTGACATGCATATTGTTTTGGAAAAATTCTTATAAATTGTAGATTTTTTCTTGATTTTCTTCCACTTAAATGTTTATAAGGTGTTATATTATGTTTTTGTCAAAGGAAATTGCAATTGAATGTCATTTGCTATTTTATTTTGAATTAATATCCAGTATGTTCATATGTTGGTTTATGGGAATTTCTGGAAAACTCAATGTATATGCTGATTTTGAAATTTTCATAATAATTCTAGAAAAATTGTTTTTCTTACTTTCTTTCACAGAAATGTTTATAAGGTGTTGAATTATGTTTTTTCAAAGGAAATTGCAATTGAATGTCATTTTTTATTTGATTACGAATTTAGTTTCATCCTGACGCATGTATGAAGTTCTGGGAAATTCTGGAAATCTGATGAACATGCATGCTTGTAAATTTCATATTAATTATTATAAAAATTGTTTTTATGTATTTTCTGCATGGACATGCAAGATAAGATGTTGCCATGTGTATGAGATGTATGACACTTATCGTTAAAGTGATTATCTTATGCACGCATGATGTAGAGAATGACTAGTGTTAGAAGTAATATGACAAGTGTCATAGACATGTGATGTGTTGGCTGATTCCACTAAGTTAATAAATAATTCCTAGGAATTAGTTTCTGGAATTTTTTTGTTAGGTACATTTAGAATGTGTATAAGACTCTGGATTTTTTCCAGAATTAATTGAATTTGATTCAATTAATAAATCAAGTCAAAGTCAACATTGATCAGCTTTTTGGAAGCTTATGGAGTTGACTTGTTTAATGACTTATATGTATGTTTTTCGGTTATAAGACCTTGAAATTTTATGAGAAAAAATGTATTATTTTGATGCTAGTAACATGCTAAATGCGTATGTTCAAAATTAGGGGTTCAAAAAATTTACAGACGTTGAATTGGTTTCTTTACTGTCAAGTAGGTTAACTTACTTATCATGATAATTTTGGTCGTCAATATATTTTTGGCTTATGCTGAAATTGTCTTGATAAATTTGAGATGACCTAGGGGTATTTTAGATGAGTAATTGATGTTCGGGCATTTGGAAACCCTAGGGATTATTTTATAATTAATCCAAGTAGAGCGTAGCATTTCTAGTGTGACTAGAAAAAGGCATGTGTACTAGAATTAAAGTGTTTAATTTGAACATCAAAATAATTGAATTTTAGGTTTCCTAATCAAATCACATTCATAATTCGAATTAGCCGAGACTAAAACTAATACCCGATTCAGTTCAAGAGTTGAATCGAATCACAAACTTTTGATGCATATTCAAGTCATAACCAAAATTAAACCTCTTTTGTATGTTACATGCATTGGATGCATTTTAAGGGTTGGTTAAAATGGCATGATAGGGTGTTTATCAACACAGGCCCAATTTAATTGAGTCATCCACAATCTATTTATATATACCATCCAAGTATTGATGAGACCGAAGAACAAATCCCTTAACCGAAATATTAGGACTTATGCCTTCCATTGATATGATAAGAATTAGAGTTCTTTTAGAGTTGGGTTATTGGGCAAACCTAAGCTCACTCTACATAAATATGTTCAAACCATGGAAATTAGATTTCTGGATTAATGGGTTGGTTCTAACTGGAATAGTTGATTTGTTGGGCAAACCTAAGGTCAACGTGGATAGAGGCGATATATATATAAAAAATATATATATAGGATGTATACGAATCAAGAGTTGATAACCCAATGAGTGTGCTCAATCAACAATTAATGGAACAAGTCGATAGTTGCATAATTGAATGCAATTGGTATGAATGATACCTACCGATTGACCTAAGGTGGCTTGTTGGCAAGGTCATTCTTAGTTATATTAGATATTGACTTATTAGGAAAGCTATAAGTTTTCTCAAATTCGTAACGAGGGCTATGGATTTGGATAAAAATAGTGGGACCCATAAGATGATTGGTTGGTGTTTTTCGAACGATCGGTATGCATACAGGTGTTGTTGTAATTGGGACTCCGTCGTAGGAATAGTTGTATCATTGGGTGCTACTGTGCTTGTGTCATTTTGATATTTACATTTGTGTAAAGAATGGATTTTTTTTAAGTAAATAAGAATGGAAGTTTATAAAGGCTTTTAAA
This sequence comes from Erythroxylum guanchezii, assembly GCA_025629825.1. Taxonomy (NCBI): domain Eukaryota; kingdom Viridiplantae; phylum Streptophyta; class Magnoliopsida; order Malpighiales; family Erythroxylaceae; genus Erythroxylum; species Erythroxylum guanchezii. Next base: position 26,188,244 of record JAOTAX010000006.1, read on the forward strand.
TGAAATGCATGAATATGTTTTAGCTTTTAAAGTTTATTTTAGTGATTGTTGAAAATTATTTGTTTGGGTTGCTTATGAGTGGACTTGAAGTCCAAAATTTATAGTTTATAATTGGTGTAAATATAGAAGTGTTTTGAAATTTTACAAGGCCTTGGAAAATTTTGGGAATGTCAAATTGCATTTGTTAGGCTCCCAAAATTTTCAATAAAATCATAGAAAATTTTTTCCACTATTTTCCGCGCTTTTAATTATTAAAGTATGAAAGGTTTTAAACAGTTGAACGGCTTGGCTTTGCGAGAACCCTTAGGTTGAGTCAGATATCGATTGGAGGGATATCGTGGGGTCACTGAGAGGGCTCCATTTAGGTTCCAAAAGGGAAACTCCAAGATGAGTCCTTTTAAAGGATGTAATAGATAAAGCTTTAGAATCATATAAGACAATGACCTTGCCATTAGATAAAGCTTCCGAATCATATAAGGATGTAATAGAAATGATTTGCCACTTCGCTAGAAGATAGTTTAGTAGCTTGTAATGTTCCTTACTTTATTCAACAAAATGATATCCTTGATCATTAGCTACTTATTAGGGGTATTAGCTGCTCTTACATTCTAGGGGAGGATGTTCATGAGGTTGACTCCCTTGGGGAGAGTTTCTTTTTCTTATTAGATCTTCTTTTAGCCACTGTCTCAAATTCATATTCTTTTTGTGCTTGCTGCTGAATATGATTTCCAAGTGTTTCAACTTTATACTTCTCTGCATTATCAACATTCTCTTTCTGAAAGTTTATATGACTTATCCAATTGTATTTTCCTTAGTTGTCCCTCTTTACTCATTTGACTTGTTGCTTTACCTACTGTTACGAGGAGTTGTAACCTTGTTTGTAATTGGAATATCAATTGTAACATGGTCTGTTGCAATTGAAACTTGATTTGTAACCTTATCTGTTGCACTAGGAATTACAGTTGCATTCTCTTCATTCAGCTCATTATCTGCATTTGGAGTATTCGTTGTAAGATTTTCTACTGCACTAAAGTTTTGCTTGTAATATTGATAGTTGCACTAGGAATTACAATTGCATTCTCTTCATTCAACTCATTATGCTTTATACTCATCACCATCAATTATTAGCAATTTCTTATTTTAAACACCCTCCTTATTTATCTCCATAATTGTTTCTTACCAAGCTAAGGTCTCTATGCATAAGTGACCTTCAGTTGATCCTCTCTGGGCTCCAAATCCTCATTCAACCTAATGAATGGGATGGTATCAAGTAAGTCAAATAATGAGGTGATCGATATGCAAACTCTAGCATAATTAATGCATTTAATTTAAACTATTGGTTGATCTAGATTGGTTTGTATATAAAAATTGCAAGATGGATTAGTCCACTAGTGGTCCAGTATTCAAGAGGGACCTTGTGTAGACATGCCCAAATTGGAATGTTGTCTTGCTTGAGATCTTCCAATTTGAGACCTAGTCCTAAAGCTTGAAATAACAAAGGCTTATTTTGTACATGACATGGTCCAAATTGTAGCACTAGTTTATCTTTTTCTAAGCTTGATAATCTGAACTAGAATATATTCTCATTGTTCACCAACATATCAACCAAACCATGTTGTTTCCAAGTGTTAAAAGCCCATTGTTTCATCACTGGGAAAGCAATTATCTTATCAATGAAGAAGCCAAGCAATGTAGTTCTCCATCTATCTACTTTAGCCTTCAGGATATCCAGAGGTGGAGAGACTATTCTCTACTCAAATGACTTGTTGGGTGGGCAATACTTCAACTTTTGCTTAGGTTTGGAATCACCTACTACTTGGATCTAGGTCTTGCGCAAAGGAGGTTTGTTAACGCTAACTGAGGGAGGGGTATTTGAGGTAGATGTAGGAGATTCCTTAGCTAGAGCCTTTGATATGTTCAAGCTTAAAGGCAAGAAATGAATGTCCATAAGTACAACTTATGGATTGTTGGACAAAAAGCTAATAACCATGTTAAACAAAGAGTTAGAAAGCAAGGAAGGTGCAGCTGTGAGGATGGCATAGAACTTTGAAGGAGAAAGGTTATGGTTAGAAGAAATTGTAGGGTGAAGAAGAAGTGGTAATATACGAAGCAGGCAATAATGCTATTGAGGAAGAAGATGATAGAATGCAAAGAACCAGAATAAGGTAATGAGATAAGTATGAAGTTAGAATATCAAGATCTATGAGGGTTGAAGGTGAAGGAGAAGGGATAAACAATGTTCACTCGACAAAACTCCTTATTATTTCTTAATAAAAAAATGTAGCTAATTTATCTAAACACTCCCTACTTAATTCAAACAAGCCCAAAAAAAAAAATTTCCCTATGTAAATTAACCAAAATAGTGAAAACCCATAAAAATGAAATTCATGTAACACTTAAATAATTGCATAATTGAATTCATATTAAAACATTCAATAGCCCCCTTAAGGATTCAATTTTACAAGAAAAATGAAACAACTTCAATAACCCATAGAAAATATAAATTCACTATACAAATTGCCCAAAGATATTCAATAATCCCTCAAAATTGATTTAATCAATATGGGTTATCCCAATCTACTTTGTAAACCCCATAGAATCAGCTACTTTACCTATTTCTCTCAAAATTGATTCAGCAACTCAAAAATAATATGAATAGTGCCTGAAACTTACCTTAATTCATCGAAAGGTTGAAGATTGGGTTTTACATTGGAGAAAAGTGGGAGAGCATTGCCCAAAAAGAAGGAATATGAGGGAAAGTTAAAAAATAGAGTTCTAGGTGATTGCCTGCCAATTTAAAAAGATTTGGTTTAACGAAAGTGGCAACACAGGTGTGTAGTTGCCCTGTATTGCCTTATTTAGGGTGTAATTTTAAATAACACTAGTATTTTGAGCTTTAACATAGATGTATTATGCTAAATACGAGTATATTGGACATAACGTGTTCTAACAGGTTTAACACAAGCTAGAACATGGACTTGTATTTATACCATATTAAAATAAAAATAAGATGACATGTTACACGGGTATGATGAGACTTAACATGGTTGCGTTGACATTAAAACTAAAATACATGAAAATCAACACGGTTGTGTTAGTGGGCATGTATCTTTCTATAACTTTGTTTAAACAAGAGTAAATAAGTTAGAAATCACCATAATCACCAACATAGGCATGTTGGTGCTTGTGTATTTTTCTGTTTCTCAAACAACTTACCTGGTTTGGCAACATGGGCATACTAAAGAGTGTATAAGTCACTTGTAGAAATTTTTCAGTACCACAGGTTGGCACTCCTTCTTTAAGTGAAACATTGCCATTTTTTTTCTTTATATGGGTGTGTAGATGAATATGATCATCAATATGGGCATGTTGATTGACGCGTAACTCTTTGTAACATTTCTAACTTAGCCAATTTTCTATCTACTTTTACATCCGTAAATCAACATACATACCTAAGGCATAAAAGACAAAAAAAATGACATCCATATAACTATAAACCAAGCAAAAGTTTTATATTAAACCATAAAATTAATATAGATATGAATTGAACTATATAAATTAAAACTTAAAAACCTATAATGAAAATTAAATGAAACAAAGTTACAAATCAAACTTAGGTTTCCTTTCAAGAAATGATTGTTTAAAGTCATTAACATGACATTCCCACATCAGCTTAACTTGAATCTATAATCAATGGCTTGCTTCTACTTATCTTCCCAAATAAAGATTCATTGGCCTACAAAATAATCCATACGCTGTAATATAATTACATATGGTATCAAATTAATAAGAATAAGTAAATCCACTAATTTTCTTTTTTAGTAACAAATTGTCAATATAGTAAGGAATAATAAACCTAAATCTTTGATCGACTATGGCAGTTTTCTATACGGGACATAGAAGTCCTTTGTACTTAAGATGATTATCGATAATTCCTCGATGACATCCTTATTTAACTCCTCTTCATCTTCATCTTCCTCTTCCTCATCTTCCTTCTATTCTTAAATAACATTTTCCTCCTTTTCTTCAACCTTTAGTTGTTTTCCACTGCTCAAAGTTATCGTGCTCACTTATTCCCTTAAATTTGACTCGGTGTATTCAAATAAAACATCTATTTGCTTTCTAAAAACAAATAAAATGAGCTATCCAGTCAAAAGTCCTATGTTGTAGAAAGAGGTGAATAGCTCTTTACTTCTTTTATAGATGATAGCCTTGACTGTAGCAATGGTTTTCAATAGGAGCTCCTCAAAATATCGATCCTCCTTTATTACTGTTGTTATAGAAATTCAAGTGCAACTTGATTTTTCATACAAAGTTGGATAGTTACTCTGCTCTAGATTATGAGTGTCACTATAAGGGATGTTTTGAGGCTAATTCTCCATGCAAATTAGGTGCTCCCATATATAGTCTGGTGCTTGACATTTATGATTAGGTGAATACCACTATAAATGTCAACACATCACAAATACTAGTTGAGCTTCTAAATATATGTTACCATGCCTCTCATTTTAAGCTTCTAATACTGCCATAAGCAATGGCATATAATAATCCCTTAAAGAATATTGTTCCCTCCTTTTGGTAGTTATAATGATAAATAACCAAATCATTAAAAAAACCACAAACATAAGATTACGAAAGAGAGCGCTAAAGATAAATAAATATACATAATAAAATAAAATAAAATAAATGTGAAAGGAAAATAATGGCTAGATTAATATAAACTAAGTGTTCATAATATCCTAGTCCTCAACGAAAACACTAAAACCATAGTTAAGTCATGTGTTATTTATATATATACATTCCTTTACTCAATAAATTGTCCAAGGTAAGTACACCAATCATTCTATAGTATAGGATATTGCGTACCAAGTGTCAATCCCATAGAGATTATGATTATTATTATTAACATTTTTTATTATTTAACTGACAATTTAAGATGATGGTCATTAATCAAATTTAATATTAAATTATTAAAATAAGGACAAGTCAACACAATTAATAAACTAGAATGGTAGTTAAACTAAGAATCAACTAATGAAATAATGATATTTACAGTTCAAATCCCTCATAAGACTTCTCATGCAATTATGACTTGACACATCAATTTAATCTACATTTCATTAGACCATGAAAATTTCTCAATTATGCTAATATCTTTCTCAAGACTGTTAACAAATAATCCTAGGTTAATTAATTGATATCCCTTTCTAATTAAAACACCTAGAATTGCATTAATCAATTTATGAATTTTACTATTATGTTTGATCCTAATTTGGAAGATTTATGTCAGCCTATCTTTATATTGCTTGTAACTCCTTTCAATTATGTTAGATGTATTCATACAAAGGATTTCTCAATCTCAATTCCTTGAAATCCTATTTGAATCAAAACATTGATAATATTAATTCAAGACTAACAAAGAACACACAATTGAATCTTAATGAAAATAAAGAATAAAATAAATTAAAATAAAATCATTATAAGGTCCATCCCAGGGTTCATCTAATCTTAGATACCATAAAGAGTTTAATTCCTAATCATATACATTATAACATCAAAGCTAAAAAGAAAACAGAAAATCAAGGATAACATGATGAAACCCTTTAATGTTTAAAAACTTCACTCTAAATCGATGAAAAATCACTTCAAAAGGTTTTCCTTGGTTGTTCTTCATACTTTCTTCCTTCTTAGGGTTTCCAATCATATTTTCAAAGCTTCTTCCTTACTTTTCAACTTAATCTTGTCTTTTAAATTTTAAAATTTGGATCTTTAGAGATACACTGGTTGATGGTCGTGTACTTTAAGCAGATGCTTAATGCTTTTCCGAAGCTAACACATGCATGAACACAATCGTTACCATCAACATGGGCTACTCACTACTCAACATAGGAGTTTTCCTCATCAATACTGGTGTGCTCTATAGAAATCAATTCATACGCCATTAAACTCTTAAAACATGACTATATACTAATCGTGCCCTCCATAACTTACTAAAAACATCTCTAAATTGCTCCAAACTTGTCTGAATTCATTATTTTTACTCAAAATATGTAAATTATAACTAAAAAACAAAATATGTACAACTTAAGTAAAAAAAAAAATATAAGTGCCCAAATAAACAAATAAAATGCATTAAATGCAAGCCTTAAAATATGACTAAATCAACACTTATCAATAAATTTTGAGTAATATGAATAACTTAAATACCGGAAGCAATAAAAGTATCCAAATAATCAAATAAAATGCACTAGATATGATCCTTAAAATATGACTAAATCGGCACTTATCAATAAATTTTGGGTTCATTAACAATGAAGTAACTTATAAAGAAGGTCTTAGACCAACTTAATACAAGTATTAAACCTCTTCTTTTTTAAGCTTAAAGATTGCTTGAAACTTCTAAAACACCCCTCACAAACATAATTTTTTTCTCTTCCTGATTGGTTAATTGAACAATTTACATCAATAAACAAATATTTCCTAATAAGATTATACAAAAACATAATTACAAGGTTCAATCCCTATAACTAAGTAGTTGCACTATCATAATTGTAGAGTTGCATCACTATAATTGAGATAGTAATCAGTATGGTTGAATAATTACATCATAATGATTAGCAATTATATTACTATGGTTGAGTAATTGCATCAATATGACTAGAAGGTTACACTTATAATTAAGTAATTGCATCAATGTAGTTAGGTGAATGCACCATTATAATTAAAATTGGATATATACAATTATATTTCAATGGATAAGTAGTTTCATCACTAAGGCTATCAAATTGGATTACTATGGTTAAGTAGTTACATCATCATGATTGTGAGGTTGCATCCTATTATAATTATTTAGCCATAATGATGCAAACTACTAACTCTTAGCCATATTGATGCACCTACTTAGCTATGGTGATGTAACTCCACAATTATCATAATGGAACTATTTAACCATAACCATTTAAACATTTCCATACAACTACGAAGTTATAATAATGTAACTATCAAACCATATTGATGCAATTATTTAGCCATAATGTAATCCCTAATGATATTAGTGTAACTACTCAACTATAGTGATCTAACTCTCAACTGTGGTGATGTAATCCCTAATAATACTAATGCAACTACTTAGTCATATTGATACAAACATGCAACTATATTTATACAAAAATGAGTCATAATAATGCAGCCTTATAATTAAGCTTGACAATTACGACCCAAACTCTCTCCCTAAAATGATATTAATTAGTTTAACTTCTCAAAATGACATCAATTTGGCTTGTAAGCTTAAAGAACTCAAGATCAAAATGATGTAGTTTTGGAAAGTTAGACCAAAATGGCATTATTTTGAGAAGTTAAACTAATATGGCATCATCTTAGAGTGGGTGGATTGAGCAATTCAAACTGTGTGACTTAAGCCCAATTGAGCATTGGACTAGGCTCGGGCCACCTATTTGAGAGGTCGCTTTTAGCCCGAATCAACTTAACTCAATATAATTCCTACTTGTGACCATATTTTTGTATGACTATTTTCTAATATAGACAGCATCCATTGATTAATATAAATTATTCAACGTGTGTGTGTGTGTGTGTGTGTGTGTGTGTGTGTGTGTGTGTGTGTGTGTGTGTGTGTGTGTGTGTGTGTGTGTGTGTTTGTGTGTGTGTGTGTGTGTGTGTGTGTGTGAGAGAGAGAGAGAGAGAGAGAGAGGGAGACATTATAAATATTTTGTGCACCTGTTTGAAAATAGGCTTCAAACCCATATTGAATTGATCAATGATTTTTTTAATAAATTTAGGTACTATTAATTTACCTTAAATTTAAATATACCTTATTAAAAACTCCTAGTTCAATCTAATTCGAAGATTATGATTACAAATTTGCATAGGTCTTCATATTTAAGCATATTTTTTTCACTAACCTAGTAATGATTATAATAGAATCGAAAAGAATGTCAAAAATACATTAGTTAATATTATAGGTAGGAAGAAAATATTATTTATTTTAATAGCACATTTTATACTAATATTTGATCATTAATTAAAAGTACTTTCACTTTTATTTTATTTTAATTATGATTAATTAATTTTTAAAATAAAATCCATAAGGTATATATGTATTACCAATAAGATTGGGATTGAATCATAATTATAATTTTTATTATATAAAAAATTCCTTAAACTTATTCTAAACAATGTATTTATTAAAATCGAACATCATTAATATATATGATAGAATTTTTACAAAAAAGTATACCTAATTATAAGAAAATTCTATTAGTCAATTCATTGCTCTCTTAAAAAATTAAAATTAGGATATCATCCACGTATTTATGTGCAATTGCACTAGCCTTTTTTTTTTTTGTTGGTAATCTTTACATGTAATCAGTTGAAATCTCATTTCCTTGTTCCCTTAACAACCAAAAACTATGCAAGTCTTAAATTTCTAATCAGATAAGAATTGCAGGAATAGTACAGAAACCTATGCCGCGTTGAAGACGAGGAGAAATCGAATGAGATGAGACTTTACAACTCGAATCAAGAGAGAAAGATTGGCAAATTAATCATTGATTACCGAAGAAACTACATCCATTTAACCTATCATAAAGCAGTCATATTTCACTTTAAATTAAGACATTAACCAAATTCATACTTTGTTGAAACTTGGAACATGGCGTTAAACCCTGACTTCCGAAGACGAGTTAAATTAGACTGAATTATTTAAAACATTGATTCTATCATGTGTATTATAAAAAAAATTAGCATCATAGTTTTTGAAAACTTTGGTCATGTTTCCTTAAACCAACAAAGCAATCTCTTTCAAAAATTGAAAAAAGAATATCGGCTACTTACCATATATAACTTGATCTTGTTGATAGCAACGTACTATTATACTATAGTTGGGAATTTTGGATAGGTTACAAAGTTGTCATTATTTTTGTGCAACACGATAGACCCCAAGCTTTAGTGAGCCAACAACCAAGAAATGTATTCCGTCTTAGGGAGAATAAGATTCTCTGTCCAGTTTTTATGATGTCTTATTGTGTCTAGTGAATCTCAGTCATTCATTAATGTAGGTCCTATATGGGCCTCACATAAATAAACGTGGGACCCACATAAATGAATGGTTGAGATTCACTGGATACAATAAGACATTATAAAATTGGACAGAGGATCTGGACTCGTCTTAGGGTCAGTCCTCGATTTTATTTCCACAACTGCAGAAATCATTAAAGGAATTTTTAAATAATTGGAGAATTTAAGTACAGTTGAGATAAATATTCTTTTTCTTGGATGATGAGAAATTTTAGCATTGATATAGGAAGGTTGAACAAGTTGATACCTGGTATTATCATCAACGACATTTTCTTGTCGACGCTTTTCTCTACAGGTCTCTCCCCATAACTTGGCCTCTGCTACCGCACGATCACGATCTAAATCCTTTTCCATCATGGCTGCGGTTTCGGTTGGAGAGAAATGGATCTCAGGCCAGTTATCTTTGACTTTCTTATCTTCCCTGGGTTCATATTTACGTGATACCAAATAATCCATGGCAACCACCAATTCCTTGGATGTAGGGCGTGAATTAGCATTTTCGTTGACACAAAATGCTGCCACCTCGATAGCCTTGTTTAACAATGAATTTGAATACTGCCCTTGGAGCAATGGATCTGCTAATTTCCAATGACTATATGGGTCTTTCATCAGAGGAAGCGCCTACAGAAAGAAAGACAACCGAGCTTAGGGGAAGTAGAGTTACACGCATTTGGACTTACCAGATAATGATTGCATGAAACTGATCAACAAATAAAATCAAGTGTATTTACCCATTGGATGAGATATTTCTGGCGTCCTTTGACTTCTTCTACTGCTCTACGACCAGTAATTAGCTCTAACAAGAGTATTCCGTAACTGTATATATCTGTTTTCATAGTCAGTTTTCCACTTAATGCATATTCTGGAGCACAGTAGCCATAGGTACCCATGACCCTTGTGGAGACATGAGATTGGCCTCCACTTGGACCAAATTTTGCCAGTCCGAAATCAGACAGTTTGGGTTGGAAGTCATCTCCCAATAATATATTAGATGCCTTCAAATCTCTGTATATGACGGGAGGATTTGCGGAGTGCAGAAAATCCAACCCTTTGGCTGTACCAGCGGCTATCTTCATCCTTTTGTTCCAGTCAAGAGGCTCTACATCTGATGGAAGATCTGCGCACGAACTACGTCATCATCACTTAGAAAATTACTTCAGACCACACACTGCATCAACATGCATTGGTTAAGGAGCATTTGGAATTGCATTTCATATGGTTTTGACCATTTTTGTTGAAAGTTAATTTAAAATTATGTATAGATTAAATAGTCAAAAGCCTAGATACATGGGTGTTCAAGTTTAGATGTTAAACTATTCATATATTGGTTATATAATTAAATATGGTTTATTTGGGTTTATTAATAGGTTCAAATACTTGAATTTCAAAGGTCATCTTTTGTATCAATAAATACCTCTTTGTACTTAAAGTTAAAATCAATCAAATGTGTTAGAGTATCCCATATTGACTAAACATAAAAATGTTAAAGAAATTATAAGTGGTAAGGGTCAACAAACCAAATGGTTAGTTCTAGTTATTTTAGCAATGGTTGATCCAAGGCTCCAAGCTCAATTCTTATTAATGAGCTCTACACTCTACTCATATTAAAAATTCTAATATGGTATCATAGCAAGTTTGGTTCATATTCTTAATTTCCCGATTGCCCGTCTAAATGTCCAGTCCTAACGGCCCGATCCGGTTATCGCTGCATTTATTTCAAGTGGCAACTAGATGTCCAGTCCTAGTTGCACTTGAAGGGAAGCCTTAGTTGGTAAGGGTCAACTAACCAATTGACTAGTTCTAACAAAATGAAATACAACCTCTTCCTACTAGACAATCCTCTCCTATCAAAATCTTCATCTCCTCTTAATAAAGTGACATTAGATCTCAATTTTTCTTTGAGAAATGGCAAACAATAGTGGAGTATACTCATTTCAATTTCCTTGCCTTGTAACATAAAATTATGAAACATGGAATCTTTGCATGAAAGTCGTGCTTGACAAGAAGCTTGGAGATTGTGGAGAGGTTCTATGCAAGCTCAAGTGAAGTTGACTTGTCTCAAAATGAGAAGGATTCTTTCGCAAAAATAAAGAAAACTAATCAATTAGCCCTCACTCTCATCCATCAATGTTTAGATGATCTAATGTTTGAGAAGGTGGCCAATGAAACGACTTCAAAAGAAGCATCAGATCTCTTGCAAAAATTCCTTTTAAGGAATTAACAAGTTGAAAAAGGTTAATTCCCAATCAATGCAAGGTGATTTTGAATCTTTATTCTTGAAGGAATTTGAATCAATCTCACATTATTATTCACGAGTGAAGGGCCCTTGTGAATCAAATGAAGAGGTCTGAATATAAAGTTAAAGACATTTGAGTATTAGAAAAGATTGTTCATTCCATAAACCTGAAGTTTGATTATATGATTTGTCATTGAAGAATTCAAAGATTTACTCTTTGACACTTGAACAATTAGAGGGCTCTTAGAAAGTCTAAGACAAGATCAAGAGGAGTCAAGATAAACCTTTGGAGCTAGCACTTAAAAAAAGGTTTATTTAAAAGATCATAAGGGAGAAAATAATTAAAGAACAAGAGAATGAGAATGTCGTCAAGGATATGGTCAAGGTCATGATCGTAGTCCAAGTCACGGTCAAGGAGGAACAAGTCAAAGAGACGATAACGTTAACAATGATCATAGAAATTATCACTTATATAGAGGCTAAGAAAAATCAAGAGGAAAAGGAAGAGGAGATTACGAGGATGTATGATAAGTCTAATGTTGAGTGTTACAAACAAGGAGTCGAAGACCCATTTTGTTGCTAGCATTTAAAGATGATGCGAGAAAGGACAAAAGTTCATGGTTCTTGGATAAGGGAGCAAACAATCGCATGTGTGAAGATAAAGGCATAATTTTGGAGCTTGATAAAAAGGTAGAAGGCTATGTTTCTTTCGGATATTCTTCAAAGTTTATGGGAAAAGTACTATTTTAATTTTGGCAAGAGATGAAAACCACAAACTTATTTCTAATATCTATTATATGCCCAAATTGAAAAGCAATATTTTAAGTCGAGGTCAACTTCTTGAAAAGGGATATAAAATCTACATGAAAGATCATTTTCTTTGGCTTAAAGATCAACATGCTTAGTTAATTGCTAAGATGCTTATGTCGAAAAATAGAATGATATTGAATATCAAGATAATTGAAGCAACGTGTTTAAGTATGAATGTGATAGATGAATCACGATGTTGGCATATGAGATTCAGACAATTAAATTTTGGCCCACTTAAAGCTTTAGGAGATAAATACATTATAGGAGGGATGCTTTCCATCAGTTATCCACATCATTTGTGTAAAGTAAGTCTACTTGGCAAGAATTCAAGGAGTTTTTCAAAAAAAACTATGATAAGAGCATTTGAACCACTTTAACTTGTTGTGTGGACTAATCAAGCCATTTTTACTGGTTAAAAGAAGATACAGTAGAAAGAATTGGGTCAATTTTTAGATGTTTAAAAAACCAAACTAGCCGAAGAAAAGGTTTAAAGTTTAAAGGTTCAATCGTTATTAAACCGTTATAAAACCGGTATATAACGCTACTATATATATATATCTTTCTCTCTAAATTGTTGGCTCTCTTTCTTTTTTTTTTCTTTTTCTAAAAAAGAAAACCTTAAAACCTCTCCCTATTCCTTTTCTCTCTCAATATCTAGAATTTTCTGCTTGCTCTTCACTTTCACTTTCTTAGGTTTTTGGTAAGTTAGCTGAGTGCTAGGGTTTTTTGCCAAAAAGGTGTTAGTTGATTGTAAAATGGCTTTGTTGGCTATGGCTGCCAAGAAGCTTAGGGATTTAAGCCAACTGATTGATGTTCCTAAACTCGATGCTACTATTACTGTCGTTTGGTTTTTTTTTTCTCTCTCTATTTCTCCTTTGCTTGTTGTACAAAGTTCCTATTTTCTTGGTCTCTACTTATGCTTCCAGCTTTTTTTTGTTCTTTATCCTTTCTTGACCTTTCCTAAAATAAGCATTCTTGGTAGCCTTCCTCTGCAAGTATTTGAAATAAGCAGGCACAATGATGAGATTTGAGAAGTCAAAACGGTTAGAAAGCTAGAAAGAAAGCTGATTTTACTGCGATGAGATCTCAGAAGAGAGAAGATGGTGAAGGCTAGGAGGGAGTTTGATTTGTGAAACTGAAATCTTAAAGTTTTAGGTATTATCCATATATTGATTGACCGATTAATTGAAAAATCGTTTAGTTTTTGATAAACCGGCTAGTTTTTATACATAAAGGTTATTAAATGAAATCAAATAGGACAATTGACCAGTTTAGACTATTTTTGGTCCAACCGGCCAGTTCGGTTTGATTTTTAAAACCTTGTTATTTCTTTAAGCAGGTGAGTTCACATCCAAGAAGTTATATAATTTATGTGAGTTATATGGAATTCACCAACTTTTAATGGTCTCAGGAGCCTAACAAAATAGAGTAGTCGAGAGGAAGAATATGATTATTCTTTACATGACTTGATATATATTGAAGGCCAAAAACATACCTACAAAACTTTGGAAAGAAGCTATTTTTTGTGCAATCTATTTGTCAAACATGTCTACCATGAGAAATATCAAAGATCAAACACTGCAGCAGGTATTTAATGGATTAAAACCTAATGTTACTCATCTGCAAATTTTTGGAAGCATTGCTTATGCTCGTGTACTGCAACAAAATAGATCCAAACTATATGATAGTAATATTAAGTATGTATTCATTGGATATGACCAAAATTTCAAAAGTTATCGATTGTACATCCTAAACAATGGAAGGATTACTGTGAGCAAAGATATTAAATTTGATGAAGAAGCAATATGGGATTGGGAAATATAAGAAGAAAGCACTTATGATTTTTTCCCCCATACTTTGAAGATAAGGAACAAGAAACCATAATAAATGTTTAAGAAACAACTCCACCACCTCCTCCTAATACACCTCATTCTCCTTCTTCATCAATGTATAAAGAAAGTTCAAGTGATAAAGTATGAAAAATGAGGAGTATTTATGATATCTATGAAAAGACAAAAGAAATCATTGATTTTGATATAAGTAATTTATTTTTTTCTTCTTGTAGACAGTGAGCTTTTAGATTTTAGGGAGGTTGTGAAGGACAAAAGATGGAAACAAGCCATGGAGGAGGAAATTAAGGCAATAGAGAAAAATTACACTTAAGAATTATCAACTCTTCTTAAGAGTCATGAAGCTACTGGGGTCAAATAGATCCATAAGATTTAAAAAGAATGCAAATGGAGATATAGAGAAATATAAAGCAAGGCTCATTGCTAAAGGCTAAAAACAAAAACATGGAATAGATTCTAATGAAGTGTTTGCACCTATTGCTCGTATAAAGATAATTCCTTTACTGATCTCTTTAATAGCTTAAATGAAGTGGAAAATCTATCAACTTGATGTAAAGCTAACTTTTCCAAAATACAATCTTCAGGAAGAGAGCTTTATTGAACAACCAATTGCCTTTATAGTCAAAGTTTATGAAGCTAAAGTCTTAAGATTGAAAAAGGCATTGTATGGGTTAAAGCAAGCATCAAGGTCATAGAATACTTGCATTAACAAGTACTTCAAAGATAATGGTTTGTTTTAAGAATTCAAGCAAGCTATGTCATTGGAGTTTGACATTAAAGGTATAGGACTAATATCAAAATATTTTGGCTTGGATGTGAAGCAAATGAAAGATGGACTTTTTATTTCACAAGAAGGATATGCAAAAGAAGTATTGAAGAAGTTCAAAATGCTTGATTGAAATCCAATGAATACACTTATGAAATGTGGACTTGACAAACTATGATGATAGAGATAAAGAAGATTCCACTGTATTGAAAAGGCTTGTTAAATGATTGAGATGCTTGACATGTACAAGACTAAATACTCTCTTTTCAATTGGGTGACAAATTGTTTCATGAAAGCACCTGCTTGTACTCGTAAGAAAGTAGCTAAGAGAATTTTTTTGTTATATCAAAGCTACAGTTGATTATGAGTTGCTTTATACATCATCTATTGATTTCAGATTTGTTGGATTTTAATGATACTGATTTTGTAAGAAATGTTAATGATAGAAAAGGCACAATTAATTTCATATTTTTTTGGGTAAATGTGCTATTACATGGAGTTTAAAGAAGCAACTTATTGTGACTTTGTCAAGTTATGAATCTGAATATGTGGCTATAACTTCATGCACTTATCATGTTATTTGACTTAGAAGGCTATTGAAGTAACTTCACTTGCCACAAAAGGAAGTAACTAAAATATGCATTGATAACAAGTTTACATAAGCATTGGCTAATAATTGTTTTTTTTAATGATTGGAGTATATATATAGATACAAGATATCATTTTACTAGATAATGTATTATAAAGAGCAAAGTGGAGCTAAAGCATATGAAGACTAATGACAAGTTGCAAATATTTTTAAGAATTCAATCAAATTTAAAGTTTTTCAACACTTGAGAACAAGACTTAGAGTACGGAAGAAAGTTTCAAATAAAGGAAAAATGTTGGAAGTTAATTTAAAACTATGTGTGGATTAAATTGTCAAAAACCTAGTGACAAGTATTCAAGTTCATTTTTAGGTATTTAATTATGTTCATATGTTGGTCATATAATTAAATGATGCATGTATGATTTATTTAGGTTTATTGATAGGTTCACGTACTTATATTTTAAAGGTCATCTTTTGCTCCTATAAATTCTTCTTCATGCTTGAGTTAAAATTAATCAAATAAAATACAATCTCTTCCTCCTAAATAATCCTTGACTCTGTAAATGTTCATGTCGTTTTATTAATTTTCACCTAGTACTATGGATGGCAATTCAAATGAGTTATCAATTAATAATAGGAGGAGAAAGTTAGATAATTCAAATAACTATAAAAGATACTATCAAATGACTAGTACTATTATGCATAATCTAAAGTAAGCAATACAGGAAAAATCAACGTTAGCTACTAATTGTTGTAATGCTCACAAAATATTTCATTATTTAGGGCAACATGGACAAGAATAAAATTTGAAGTCCATTCTAATTAGTCTACTCATCCCATTTCAACATTATAAGTGAGTGTATTTGTGATGTACAGGAAAAGCCTAAAACCTTGCAGCGTACCTGCAAGCAAGACATGCAAGTATTGACTTGTGATTTGCAACAGTGAACATGAATATCAAGAATTTAACTTTTTCTATCTTTTAAATTTGTTAGTATAACATTGGGGAAAAAATGAGCCATAAATAAAATTTACCAAAAAGGTGATCTTCCAAGGATCCTAAGGGCATGTATTCATAGACAAGAAGGCGTTGATTCCCCTCGGCGCAGAAGCCAATTAAATTTACGAGGTTAAGGTGTTGCATTAGAGAGAGCATGAGAACCTCCACCAGAAACTCTTTGTCGCCTTGGAAACCAGATTGGTCGAGCTGTTTGACGGCTACAACCTGATAAGAACACATTGGCTTAATGATGTAGGAGATAACTCATTCATGATCATAAATTCACATAAGACAAGAACAGAGACTTTTACTTGACCATTTCTTTCTAGTCTTCCTTTGAAAACAGCGCCAAATCCACCTCTCCCAAGAAAAGAATCGTGACTGAAACTATTAGTAGCAATTGCAAGCTCTTCATATGTTAATGTTATAGCCCTTTTAGGAGCAGTTGACGTAGCACTTTGGTTGGACGAGTCGGAAATGAGAGCTACATTGGACGGTACTCTTCTTAGTTCTGCAGTTATTTTATATATGTTAATAACAATTTTACCAAATGATTCAGGTACCAAATAAATAGAACCATATATATGTATAATTCATGTCCCGTATCTACCTTTCCAATTTGATAACTTATTACATTCAACTAAGATGAGCTTGGGCAAACTCCAACATTAGTACACAAATAACTGGAGAATCTGTAAGGAACATTATAAGCAATTGACTGCTAAACGTGTAAGTAATCCTTCTCACAGCCAAACAGCTGTTTGTACGCAAATCACCTTATTAAAAATCCTGAAGTACATGCTATTTCTTGTTTGTGTCATCAACAGACAATATTTTCCGAACGCGTTCTTGTTTAAGGCTATAAACATATTCATTGTTAAAATGATAAGTATAAAATCATAGCTTATATATATCAACAGATAAATTAATATGATAGATAAAATCATACTGATCACTCACCATGCGATGAATGTTTCTTCTTGTTATCGCTCTTCCGCTTCTTGCCGTTGAAGAAACCAAAACAAGGGCAGGAACCCATTTCCAGAAAGGAATCGAGATGAGAGAAAACAAGCGAACATATGGGGGGAAAAAAAAATAGCGCATGAAAAATCTCCCTGATGCAGAGACGATTTTCAAGCATTATACGTAGAGATTTACAAATGCAGCATGGAGAATGAATGATCTCGTGGGTAGGGATTTCCTAGATCTTTTGGGTTGTATCGTTTCATGTGTCTGTTTGATATTTGAAACCAACGACATGATCAACGACGTAAACGGGATTTTCAACAGAATGACATAATCTTTGTTCTGTCTTTGACCAATTAGTTCTCTTTTCTTTTTTGTCCATAATTGAAGAATGGAGGAGATGCCCTTTATCCAAAAATGGTGATACTATCTTATCGATAGCAGCACATGTATAGATGACAGATAAGATAGTACATTTTAAAGAGTACTCCGTTCGAATCATTTTTTCAGATAGTCCTACGATTTGGCTTGAAAAAATGTGTTATTTTCATATATTAATATTATTTTATCTTAGCATTTACACTGAAAACATAAGTATGGAAGTTATTTTAATTAGATTTCCGCAGATTTAGAGCTTTTGAATTCAACTTGGAAGGATTTTCCGAATCTTTATTTTGGAATCCGTCCTTTTTATTTTTCTCCAATTGTTATAAATGATGTTAATTTCATTTTATCAGTATCTAATAAAACACCTAAATTTAAATATAAACTGATGTTCGTTATTATGGTAACAGGGGCTAGAAAAACTTTTAAGTTTTCCAACTTCCATAATTAATAATTTGTGCGACCAATACATAACTCTTTATTCAGTTACATTAATTAAATCCACTACATAAATTAAAGAGATCATAATATTTATATTAATTTGGCTAACCCAATCAAAATAAACTGAACTCAATTATTAGTTAACTCTAATAGGATATTTTAATTAATTTAATTAATTAAAATATAAAATTATCATGAAGCTCGTAAAAATTCTCGCATTTGTAAATTACTAGCAGGGTAATGCCGCGCATTTGTGCGATAATGCCCTGCTAACTTAGTCAGTTATATTATTATATAATTTTAATATATAAGTTAAGTTAAAAAAATTAAGGTAATGTATATTGTAACATGCATGTTATAAATGTAAAAAAATATATAAATTAAATAAAAAAACTTAAACATAATAAGTTTTAAATAAATAATTATGATCATTTCATGATAAATAAATCAGGAAATTTATCTCATCATAACATTTCTTGCAAATAAATGAAAAAGTAAAATTAGCAAGTAAAAATTTGGAACGAAAATTTAAAAAATTAAGGTAATGTATAGCGTAACGTGTATGTTATAAATGTATAAAAATATAAATTAAATAAGAAAACTTAAACATACTAAGTTTTAAATAAATAAATAATGTGTAATTTAACCATCCAAATGTATAAATAAATATTGTTAACTTTGAATATTTGAAATGAATTAGTAAAATTACTTAGTAAAAATTACGAATAAAAAAATTGTAAATGTATAGTTTGATATAAATTAGTTAGCTTGGGAGGTTAACTTTGGAAGAAAGTATTCTCTCATGCATTATAAAATTAGAATTCTATAATCTATTGAAATAAATTAAATTAAATAGAATTTAGCTAAGGTGCCTTCTGGAAAATTGTAGATCGTCTTTTATCTTTCCAACGATATATAGTATGAAAATTTTGGACATCGAAGCTAAAAGTTATGATCTTTATAAGTGGAGACGTTCTGGATGGAAAAGTAAGACACAAAAGTAAGATGAAAAAGTAAGACGCAAAACTAAGACGAAAAAATAAGACGAAGTTTTGAGACGAAAAACTAAAACGAAGTTTTGAGACGATAAAACTAAGACGAAGTTTTAAGACGATAGAAGTAAGACGATACAAAAGTAAGACGAAGCAAAGTAAGACGATACAAAAGTAAGACGAAGTGAAAGTAAGACGAAATAAAGTAAGACAAAGCAAAAATGAGACGATACAAAAGTTAGGAGATAGAATTGATCTTCGAGGTCTTCTTGAAAGTTGTAGATCTCGACGTCCTCTTTCCAATGGTCCAAAAACGAAATCACAAACTAAGACGGTCAAACTAAGACGATAGAAAAGTCAAACTAAGACGATAGAAACTAAGACGAAACAAAAGTCAAACTAAGACGATAGAAACTGAGACGAAGTAGAGTCAAACTAAGACGAAGCAGAGTCAAACTAAGACGAAGCAGAAGTCAAACTAAGATGATAGAAAAGTCAAACTAAGACGATAGAAAGTAAGACGAAGCAGAGTCAAACTAAGACGAAGCAAAAGTAAAACTAAGAGGATAGAAACTAAAACGAAGCAGAGTCAAACTAAGGGTTTATAAAAGTCAAACTAAGGCGATAGAAACTTAGACGAAGCAGAGTCAAACTAAGACGAAGTAATAGTTCAACTAAGACGATAGAAACTAAGACGAAGCAGAGTCAAACTAAAACGATAGAAAAGTCAAACTAAGACGATAGAAACTAAGACGAAGCAGAGTTAAACTAAGATGATAGAAGTCATCCTCATGCAAACAATGTTATATATAGGCATAATAACAAATATATGTATTACTAATTAGTAATTTTTTATAATTTAATTACACATTTTTTAATTTTTCATATTGATTTATACATTATAAAATTATATAATAATAAAACCAATTAACTTAAACAATTAATCCTTTTTAAGTTATGCTTAAATAACAATTAATTAATATTTTTCCAACTCATTATAAAGAATTAATCTCCTTAACTATATAATCAATTAATTTTTTTCACCCTTCATATTAATTATTATTACCTTATATTCTTCTAACCCTTAATTAATAACAAACTTAATCAATAACAAAACATTTTACAGTATTTATATTATACCTTTTATATTTTCAATATAATATATTTAATTCTTCTTTATAAAATTTGCCTTACATATTTAATTTTCTATTATTCCATAACTACTCTTTCCTTACATTATACCTAAAAGTGATCCCCAAAACTCTCTGATACTCTGTAACATTGTTGAAAGCCAGTTGTCCCCATCCCCATGGATCTTGGAGAATAACTTGCTAATTTTGTGAGAAGGTAAAAAGTATGTGAAGAATCAAGTCCCATATTTGCTTTTCAGGCCTATATCGATCAAAGTGGCCGTTCAATAACACCAAAAACTGAGGATAACATGCTAGAAGAAATATGTATAGATCAAACACCAAACGTTACAATCCAAGGTGTTAGTCTAATCAATTTGTACACAAGAAACATACTCAAAAATAAATTTAAGAAAGCTACAATGTCCGTCTGGTTAGACAATCTCTTCCTGGGGCACCGGAATAAGCAGTGGGCATCATTATTATCTGGTGCTTGGGTTGATACTTGGCCTTTAGGTTCAAAAATGGCATCTTTACAAAATTTTCGCTCATGCTCCCATAACTGTGATGAGCATGTGTAAACATTAAGGAAACAACCTCCTACCAGCTGCTTGGCATTTACAGTAAATTTCTTGTACTTACAAAGACTAGATAAATATGAAATTCACCTCATAAAGTTCACCCCCATCAGCACCTTGGTTCCTGCTTCAGTTGGATCCCAGAAGGCGAGCCAAACATCATTGACTAGAAACACAAAGAAAAGCAATTATAGAATATCTGCAAGTAATTTTTGTGATATAGATGAAAATAAGTGAGTGAAAGCCTATCAACAGGGACACTGGTGTTTTCATCTACCTGAACTCACAACCCAAAGTGGTTCAGTGTCTCTGTGCATATCTTTTACTTTAAATTAATCTAGCATATATCATTAAAGCACTAGACCAAATTAGAGTCTAATTAAAAATTCTGAAAAACTATTAAAAATATAATTACTTATAGCTACTCGTATCAAAGCAAGGGAAACGAATTTCCATTTTCATCCACAAACCATGATTTAACTGAAATATTAGTAAACAAACACTATGATGTTGCATGACACTCGAAATGATTCTCACCTAAAATGCAATAATACCACAAAATAATAGGTCTTTCCTACTATGGAGAACAAAGTTTTAGAGTACATTTAAATATGACCGTTATATTTTTCAAGTATTTCATATTCATATCATGTAGTGACTTCTTTTTCGTTTCCACTCTTTCTAATATTTCTTATTTACCTAGATGAGACATTAAATTCAGGTTTTATAAATGGATAGACATCAACTCCCACATTTGCAGTCCGTCCTGCATTTCAACTTCTTGTTTCCATCATTATTTTCAAGGGCATTATTATTTTCTAGATTTCAATGATGGGACTTAATACTGATTCCATTTCTAAGCCAAGTAAACTCTCCTAGAATCATTGAAGGATTCAGCACAAGATGACAGCAATATCACAGCATTAGTTTGGTCGTATGGTTGGAAAATGTCTCATTATGTTCATTTCACTATTGAGAAATATGCTAACATCACTTCATAAGAGTCTGCTAGTACATAAAGAGAAAGGACTATATTGGGTAAAAAAGAAAAAGAAAGCATTAACCATTTATTTTTTCAATGTTAGTTCGCTAAGGAGAAAGAGCATAGGCCTTTATGTTGTCCCTTCTTTATTAGCATCAAAGAAAGATATGATTTAGAGGATTTGTATAGACAATAGAGCCATAAAGAGATTTACTGTGGGTTATAAATTCTTGATTCTAAGGCTATATGGCATGTTGGACAAATTGCACGATGCCCAGTGGTTCTCAAAGATTGATTTGAAGAATGAATATGATCATATTCAGATTAGGCATGAAGACGAATGGAAAACAACATTCAAAATAAAAGAGGAATATATAAGTGGCTAATGATGTCATTTGGACTGTCAAGTGCACTCAACGCATTCATAAGGTTGCTAAACTAGGTACTTAAACCATTTATTAGCAAGATTGTAATGGTTTACTTTAAAAATATCCTTATAAATAGCCCCTTTAAGAAAGAGCATTTGTTATAATTACAATAAATAATAACAACCTTACAAGAGAACTAGTTATATATCAATATTAAAAGGTGTAGTTTTCTGACTAATAAACTGCTAGTCTGCTAGTGAAATAAAGGTGAACAAATCTAAGATTAACGCAATAAGAGACTAACATACTCTAACAAAAATATGTCATAATTATGTAACTTTCACAGGCTAGCAATCTTTTATTGAAGGTTCAATAGGAATTTCCATACCATTACTATACAAAAGACAGAATTCTTAAAGAAGGTCTAATTTTAACAAGTCATTTGGGATATGATAAAAGACTTGCAATAATGTAAGAGAGGTTCTATTAATCCCAATTATGAATATATGTATGCAAATGAGAAGAGCCTTACCTCTCAGAAAATAAAAGGGTAGTCTAAGAATACTAGATTGTATATACCTCTACCTGAGCTATAAAATAATTGGAAAGATATTTCTATAGATTTCATTTTGGTTCTACCTTAGACTCAAAGAGACAATAATTCTATTTTTGTAGTTTTTAATAGGTTTTCCAAAATGGCTCACTTCATTCATTGTAGCAATACTTATAATGCCATGAGAGTAGCCAAATTGTTCTTTAAAAAGGTAGTTTATCTGCATGGCGTCCCTAAGTTAATCACTTATGATTGTGGCAACAAATGTCTAAGCTATTTTTGGTGTACATTATGGAAGCTATTTAATTCCCCTTTGAATTTTATAGCACAACTCACTCTCGGATTGATGGGCAAACCAAAGTTATTAATAAGAGTCTTAGCAATTTGATTTATAACATTTGTGGAAATAAACCTATTCAATGAGATCTTACTTTTCCATAGGCCAAATTTGCATATAGTGATGATGTTTATAGTACTACATCCAATACTACAAGTATGTACATAAAATACCACCATCCATAATAAATAATTTACACCTTCACTTTAATATAAAAATAACTTTACTAAGTACGAAGAATACTTTCCCTCAATAAAAATCATAAAAACCCTCTATAAATTCAATACCATGTGTATATCCTAAAAATATCATCACTTATAATAGAAAAGTTACACCTCCACTTTAATATGAGAATATCATCTCTAAGTGCGAATAACCTCATACCTTAATAGAAAAAAAAAAAGAAAAAATAGGACTCTATATATCAAATACCATGTCTATGTACAAAAAGTACCAATACCTATAATAGATAAGTCATATTTTCACCTTAAATTGAGAATATCATCATTTAGTATAATGAATACCATATATAACCTATACGTTTTATACTACTCCTATGTATAAAAAATACTAGCATTGATTACAGATTAGTAACACATTCACTTTAATATAGGAATCAATGTTTGAGCATAAAGAATACATTGTCTTAATACAACTTGTACTAAGACTCCATACATTCAATACTATGCCGATGTACAAAAGATACCATGACACATAATAGATAATTTACACTTTCAATTAAATATGAGAATATCATTACCTGAGTAAAAACAATATCATGAATTAATACAAACTATACCAGGACTTCATACATCTAATAATATGCTTCTGTATATAAAATACCACAAGATATAATAGATAAGTCATACCTTCATTTTAATATAAGAATATCATAATCGAGTATGAATAATATCATACCTCAATAAAAAAAAATCTTCCAAGGCTCCATACATCCAATAGCACACCTAATGCACAAAAATTCCCACCACCTATAATAAATAAGTCGTGTTTTAAATTAAATATGAGACTATCATCACGAAGTACAAAAAATACTATGACTCGATACAAACTATACCACGAATTCATATATCTAATACTACAATTACGTACATAAAATTCATGTCATCCATAATAGATAAATCACACTTTAACTTTAATATGAGAATACCATCACTGAGTAAGATAAATACCATGCTTTAGTAAAAATTATATCATGACTCCATACATTTAATACCATGCCTATGTATAAAAAATACTACCACTTATAACAGATAAGTCACACCTTCACTTTAATATGAGAATACCATCACCAAGTATGAAGAATACTATACCTCAATAAAAATTACAACAAGACTCAATACTTCTAATACCATATGTTTGTACATAAAATACCACCACCTATAATAAATAAGTTCTGCCTTTATTTTAATATAAAAATATTATCACTGATTACAATGACCACCATGCTTACATAAAAACCATACCAAGATCCCATACATTCAATACCATGTCTATGTAATAAAAATACCACTACCCATAATAGATAAGTCACATCTTCACCTTAAAATGAGGATAGCATCACTTTTGATATTAAGAGATTTTGCCTCAATACAAACTATACCAAATGTGGTTACATTTCATACAAAAAAACAATTTTAAAATTTTTCAAGACACATTAAGACTAAGTAACAACTATAAAATTTGGGTTTTCTATAATCAAATTAAAACAATATAAGGCTTCAATATGAAGGACACATATTACTACACACTTGGGCACTATAGTGTGTCCATCAAAGGTTTTGTTTAACATCAATAATTGTACAAAAATGCAGTTAACCATGTTATTATTTAAAATTTTAAAGTGATTATATAAAATATATAGATGTATACATAAGCGAGAATTAATTTGTGTCTATTAAAGGATTTAGGCAACATTGTTAATGTTGGACCCTGAACTTTTCGTGAAAGATTAGAATTATGAAATACGAAATTTTGGGTGATTAGTTATGAGTAAATAATAAAATGAATGAAAGTTCTTGAACCAATAAATGATAGACAAGAGTAAAGTAGGAAATACGAAATGTGGAGAGATTCATGATTTGCTATGGTGTTTTGGTGAATAAGAGATTTTGGAATAGGAAAAATCAAGGTGAAAGTTAGAAATGAATTGATAACTAAAATGAAGTTGAATATGTGTAGTAAATTGATGACGAATAGGTATATATGTGTATGTTCTATCATTCATGTTCATGATTATTCATGGATTATGATTTCTCTATGGAGGACATTGATCTGAAATGAAGTTAAGAATGAAGAGTGTATAAAGTAGAAAAAGGTGATCTTGGTATGAGTTCTGTTAAGGAAAGATTCTAAAAGAAATTGGTAGATGATCTGGAAAATGTTCGTAGAGTATGTCTCAGTCTTTAAGCCACAATGTTTTCTCTAGTTGTCCAAACAAGATGATTCTTAATTTGGATTAAAATAGAGATATATGGCTACATTTTGTATGAAGACATTGAATTTCAATTCTGTCTCTAAGAATCCCAAAATTTGTCATGAAGTTAAGAATTGGGTGCAGTGTTGGTGTATGAATGGAAAGTTTGTCTTTGGACTTTAGGGGCAAATTTGGGATTAATATAAATAGTTTTTGGCAAAGTTGCCTTCTGAAAAGTTGTATATCTTTCTTTTATCTTTCCAACGGTATATAGCATGAAAATTTGGACATCTGAGCTGAAAGTTATGATCTTTATAAGTGGAGATGTTCTGGAGCAAAAGTAAGACGAAAGGAAAGTAAGACGAAGTTACTGTTCATCTTCTATCTTCTGTTCCATTTTTGATACTTTGGAAAATAGAATTTGTCTTTGAGATTTTTATGGAAGTTGTAGACCTAGAAGTCTTCTTTAAAATGGTCTAAGAATGACCTTAATCTGATATTTGTAGTGAAAGTTATGCCATTTTGATTGCTTCAGCCTTAAACTTCATCTTAGTTTTGCTGACGTCATCTTCGTCTTAGTATGACGTCATCTTCGTCTTAGTTTTGGCCAACTTCGTCTTAGTTTTGCTGATGTCATCTTCATTTTAGTATGACGTCATCATCGTCTTAGTTTGACTTTTTGTGTCTCAGTTTGACCGTCTTATTTTGCTTCGTCTCAGTATGATGTCAGCAATTCGTCTCATGACGCCAGCATCGTCTCACTTTGGCCAAAACATATTCTAGCCCAAATTTGATCCTCAAGATGACAGAATTGATCTTTAAGGTCTTTATGAGAGTTGTAGATCTTGAAGTTCCCTTTCTATTCATCTAAACAACACCTGAATCCGAGTTCTGTACCGAAAGTTATACCCATTTTTCTAATTCGTCTCATGATGTCAACAATTCGTCTCATGACGTCAGCATCGTCTCACTTTGGCCAGAACATATTCTAGTCCAAATTTAATCCTCTAGAGGATAGAATTGGTCTTTGAGGTCTTCACAAAAGTTTTAGATCTTGACGTCTTCTTTCCAACCATGTAAAGAACACATCAATCCGATATCTGTAGGGAAAGTTATGGCAATTTTTCAAACCTTGTATCGTCTGATGATGTCATATTCATCTCAAAAGTGACATTATATCGTCTGTTCTAATTGTGACCCATCATATGAAAGAATTTGCCTTCGACATCTTCATGAGAGTTGTGGCTTTTGAAATCTTCTTTCTAACCATATAAATAACACCTCAATCCAATATCTGTAGGGAAAGTTATTGCAAATTTCCCAACTTTCTTTAGTCTGATGATGTCACTTTGTCTAAAAAATGATGCCATATCGCCTGCTCTATTTTCGAACCCTCAGATGAAAGAATTTGCCTTCAACATCTTCATGAGAGTTGTAGCTCTTGAAGTATTCTTTCGAATCATATAAAGAACACCTCAATCAGAAATTTCCACAGAAAGTTACGGCTGTTTCCCCGAAACAGGTTCAGTATGAGTTAGGTCATAAACATGGTTGCTTCTTTTGACCATAACTCCTTCTCT
>JAOTAX010000006.1:26229256-26247155 GCA_025629825.1 Erythroxylum guanchezii
TTAATTTATGAACACAATTTTCACATATCAATCAAAATTAAGTCCAAAACATATGCATTTAAAATGACTTATCACTTGTAGAAATCGTTATTTAGTTGAGTTATGTAACTAACTCTAATTGACTAACTGCCCGATGTACTAGAGTATCTCCATCTCTATATCATTTGTGATTTTCTCTTCTTATGTGTTTTTCGCGCTTCTTCTATGTTTTCTCTTCTTCTGTGTTTTCCACTTCTTCTGTATTTTCACTTCTTCTGTGTTTTCTGCGCTTCTTTTGTCTTTTCCACGCTTCTTCTATGCTTTCTCTTCTTCTGTGTTTTCCGTTTCTTCTGTGTTTTCGCTTCTTCTGTGTTTTCCGCGCTTCTTTTGTGTTTTTTGCTTCTTCTGTGTTTTCGCTTCTTCTGTGTTTTCCACACTTCTTTTGTGTTTTATGATTCTTCTGTGTTTTTTCTTCTTATGTGTTTTCGTTTTTTCTGTGTTTTTGCTGCAAGCTTAACACACTTATCAAAACATTTCATTTATTTCTAATATTAGTATTATTTGAATGTCACCAAAATTAGTAGACGTGAAGTCTTCTTGACTTAACAATCCCCCCTTTTTGATGATAATAAATAATCATAATTTTAGAAAGATAAAAGTGAATAACCGAATATTATTCATATAGCGAATAAGAAGACAACAAAAGATATACACATATGAAAAAGAAATTGTAGTCAATACTATCTTCTATTTCTTGTCTGTGGTCTCCCCATGTGCTTTCTTTCTTTTGCTTCTACTCTTCTCCTATCTTTCTTCTGCCACTGCTCTTCTCCCCCTATTTGTTATTAATCAAAAAAAAATTATCGAAGATGCTTCATGATTTCAGAAAACATTCGTTGCATATCAGTGCGGATCAACTTGAGGTCTTCTTCAATAGAAACTCGTAGATGAGCAACTTCCTCATGTAGATCACCCACTGAATCACCCAAATCATCAACCTTAGTGTGAATTTATTCAATTTCCTTTACTAAGGCTTCCTGACTCCACTTCTGTGTGTGACTAACTTCTTCCAAAATAATAGTAGAATCCTGTTAAGGTGTTCTTGGTGGAAGGAAGTTTGTAGCAACAGATGTTTTGGAAGGTAAAACATCTAATTCTACGATTGTGATAACAGGAGGCTTGAAAGATTGTATTCCTTTTGGGA
This sequence comes from Erythroxylum guanchezii, assembly GCA_025629825.1. Lineage (NCBI taxonomy): Eukaryota > Viridiplantae > Streptophyta > Magnoliopsida > Malpighiales > Erythroxylaceae > Erythroxylum > Erythroxylum guanchezii. The sequence goes on from JAOTAX010000006.1 coordinate 26,230,440, forward strand.
GATCAAGGTCATCAGATCTAGGTAGTTTTGGAACTGAATTTCCAAGAAGGTGTAGGACATCTTTAATTGAAGATATAAAACTCAAAGGTCTAAAGTGCATGATTAGATGCACAAAAGTCTCTAAGTTGAAACTAATATCTTCAACACTGATGGTTCTGCACTGTCGTTTTGTCATTCTTCCAACCACCTAGAAAGTTCCATCTGTGGTGAAGCCTCCACACTGACTTCCTGATGGTTTAGAAATATGATGTGAAACATAGATTCCTCTAGGTTGAGCTGCATTGCATGCCTCATCTATGTTCCTCACTTCTGCTTGTATCTGATCTTCTGTAAGATCATCTATGTTCCCTTCAGGATACATTTTCTTTTTCCCTTTGTCTTTATTGCGTACAATGTTTGAAGATCTTGGTTGTATGTTTGGTACAATCTTGATCAATGTTCTGTTTGTGATTGGGTAAATAGTATACCGCTCCTTGGTCATCTGCATTGGATATGGTTCTGACTTTTCATCTCGCAGAACACCATATAGCCTTTTCTCTCCAAGATTTAACAGATGTATTGATCAGAATTGGTTCAACTTGTACCTTTACTAACCTTTTCACAGGTTCTCTTATAATAATTGAGTTTCTACTTCTCAAAGGTACAGGTTCTTCAATCACCTTCAGTCTTAAATCCTCTTTCCTGATAGGTTGAGAAGGATTATAATGTGCTGAAGTGTGTTCAATTGACTTTGTCTTTTGTTGAACATCAATTGAAGTATTCTTTTTCTGGCTAGTCTACTGCTTCTTACTTTCTTCTACCAGTCTAGAAGGAGGCTTTTGTTGAGGTTTCTTCCTCTCAAATACTAACTTCTTCTTAATTTCTGTTTCTTTAGTCGATTTTACTAGTTGATCTTACAAAATTGAGACCAAAGATCTAGTAGCCTGTGGTGCTTTCTCTGTCTTTCCAGAATCTTTATCAAGAGCCAAACCTTTCCCTTTCTTCTGTTCTTGTTGATGCAGGGTTAATAGTCTCGGTGACTTTCTTGCTTGTTTGGATTTCTTGGAATGAAGTGTCTCCCCCTTTCTTTTCAACGAAACTTGTTTGACAGACTGTTTCACCTGGCTTTCTTCTCTGTGTGAAATCGTCTTAGCTTTTACTGATTCATTTAACGATTTACTCTTCTTTTCTTCTGTAGATATTCTTCCTATGGATTGAGGTTTTGTTTTCCTTGTGGGAGTAACCTTTTCACTCAAACTGCATTTGACAATACGCTCCCCCTTAGTCCTTGCTTTTGCCATAGAATCTGTATCCTCCTTTTCTTGATTCTTCAAGCCCATTCTACTGACAGTCGATGCGTTAATAACGTTTTTTATGTTCATCTTCATTCTGTTTCCTCTTCCAATAAAAATTCCAGAATCTCTGAAGATTCTTGTCAGCAGCATACCATACGGTAAGGCATTACAATCTCTCTTAGACTTTATCATGTAACTAAGAATTAAGTGTGGAAGATCTATAGGTTGATGGTTGAGTAGATGAAATAGGCATTGTTCATCTATCGTCGTCACAACATTCTTCGATCTTGTTCTTGGTAAAACATAATAAAAAAGTAGCGCATGTATAACCCTAGCCTTTGGAATAAGAGTTAACGCCTTCTTGTCCTGTAGGTCACTACTTTCATAAAGTTGTCGATTGATATGTGCTTTTTCTGCATTGATTTGAGGCATCCATCTTGTGTTATGAGGCACCTTTGCTCCAACACATGGACATTCACTAACTTTCTCTATTAACTCCAGTGTCATAATAACCGACAATCTATCCACCATTGATACTAAAGTATCGTCTACTACTTTTGCATTCTTCCAAAACTCATATACTTCATTCAGATAGACTGTTTCATGAACCTAAAAGAAAATTTTCCAATCCATTGCATCAATTTCTGGTTCAATGTCCATCTGGTTCTTCTTCAAAGAATTAAAATCAACGTGTCTTCCATAAATCATAGATTGCTCCATTTGTGATTTGTAGACAATAACTACTAAACACACAAGTACTTTTCTCAAAGTAGTGATGTTAGTATCTGAAGTTGAGAATGTGAGCAGAAAGAGCTTGATTTCAAGAACAGAGTAATGAGAAGTTTTGCTGAAACTTCTACAAAAGTCGATTTCAGAGTATTTCAAGAATATTCTAGAGTAGGTGATATTCTAAAGGTTTTGAGAAGATTTCCCTCTAATACCTCCTCTTGAAAGAAATTACCGTCTATAACTTACCGTTACTGTTCTCTTAAAAACTTACAACTTTTTATCTTCTTTACTAAGAAAATCATCTAGGTCATGACGTGTCAGACGATTAGTCACTCAATACTACCATATTCAAGTTTTGTCTGATTTCTTTGAATCTTTCTTCATTCAAAGGCTTAGTGAAGATATCTGCCCACTGATGATTTGTCTCAACAAATTGTAGACTAACGATCTTTTCTTGTAGGAAATGATGTTTAACTTCAATATGCTTTACCCTCGAGTGTTGTATTGGATTCTTCGATAGGCTGATAGAACTTATGTTGTTACAGAAGATTGGGATTTGTTCTTCTTGTATTGAATAATTTTCTAACTGGTACTTGATCCATAACGTCTGTGAGCAACAACTTGCAGCTAACATATATTCAGCTTCTGCAGTAGATAGAGCAGTTGAACTTTGCCTCTTACTTGACCAGGAACTAGGTTGTGGCTAAGAAAGTGACAACCTCCACTTGTACTCTTCCTATCAATCCTGTCTCCAGCGTAATAGCATCACAATAGTCAATTAACTTGAAATCTTTACCTTTCTCATACATTAAGCAAAGATTAGTTGAGCCTAATAGATATCTCAAAATTCTTTTGACATCAATATCGTGAGATTCTCTAGGATCTACTTGAAAACTCGCACACAAATAGACACTAAACAGAATATCAGTTCTGCTTGCTGTAAGGTAAAGTAAAGAACCAACGATTCCTCTAAAAAGGGTTTGATCAACCATCTTACCTGCTTCATCCTTAGATAGAAGGTTTGAAGGATGCATAGGAGTCGACATAGGTTTTATTTTTTCCATTCCATATTTAACTAGCAATTCTTTGATATATTTCTGTTGATGAATAAAAATCTTTTCTTCGGTTTGCTTAACTTGTAAACCAAGAAAACATTTTAATTCACCCATCATGCTCATTTCAAATTCATTTTTCATCAGATTCTCAAAACTGGAACATAACTTTTTAGACGTTGCACCAAAGATAATATCATCAACATATATTTGTACTATGATGAAATCATTCTTAATACATTTTCTAAATAAGGTCTTATCTACATGTCCTCTACTAAAACCATTCTCAATCAAAAAGAAACTTAGACGATCATACCAAGCTCGAGGAGCTTGTTTCAAACCATACAAAGCTTTATGAAGTCTATAGACATAATCTGGTTTCTTAGAATCTTCAAAACCAGGAGGTTGCTTTACATAAACCTCTTCATCTATAAAACCATTCAAAAAGGCACTTTTGACATCTATTTGAACAAATTTTATATTATGACAAACAGCATATGCAAGCAAGATCCTAATAGCTTCTAATCTAGCTACAGGAGCGTAAGTTTTATTATAGTCTATTCCTTCTTGCTGATTATAGCCTTGAGCTACAAATCTAGCTTTGTTACGACTTACTCTACTTGACTCGTCTAGTTTATTCTAAAAAACTCATCTAGTTCCTATGATAGACTTTTTGGAGGGTTTGGGAACTAAAGACCAAACTTTATTCCTTGTAAATTGGTTCAGCTCCTCTTGCATACTAAAATCCAAGCTTTATCTTGAAGAGCTTCATCAATTTTCTTAGGCTCTATTTCAAAAATAAAAGTTACATTTGCTTCTCTTCTGAATTTAGACCTAGTTCTCATACCTTCTGAAGTTTCTCCTATAATCAGATTTTCTGGGTGAGAAGATTTATATCTCCAGTCCTTTTTCAGACTAAGATTATCAGGAATATCTTCTACTTTATTTAGAGGAGTACATCTTCATTATCAATCAAGGGTACTGATAGGATTTCATTATCAGTATCATTTCTTCTATTTAGTTGAGAACTATCATTAAATTTGACATGAATAGATTCTTTAACAGTCTTAGAAGCAAGATTATAAACCTTATAAGCTTTAGAAGATAATGAGTATCCTAGAAAAATTCCTGAATAGATCTTAGAATCAAATTTACCTAATATTTCTTTTGTATTCAATATAGTACACTTGTAACCAAATAGATGGAAGTAAGAGATATTAGGCTTCCATCCTTTCCATAACTCATATGGAGTTTTATTTAACAAAGGTCGCATAAATATTCTATTTTGAATATAACAAGTTGTATTCACAACTTCTTCCCAGAAATACTTAGGAAGATTCATTTCATACAACATGGTTCTTGCCATTTCCTGAATCATCCTATTCTTTCTTTCTACAACTCCATTCTGTTGTGGAGTTCTAGGAGCAAAGAAATTATGAAAAATTCCATTCTCTTCACAAAACATTTTGAATTTTTCATTTTCAAATTCACCACCACGATCACTTCTAATTCTAGCAATAGAAATTCCTTTTTCATTTTGTAACTTTTTGGAAATAACTTTAAAACATTTAAAAGATTCATCCTTATGTGAAAAAAATAATATCCAACAAAATCTAGTGAAGTCATCAACAATTATGAGACCATATTTCTTTCTGCCAAGACTTAATGTCCTAGTTGGACCAAATAAATCTATATGTAACAACTCTAGAGGTCTAGATGAAGTTACAATGTTTTTAGAAGAAAAAGATGTTTTAACCTGTTTTCCTTTATGACAACTTTCACAAAAGAAATCCTTGTTAAAGCTTATTTTTGGTAAACCTCTTACCAAATCATGTTTAATCAACTTAGAAATATGCTTAAAACTAATATAACCTAGCTTTTTATGCCAAATCAGTTTTTCTTCATCCGTTGATATAAAACAAGAGATATTTTGACTTTGCAAATCTTCTAAATTAATTTTATAAAGATTGTTTCATCTTTTAGCAAAAAAGAATATGGAACCGTCCTTATTTTAAACTACACAAGAGTTCTGATTAAAGGATACTTCTAAACCAGAATCACATAATTGACTTACACTAATCAAATTATGTTTTAAATCTTTAACTAGCAGAACATTATCAATAGAAGCAAAGGAATCTTTACCAATTTTGCCGATTCCAACTATTTTGCCCTGCTGGTTGTCTTCAAAAATTACCGATCCTCCTTTCTTATTTTGAAGATCTAGGAACATAGACCTTCTTCCCGTCATATGTTGCGAGCATGCACTATCCAAATACCATTGGTGTTGGTTGCTTTTTCTAAGGAAGGAGATCTGCAGTAGATATTATGTTCTTCTTAGGTACCCAGAGTTTCTTGGGTCCTTTGGGGTTAGTATTATAATTATTCATAGGATGATAATAAGAAGACTGGTGATATTTCTTTCTATAAGGAACAAAATTCTTTTTGTGACGCGTATTGCTATTAGTAAACCCTAAACCACTGTTATCATTAGGCTGTCTATATCTTCCAATCATCTCATTCATTTTCTTCGTACTTTCAATAAAGGTTGATAAATATGCTGAAAGAGTATTAATCCTTTGTTTTAACTGAATAATTTCCTCAAATCTATCTATAGTTACTTTTTTCTTCATATCGTCTACTTGTTTCTTAAGGCAAACCTTTTCTCTTTCTAACACTTCCGTGTTCTTCAAGTTTTCGACAAACTTTCTCTTTAAGGATCTATACTGCTTTAGTATAGCATGTGAATCTTCTAACAATTCTAAATATTCATCTTAAAGTTCGTTAAAGTTAGAGGTTACCTCCTCGTCATCTTCTTTTTCGGCTACCGAGCATATATTTGCTTGTATTAACGCTTCTGAAACAGAGTCAAATTCGGATGAGTCCAAATCTTCCCAAGTTTCCATCATGCTCTTCTTATTTTTTTTATTTTTCTTCGATTTTCTTCTAAGTAACAGACATTCCGACTTGTAGTGTCCTAGTTTGTTGCACTCGTAGCAAATGATAGAGGTCTTCTCGTTCTTAACTTCGTATTTGCTATTTTTCTTAAAGAAAACTCTTTATTTCCTTTTACTTTCTTTTTCCACATTCTTTTGATCTTTCTTGAAATGAACGATAATTTATCATCATCTTCAGTTGGATCTTGTTCAGATTCACTGGTATCGTCATTCTTGATTTCTTCAATCTTTAGTGCTTTTGATGATGAACTTCTATTCTTCTTAGTTTTTCTGACCAGCCTTTAATGCTATAGAGTTGTCTCTTCTAGGTTTATCTTCTACATCCAACTCTACTTCGTGTATCTTCAAAGAACCAAGCAATTCATCAAGCTGTAATTTACTCAAGTCCTTGGCTTCTTATACTGCAGTGACTTTGGGTCTCCATCTTTTCGGTAGAATTCTGAGAATCTTCCTGACATGGTCTTGATTATTGTAGTCTCCCAAGAGCTTTAAGTCCATTAATGATAGTTTGAAATCGTCCAAACATCTGATCAATAGACCCATCTTCTTTCATCTTAAACAGCTCATACTGATGTACAAGAATGCTTATTTTAGACTCTTTCACTTGGTTTGTGCCTTTATGTGCAATGGATAAAGTGTCCCACATCTCCTTTGCAGTTTCGCATCTATAAACTTTATCATATTCACTTCTGCTTAAAGCATAACTCAGAAAGAACTTGGCCTTTAAGTTTAATTGAAATCTAGCTTTGTGATCGGCTGACCATCTGGTATGAGGAATGATATTTCCTTCATCGTCCATTGGTAAGTATGGTCCGTTCTTGATGATATCCCAAAGATCAATGTGTGTGGATTCTATGAAGAGCCGCATCCTGTCCTTCTAATAATGATAATCCTCACCATTGAATGCAGGAGTTCTTGTGACGGAGGCACCTTCAACTATAAAAACATGTGATTTAGCCATGGATCTTTGTCCTCACTTTGTAAACGGTGGTTCTTAGAAACCGAGCTCTAATACCAACTGAAGTAAATCACTTGTTATTATAGAATTCATGTACAATATACAAAATGCACAAGAAGGGGGGTTGAATTGTGTATTCTTTTCTTGAATACAAAACCCTTTTATATTTCTTAAAAAGAACTTTTTCAAACTATTACATGAAAACTGAAAATAATTACGTGATTAAATCGCAAATAACTTCTATATACTTGTTTAAGAATAATAGAATTTAGAGTAAAGAGTTAGAAGATAGACACGACAATTTTTATATTGGTTTACCCCAAACTTTGGGCTACGTCCAGCCCTCAGAGTTCGTCTGAGATTTCACTATACTTCTCCAAATTTACAAGTATTCTTTTCTTTTCAAAGCCTATTCAGGTCTCTTACACTAAGTATTCTTTCAGCAATCTTAGCCTCTTTAGGCTCTTAGACTTTTCTTTCTCTCACTAGAAAGATATTGCATGCTTTTTGTTACAGTAGAGTTTGCTCTCGGGTATCGTACTTTGAATACAAACTTTTTTCTATGTAAGTAATAGCTTGAAAGCTTAAAGATCAAAAATTAGTTCAGTCTTCAACTACGACTTGTATTTATAGCCTTTGTCTCCAACTGCTTCTTGTTTCTTATAGAAACCGTTATTCAGTTGAGTTCTGTAACTAACTCTAGCTGACTAACTACCCGACGTAATAGTGTATCTCCATCTTTTTATCATCTATGATTTTCTCTTCTTCTGTGTTTTCTGTTCTTCTGTGTTTTCCACACTTCTTCTGTGTTTTTGCTTCTTCTGTGTTTTTCGCTTCTTTTGTGTTTTTCGCACTTCTTTTGTATTTCTCGCTTCTTTTGTGTTTTTGTTTCTTCTGTGTTTTTCCTACACATTTAACACACTTATCAAAACAGTTCATTTATTTCTAATATTATTATTATTTGATTGTCACCAAAATTAATAGACGTGAAGTCTTCTTGACTTAACAGACACCGTCGACTAGGAGTACTATAGATGCTGCAACAGGAGGTAGTTTAATAAGGAAGACGCCAGATCAGGCCTACAGATTGATTGATGAGATGGCTACTAGCAACTTTCAGTATCATACAGAAAAGCATCTCAGACGACCTACAGGAGGTCGTGTAGTAGACAATACAGTGGCTTTATCTGCTCAGATGGATGTTTGACGAAAAAGTTGGATAATCTGATGCACAGTGTGAGAGGAGGAGCTAGTTCTTCATTGAGGAGATGTGCTATATGCGAGCATTGTGGGGGAGATTCCCATGTATCTTCTGAGTGTCAAGTTGGGAATCCTTTTGCTCAAGAGACAGAAGAAGCCCATTATATGGGCAATTATAACAGACAGAGAAGAGATCCATATTTTAACACCTACAACCCAGGGTAGAGGAATCATCCAAACTTCTCTTGGCAGAATGATCAGATGGCACAACCACAATTGCCTAATGTTCAGAGACAGCCACCTCTAGGTTTCAAGGCTCCTAATCCTGCGCCACCAGAAAAATCTAATCTCAAAGAGCTACTCTCAAATTACATTTCCACCACATAGGTTAGGATGCAAAATCTTCTATAAAAAATTTGGAGAATCAGATGAGCCAGATTGCAAGTTTTTTGAAGGAAAGAACTTTGGATTCATTGTCTAGCACTATTGAGGCCAACCAGAGAGAACATGCAAAGGCAATCTTATTGAAGAGTGGTAGACAACTTGAAGAAGTTAAGGAGAAACAGAAGGATAAAGAAGTGGAAAAGAGTGAAGAAGAAGAGAGTCGGGAGAGTGGCAAGGAGGCCAAGGAAGCACCAGATGAAAAGGAGGATCATCCAAGGTTATTTGCTGACTCCATCACACATCTGGTAAGACCTTGGATTCCTTACCCTCAAAGGTTGAAAGGTACGCAATAAGATAAGCAGTTTGGTTGTTTTCTCGAGATATTTAAAATTTTACACATAAACATTCCTTTTGTTGAGGCCATAGCGCAGATGCCTTCTTATGCTAAGTTTTTGAAAGGAATTCTATCTAATAAGAGGAGCCTTGAGGAGTACACCACGGTGAAGCTGAATGAAGAGTGTTCAACCATATTGTCGAGAAAGCCACCACTGAAGCTTAAGGATCTAGGGAATTTTACTATTCCTTGTGTTATTAGTGATTTACATATACATAGGGCTTTAATGGATTTGAGTGTAAACATTAACTTAATGCCTCTTTTTATTTTAAAGAAGTTAGGATTGGTAGAGTCCAAACCCACTACTATTCACTTCAGCTGGCAGATAGGTCCATCACTTATCCGAGGGGAATCATTGAGGATGTATTGGTCAAGGTCGAGAAGTTCATCTTCTCGGTGATTTCTTAGTCCTTGATATAGAGGAAGATATAGACATCCCCATCATTCTTGGGAGACCTTTCATGGCCATTACACGAACCATCATCGATGTGCAACGTGGAAAGCTCATCTTAAGACTTCAAGATGAAGAGCTAGTGTTTGATGTGTTCAATGCTATGAAGCATCCTTCTACTCTTGACTCTTGCCATTTTATTGATATTTATTCTTCTAATGCTGATGATTCTTCTATTGTTTGTGTAGGTTTGTTGGAAGGGGGAACACAAGGAATGATCGAAGAGTTAGGGGAAGAATTGTAAGAAGAGTTAGAGGATATTGGAGTTGAGTTGGAACAGGCATATTGGACACATTATAGAGCCTACGAGCCTCTCCAACGTCCGGCAAAGCTATTTCCGAAGCCTTCAATTGAAGAGCCCCCTTCTCTTGACCTTAAACCTCTTCTGAGTCATTTGAAATACATTTATCTTAACTCACCTGAGCACTTACCAGTTATCATTTCCTCTTGTTTTTCAAGTGCCATGGAGAAGCAGTTGTTGAGGGTATTGCAGGACCACAAGAAGGCCATTGGGTGGTCCATTACAGATATCTAGGGTATAAACCCTTCTTTTTGCATGCACCACATTTTCATGGAGGATGGAAGCAAGGTGATAGTATAGCCCCTAAGGAGACTTAACCCAAACATGAAGGAGGCAGTGAAAGATGAGGTAGTAAAGCTTCTAGATACAGGTATTATCTACCCTATTTTTGATTCTGGTTGGGTTAGACCTGTGCAGGTGGTGCCAAAAAAAGGAGGCATCACTGTGGTTGAAAATGAGAAAAATGAATTAATAGCCACTAGGAAGATAACTCGGTGGAGAATGTGCATAGATTATAGGAAGTTAAATGATGCCACCAGGAAAGATCATTTTCCTTTACCTTTTATTGATCAAATGATTGAGAAATTAGCTAGACATGACTTTTATTGTGCCTTAGATGGATATAGTGGATATTTGCAAATTTCGGTAGCCCCAGAAGATCAGGAGAAAACAACTTTTACATGCCCTTATGGTACTTTTGCATATAGACGCATTCCATGTGCATTATGTAATGCTCCAGCTACATTTCAAAGATGCATGATGGGTATTTTTTCTGATATGCTTGAATCTTGCATTGAAATTTTCATGGATGACTTCTTTGTGTTTGGTACTTCATTTGATGCATGCTTGGATAACTTAGAAAAAGTCTTGATTAGGTGTGAAGAGACCCATTTAGTACTTAATTGAGAAAAATGTCATTTTATGGTACAGGAGTGCATTGTTTTAGGTCACAAAATTTTTAGCAAAGGTATAGAGGTAGACCTAGCAAAAATTAATGACATTAAGAAACTTCCGCCACCAAACAATGTTAGATCCATTAGAAGTTTCTTCGGCCATGCTAGTTTTTATCGTATGTTCATTAAGGATTTTTCTAAGATTGCTAGACCTTTGACTAAATTGCTGGAAAAAGATGTTGTGTTTGCTTTTAACGATAAATATTTGACATCTTTTCAATTGTTAAAGGATATGGTTATGACTGCACCTATTCTTATATCTCCTGATTGGTCTCTTCCTTTTGAATTAATGTGTGATACAAGTGATTATGCAGTGGGTGCTGTTTTAGGCCAAAGACAAGGTAAGACCTTTCATCCCATTTTTTATGCAAGTATGACGCTAAATAGCATACAACACCATTACACCACCACGGAAAAAGAGATGTTGGTAGTTATGTTCGCTTTTGACAAGTTTGGCTCATATTTGGTTTTGTCTAAAGTGATTGTGTATACTGACCATGCAGCTTTGAAATACTTGATGACAAAACCCAACGCTAAACCAAGACTAATTCGTTGGGTGTTACTTTTGCAGGAGTTGAGGGATAAGAAGGGAACTGAGAATTTTGTAGCTGATCACTTGTCAAGGTTAAATGAAGATGCCATGGAGAGTGCAACAAAGAAGGACATTTAGGAGACTTTTCCTTATAAGCATCTGATGTTTATAACGATCACTCCTTGGTTTGCAGACTATGTCAACTACCTTGCTGGTAATATCTATCCTCCTAATTTTTCTTATGCTCAAAAGAAAATTTTTTGGTCTGAGATAAGATACTATCTTTGGGATGATCCTTTGTTTTACAATATTTGTGTGGATGGTATTATTAGGCGCTGCATTCCGGAAGAGGAAATGTCCACTGTGTTACATCATTGTCATTCTAGAGAGGCTGTGAGACATTATGGTACATCTAGGACAGCTCATAAAATTTTAGTGTGTGGTTTCTATTGGCCCACCTTATTTAGAGATGCATTTGCATTCGTCAAATCTTGTTATAGGTGTCAAAGGGTTCAGGAATATTAGTAGGAGACACGACATGCCATTGACTAACATTCTTGTTTGTGAGGTTTTTGTTTGAGGTATAGACTTCATGGGACCATTCCCTAAGTCTTTCTCTAATCAATATATATTGGTTGTTGTTGATTATGTTTGCAAGTGGGTGGAAGCAGAGGCATTGCCCACAAATGAGGCTAGAGTTGTTGTTAAGTTTTTGAAGAAGAATATTTTTACACGTTTTGGCACACCTAGGGTTATCATTAGTGATAGGGGGTCGCATTTTTGCAATAAACTTTTTGACTCATTATTAGCTAAGTATGACGTGACCCATAAGGTTGCTACTCCATACCACCCCCAAACTAGTGGACAAGTTAAAGTCTCAAACAGGGAAGTAAAGTAAATACTAGAGAAAACTATTAATGCTTCTAGGTGGGACTAGTCTTTAAAGCTAGATAATGCACTTTGGGCATATAGGACCGCATTTAAGACACCCATAGGCATGTCACCATTCAGGATAGTGTATGGTAAGTCTTGTCATCTTCCAGTTAAGTTAGAGCATCGTGCATACTGGGCTACCAAATTTCTTAACTTTGATTTGTCTTCTGCAGGTGCTAAGAGACTTATGCAACTTCACGAGCTTGACGAGTTCCGTTTGGATGCTTATAACAATTCAAAGTTGTATAAGAAGCGTGTGAAGAAGTGGCATGACAAGAAGATTCTCCACCGAGACTTTCAGGTAGGCAACCAGGTATTGATCTACAACTCCCGTCTTCGTCTTTTTCTAGGGAAGCTTAAGTCGAGGTGGTATAGCCCATTCAAGGTAATCCAAGTCCTTCCTTTTGGTGTCCTTGAGGTAAAACCAAAAAATGAAATCCCTTTCAAGGTAAATGGACAACGAGCTAAATTGTATATGCCCAGGTTTGTGGATAATTCTGAGGAGCGATTGTCTCTTCATGACACTTCACCTCCTTGATCGCAGTGCATGCCTTTTAGTAGGAGTGTAGTTTTCTTTCTTTTCTTTTCTCGTTGTTTCCTTTGCGTTTCTTTCTAGTTTATTACATTTCTTTGAGTTATTTTAAGTTTTCTTTAGGGTTTACGTAGTTGGTGACAAAGAGTTCTTGGCCGATTCTTTTTCAGGGAAGTTTCTTCTTCCTCTTTCCCCTCTTTATGTTTGGTTGTTTGCTATTGGAACATTAGGGACAATGTTCATATTAAGTGGTAGCTAACTTAGGTCCCATTTTTGATGAATTTGACCATACAATTCTGTCAAAGTAGTTGGATGAAGAATTGAGTTGTATGTGTGAACTTGGATTAGGCAGCTTGAGAGGATAGTGAACCATGTGGATTAATTAAAGTAGTTGATTGTATAAACTTAGTCAATAACTAATGCTGAGTGATGAGGCAATGTATGGAGTTTGATGGATTTTCATTTAAGCACATATGAGGTCTTGAGCCATATGACTGCATCTCATAGTCATTTATTTTCTTTGTTGTATATGATGCTTCCCTATATGGATTACTTTCAGAACTTGATCTGAACTTGTTTGATACTTCTAGTTACATGCTTTATGGACATGATAAAGGCCTTCTTTGTTTTTAACCTTTAACTTAAATGACCCACCAAGTCATTTTTCCATCGCTACCCCCTTTGAGCCTTTGACCGTGTTTGCTTTTGTAGTAATAACATTGCAGCGAAACTTAAAAACTTTTTAGTCTGACCCTTTCACAATTTGAATGAAGTACTAAGCATTTAATGTCCTTGACTTAGGGATTTTTGTTTTACATGCTACTCTGAGATGTTTTAGAGGTACATCTACTCAGTTGTTGTTGATTTGTGCAACTACTATCTTCTTTTATGTTTAGTGTTACTTAAACAAAATTTAAAAAAAAAAGATCAAACAGTAGCATTGGATAGTGATGAGTAGTTGTAATCACATGTTTCTATTTGCACACCTTAGAATTTCTCTTTGATTGTCCCACATTACTTAGTGCTTTATGAATGCTTGTGAGTAGCCTTTGCCTTTTTTACTTTACCTTAACCTAAGCACCATTACAACCCTTAGTAAAAGCTTTTTTGATCCATGATGGCATGTACTCTATGTAGTGGAAAATAGGTGAATTTGCAAGCATACGGTAATGTAATCTCTTAAAGGAAGCTTTGAGTGAAACGCAACCTTTATACACTTGAGTGACATGAGTGAAAAGATTATGATATATGTAGTAGCTTGATACTTGAGTTTGCCGAAGTTTAAGGGATTGCAAATATTTGATTTTCATTGAAAATGAAATGACAGAATACATTGGTTGTGATCTAAGTAAGTTGCTTGAGGACAAGCAACAATTCAAGTGTGGGGGTGTTGTTAATGGGCATTTTATATTGATTTTAGATACATAATTTACTAAAATTTTGTTCATTTAATATTTAAATTGCACTAATTAAAAGTTATTTGTTTTAATTTTAGGCACATATTGAATTTAGAAGGTTCAAAAGCATCACGCAAGAAAAGCTCTAGAAAACGTTAACGTGTGCATGTTTTTGCATGCAAGAATGTGATTTAATGGACAAGATGGCCAGGACAAAACGACAACATAGAGAATAAGAGAAGAGAAGTAGCAATACGACAATGTCATATGAAGGAAATGACAGCAACGTGAATGGTTTGTGGAAACGCAAAGCACACAGAAGTTTCAATGGAAAGATAGCAACAGCCACACAAAACCGTAGAGAATAGGTTAAAACGTGAGAGTGGGACCGTGAAAAGACCTAGAGTATAGCTGTGGAGACATTTTGAAGAGAGCAAATGAGAGTGGAGGCAACATAGAAAAAAGAATGAAAAAATTAGTGAGTGGGATGTGCATGAAAAGTTGGCAGCGGTAGAGAAAAGGAATAACATGAGTGTGTGTGTGTGTGTAATGACAGTGGAACAAAAGAATATAGGTGGCGGCGAAAAGAAGAAGGCAAATGGCGGCAGAAAAAGTGAAAAAAAAAGTGATTATGCGTGAAGTTAGGCATGAATGAGGGAGGTGATGGACATTCAATATGGAGAACAAAATAAGGAAGCAGCTTCATTCACTAAGAGAATAAAACCCTACACTTATTTTACAGCAACGCAAGCAGCTAGTGGCAAGGGGAAGCAGCTGGTGAGCGTGAAAAGAAAAGAACGAGGCCAACAACTATGCATGAATAGTAGGAGGTAGCTTGAGTAATAGATGTGCGTTAATGGAAGGAGAGAGTTGCAGCTGAAGATAAAACCAACACATTTTTCAATCCCAGCAGCCACGGTTTTACTAGGATTTAACTTGTTTTTATTCCTTGCTTGTTTTAATTGTTGTGGATTTACTCAATGCAAATATATATTATGACCATGATTTGTGTTACATTGATGAATATGTGTGAGTAAGTTTTTTTTTTCCGGTTAAGTTTAGGATTGATATTGGATTAGCACAATTTTTGTGGTATTGATTTTTGCTTGATTGAATGCATATTTAGTCTTAATTTAACTCGATCACCTAGATTAAAGCCTTAGATGATTGAATGCCATTACCAATGGGATTTAATTTGTTGGAAAATTAATCAAGCAACATACTTGAGACTAAAGTGTAGGCCAACCTTAGGATCTTGTGAGAGAATACCTGGGATTAACGAACTTAATTTTAGGCTTCTAGTCTTGAATGCCTTTTATTCCAAATTATCTATGAACTAAGTAGGTAACTCGAATTTAGAAGAGAAGGGAATTCATATAAACATTGGGTTCGACTTGCTTAAGTGAAGTAATTCCTAAATCAATCCACCGTTACAAGTTTTAGTGTCTAATCCAGTTGAAATCCGATACCTTAACCAATTTCTGTCATTTCATTAAATCTAGTCATTTTTAATTCATAATTTGCATCTTGCATATTTCCTTGATTCGTTTATTTTATTTTATTTTCAAATCAATCAATTCTTAATCGTCTGAGTAATTTTGTTGGACACCGTTTTCGGAGCCCAACTTCAGATCATGAAACGTGAGTTTAATCCAATGCAATTTCCTTGACCATCCTCAATGTTGGACCCCGCTTGCTTCTAAAGTCTAACACTTGCGAAATCATACCACATCTGTATCCAGCTTGATTTTGGAATCTAACTCTTCAGAATACCATAATACAGAGCGTGGTTCCTTGTAATCTCTTTAATCATCATCGGTTCATCTTCTTGCTCATAACATCCCAAAAATTTTCTCACAAATTGGTCAAAGGCGTGCCCATACAAATTAATCACCATACTCGAACTCATTTCTCCTACTTGTGAACAGAATTTGGAAATCTTAAAACTAGAATTTCAATTTGACTTCTTCAAAGAAATCATAGCTCTAAGTGTCTAGTTTGCTTTGAAGAAAGAATCATCTCAATCGGAACTCTATAGCTCAAGATATGCTTAAAAATCCAAAGTGTATTCATACCCTAATCATGCTCTCCCAACCGACCCCTCACTTTCTCTGCATCAAACTTTTTCAAATCACGTCTAAAAGATTCCTATTTTTTTGGAGAGATAGAAACATGTCTTATAAATCTATAGCTTCAAGAATCACCTCATTTGGAGGTCAGATGAGGAAGTTATGATCAAACGAATCCAACATGTTTAAGTCCTCAATCATGCAGTGACATGTCTTGGCACAATTGCCATATCTTTCACCACAAATGTCATATTGATTTTGCTTTTGAACCATTGGAAAGAACACTTCGAGATCTAAAATTTTCATGAAGACCACAAAGTGAGATTTTGCCTCAAAAAAATCACAATTTAATGAAGTTATCCCGTGAATGTTCGTTTAACGGACATTGATCGGCCAAAGAGCACTTTTTCAACCAAGAAGGTCCGTTAAACGGACATCAAGTCCGTTAAACGGAAATGGGTGATGCTAGGGGTCCTTTTTGACCCGTAAAGGTCTGTTAAATGGACCTAAAGTCTGTTAAACGGATATGGGGGTTTCCCAAACCCCTCCAAAGCCCCTCCAATGCTTCCTACATCCAATCTAACATCATATTCACTTAATATC
>JAOTAX010000006.1:26265412-26276589 GCA_025629825.1 Erythroxylum guanchezii
CCATGATCTTGACAGCCAAAGTCACAGAAATCATGGAATTGCAAGGAAAGCGGTGTGGTTTTCTTCACAACTCAAATGATAGTTTCAACTGTATTGAATACGCTTTTATATGGAAAGATTACCTGAGAATCACGAATTGCTTATAAACGAGAGCTAGTCCCCAGTGTCTAGTTCTCTTTATAGATACCTAGTTTTAAGGATAACTTGTCATCTTTAATGAGTCATTTTCATATGGATATATTTTAAATTTATACAATTAAAATATTTTTGTTTGAAATGATTTTATTGTATTGAAATTAAAGTTTCATCTAATTTTTAAGCATGTGTTGTCTTTATAATCAAACAATTTTCTTAATTTATGGTAAAATTGAAAGAAATAACTATTATAATAGTGCTAGGTTTTCTTGTCTTATTTCTTGAATATAAGTTGAAACACTTTCCGACATTAGACTTTGCATAGGGATTATTTGCCCTTTTCACTTTTCTATCTTTCCCTTTATTTATATAGGATATTTCTCTATTGCTTTGTCATCTTAGAATTGTCTATTACTATTATTGCCATGAGCAGGATTCTTTTGTTCAGTCTTAAACCTCTCACTAGACCATGCGACCTTATAACCCTTATAATTCCTCTTGATATGTTCTTGTTGCATTAGCTCCGCCTTTAAAGCTATGTTCTTGGCCTCATATAAAGTTTATATAACCTAAACCCCAATTCTCTCTTAAGGTTACTTTTAATTCCTCCAAATATCTAACAACATATTGCCCTTCGAATTCAAGAAGATTATTCCATTCTGTTATTATAAACTCTATAGTATATTCATTAATACCTGTTGGCGACATTGATATTACTAAAATAGGATATGTTTATAATTTACAAGTAGAAAAAAATTATAAGAAATTTCATTTTATACCAGGTTCAGAGACTTACTTTCTCGTTTGCCTCTAGATTGATTCATTCCCACAATGCAAATACCATCCCTTTTAGATGACATGTCAACAATCTGATCCACTTCCTTAGAGGAGTTTCTAGGTAATCAAAGAACTAATCAATATGCAATCCAATCAAAAAATTAATCTATTTTTAGGATTCCATTAAAGAAAGGGATGTCTACCTTCAATTTGAAATCTCCTACATCCCTACCATCATCTCTATAAGCATTTCTTCTTCTCTAACCCTCATATAGTAGATAATGATCTAACATATTTGGTTCAAAATAGTCTTCTTCTTCTTAATCATCCTTATAGATAGGATATCCATAGAAAGGAACATGTATGTCAATAGGCTCACCACGAGCCACCTCCACCTTTGATCTTTTATTACCATTTAGCCTCTTATGTGCATTAATACCGAAAGCATTCAAATGTTCTACAATTTCGTTAAAGTTTTCCTCAAAACATCATAAATTGAGATCTACTCTAGATGTTGCCCTAATCATTACCCTAGCCTCTTGGTTATTATCACGAAGACCATTATCGTCCCTACCAGTTGTCATCTCACTTTGATACCAGCTAACTCAACATGATGTGAAAATTGAGAGAAAATAAATAGAACAAAATTAAATATCTTTTTAATCTCAACTTACATAGAAAGTTATAAGTCTTTGAAAACTTCCATAAACCCTAAAAACATAAATGATAACAAATTAGACTCTAACAAACTAGGAAATAAAATCATGGAAATAGCAAAAATCTTTAACAGTCTAAAATAGCAAGAAAATGGTAAAATTTGGCCCAAAAATCAACTTGCAATATTGAAGTGGTTGTAACTTCATTAAAGTAGATTAAAATTAGTATTTGTCATATATTATGGGCCCGTAACTTAATGCTAGCAAAAAGTTATGACTCGTCATAATTGACTCATTTTTCAAGATCAAAAGATTTTAAGTTTGTTTGAATTTTTAACGATCCAAACATTATTCTTATTGTTGGAATGCAATTATTTTAACTGACAAGAAAATAAAATTCTTACTTCTTTAAAATAATTATGGTTTTAAAATTTTTGAAAGTAAGAAACATCCAGAATATTAAGACAAATATGTTTATATAAATTAATTTTCTTTTTTAAAATCACAACAAAAAACTTGAAGGAAAAAGGAAATAAATACTTTCTTAATTCTCATTTATAGTGAATAATTTTTAAGAAAATATGAAGAAAAAGAACTTTTTCAAAGAAAGTTGTTAACATTGTAATGTCACTATTTATAAAGGTAAATTGCTCATTTACCCTTTGTAACATAATTTATGATGACAGATAATTGGCTACTCACTTTGGTATCAAAGAGAAACAGAACATAATTTGGATTTGGAGGCACCAGTAAAAACAAAGCTTTTGCATTTTTTTTTTTTCTGTTTAAAGTTCGGTTTATATACAGAGGAGGGAGCAATTACATTAAATCTCTGAGAGGCAGAGATAAACCAAACCAAACCAAACCAAGAGACCCACTTCTAGAAAGCGATTGAGGTCTGCCCATTAGGAAAAAATAAAACAAGATAAAGTCAAACAGAAATTTGCAAACACATCTCAAGTCATCCAAAAAAATGAGGAGACTCTACAAACTTAGCACCGCAAAATTGAAAACTCCTCTTCCTCTGCTTTTCTTTTGCAGTGTAAAAACAAAGATCATTTTCTTTGTTCAAATAACTGATAAGAAAGTGAGGAGTGATCAAAGCCAGAGAGCACCAGCCTCCTTAAGAAGAGGCACAAGAGTACCATTGATATGAGAGGCCATGACTCTGTCCATGGCACCAACAAGCTTTCCACCAATGAACACCACAGGAACAGCAGTGGAGCTACCTAGAAGCCTCATCAGTGCTCTCTCTATCTCCTTGCCTCTTGGGTCTTCATCTAGCTCATAAACTGTTGGGTTCACTCCCAGTCCACAAAATAGCCTCTTTATGGCATGGCACATGCAACATGTGCTTATGCTAAAGATCACCACAGCATTCTCTGAGGCCAGCCTCTCTATGCGCTCTAATGGGTCTCCGCCAAACCCTCTTGGCTGCACATAAGACCCCCATGAAGACTCTGTTTGGTACATCTTCAAAGCCAAAAGGAATATAGACGTGAGAGAGAGAGAGATCAAAGTCGAGTGAATGTATGAAGATGGGGAAATTATAAGTAATGCTGGGAAGTGAATGTTCTGCGAAAAACATGGTTGGGCTATGATGCTATTTATAGAGCAGAGGAAGTGAGTGAGTGAGTGTGACAATGGGATCATTATTTTACTGTTTGTTTTCGAGCTTGAAGTTGAAATGGGTTGTCTTGTAGTATAACCGACTTCTTGTCTGAAATGTAGTCGTCAGCGACTCAACGCATGCTAATGTGCTACAGAAAGAGAGAGATTTTTTAGGGTGGTGTACGTATATATGTATGTATGTAGGCTTTTATTAGTTATTTGTATGCTTTTGGATCTTTGTTAATATCAAAAGAAAGTCCAAAATGCATTAATAGCTAAACAGATTTGAAGAGAGCTTTTTGTTTTGGATATATGATTATTCAAAGCAAAGCTATTATGAAACAAGGGAGAGAAAGAAGAGAGGGGTGCTGTGGCCTGGTTAGTTAATTGAGCGACCATGTTGTAATGTCTTGTACGGCAGCTTCACTAATCCTTGAAACCGATGAAAGAATGCAGATAGATAGTTGTTTTTAAGAGACATTACGAGCAGGCTTTGTCAGAAAGGAGTTGCTGCTTAGTAGACGGCTGTCTCCTCCTCCTTGTCGGCCCTACACCTATTTCTCTAGAGAAGAATGATCATCACCAAATATTATTAGTGTGCTAATTCACCAAAGAACGTGACCGACACAAGCTTTTGTTCCTATTTTTGACGTGATCTATGACCATCATGCCGTTACTTTTCTACATTCTAAGGTTAAGGTATAAATTTAATATGAAGGAAATAAACTCGTAATACCTTTAAACTAACCTAGTTTAATGGTATTGTGAGTTATATACATATATATGTGTGTGTGTTTTTGGACACCATGGTTCCCATCAAATAATTAACAAACAAGTTTGTTTGCTCCAACTTATAAAAAGAAATACAAATATATATAGACTGACAGAGGCGGAATGTTTGAATGGCTTCACATATCATTGGGTGTTACGTGCAATAACTGAGAATGCATATTTGATTTGGACGGCTGCTTTAATTTGTGATAAGGAAAGAAATGCTACATTTACAAGAATAAATCCTATGTTTTTTGAAAGGAAAAAAAAGTTCCTCTTATATTTTAATTTCAATCATTCCATTAAACCAAAAATGAGACAGAACGGTTTTAGCTAGCATTTCTTAATTAATATTGTGGTTTGAGCATTTCTTCTAACAGATCATGATATGTCAAATATATTATTATTAATCTTAACCATGTAGATATCATATTGATAACAACAAAGGTTTTTTATATAGATAAAACTTTATATGCTTGGGTCCTTCTGAAAGTAAAGGGGAAGTTCCTTCTTTTAGTAGTCGAGTCCTAAATTTTGAGTCTTTTAAGCGTTTTTATATTTGTAACAAACAGTTATATGACTTAGATGTAAGTTTGCGTCTCGTGAAGTAATTATAATGAGAAATGAATAGCAACAGTTGTAGGTAGATATTGATAGGAAAGAAAGTCGCTGGCTGGATTTAGCATATGAAGAAATTCTGAGAGTTAACAACTTCACAAGTCTAGTTCTGTTTCAAAGGATTGAAATGCTGTAGCATTTACGTGGGGAGTTCCAGCTACTAGTACCATATGAAAGCTTCAGAGTTTGTCTGACAGTCAAAAAGTAGTCAAAGGCCGAGTGATTGTGATTAAACAAGCTAGGCACTTGTTCACTTGTTGTTGATACCAGAGCAGAAACCCAAAAAAAAAAAAAAGAAACAAATGAAAAAGAACCCACTTTCGGGTCAAAGGGCAAGAACAACTTAAAGACTCTGGTCAGTTTGCTATGGAAACAGAAAAAGCTAGCCAAGGGGAGAGACTAGAGAGTCCTTTTCTTTTTTGCTTTTCTTGGCTTGCAAAAGATGAGCGTGATCATAAGTACTGTACAGTCTTCTAATTGCAGGGATCGATGTATACATATAATGCTGTACACAATTGACTTTATAGATATATTTATTTTCATCTTTTAGAGTGTCTCCTGCACTTTCCCGACTTATAGTGGAGCAAACTGATGAAATGAAAGATACCGCATGAGGTAAGCATTGCAACACTCTCGGTGTTTAATTGCATCACTCCGTGGCCTGGAAATGAATAGATATATACGTGTATAAAGTTTCCAGGCTTTCATATACGAGAGTAATTACTGGATATATGTATATATATATATATATTCAAACGACGGAAATTGCTTCAGTTCTTGCTGACCATCATATTTAAACTTTTAATTTGTGATCTGCTTGATATTAAAATACAAGTTTTCAGAGTTAATTGTCATTTGAACTCGTTATCTTTTAATTAAACATTTACATGTATCCGTTAACAATAGAAATTTGAACAACCACAAGATGATCCTCACATGTTAGACTTAACTGTAGTATTAAATTTACTTTCTATAATTAGTAGATGTAAAAAGGTAAGAAAAAAGAAAGAAAATCGGATTAGTGGGTAATTAATATTAAGCAAAGCATGTGATAAAGTGTAAAGAAAATGAGGAAGGCAGCATGCATGATGAATTGATGCTGACTATAGCGTTGGGAATTTAAAAGGGCAAGTAAGAAACATGTCGGCATGCACAAAAAGCCTGTGACACCGTCTAGTGGAATGTCCAGGGGCTACCGTTAATATTATGAAATCGTATGCAAAATTAAATGCATTTTTTGTTTTTTTAGTTCTGTAATTATTTTGGTTAAACGTATCGACCGGTTTTACTTTTACAAGGTGCGTGCAGAACATAAGCCATTTTTTACTTCTAAATGGCAGACCATTTGGTGTCAAGTAATAATCTAATCCCAACATCGGTAATCGAATTATGATTAATTGTCCCCCGCCACCATCATCGTCTATTTGGAGTGTGTTGTGTCTAACGCTGTAATCTATACCTGATGTATTCTTTCTACGGTTTATTAGGCAACCACTACTTTATTAATACCGCAAAATGCCACTAATTCTTTTTATTTCTTAAATACCCATTTATTTTAAAATTTTCAGTTGATATATACATACATTGATATTTTCTTTGAGTATTATTTTAACTTTAAATACAGTTTAATCTTTCAACAATAGTTTGAACCTAATTAATAAAAATATAAAATCTAAACAAATTCCTTAATTAGTTAAGCATAACTTCAACAAAAGATAAACTTATGTTATAGTTAAGCATATAAAAGAAAATTGTGGAAAAAAAGTAATATATATATAGAAGAAAAGGAATCAATATTTATATAAACTATGAAGAAAAAGAATCAATATTTTGTAAATTTCAGATTTATTACTTAATTTTTAAAAAAGTCAGATCTGTACAAAAAGAGATTGAATTTGACCACACCCAAACATATTTAGAAAGAGAATTTGGCGAAAAAACCTTAAAACATCAATAAAAGAAATAATAAAACACACACAAAAAAAGTTTTGAAATGCTAAAAGCCTAAAATACAAAAACATAAACTTATAAATAAAAAAGGATTTTAAATCAATAAATCCACTACGTCTTTAGCAAGAGTCATATTAAATAAGAGGAACTAACAAATTTAAACAAAAATAATTTAAAAAGAAGGTTGAAAAAAAACATTACATTTATAAGTAAAAGAGTAATCGAAATTTTTTTGAAAAATAGTACATAAAACAAAAAAAAAATTAAAAATAACAAAATTCATAAAATAAAAGTTTAAGATACAATCGAAGAAGATAAATAAATTATTAATCAAAAGCAAACTTATTAATGTTTCATTGGATTTAAACTTTATATAGCTAGTTTATTTAATTACTTAGATAATAACAACAACAATAACTCAGTGAAAAATCTCTTAAGAAGATCTAGTAGTACGCAAATTTAACCCTAACTTAATAGAAATACTGTTTTTGGTAGACTCACGTGAATATATATATATGGATATAAATATTAAAATAATAAATAAAAATTATTAAAAATAAAAATAGACATAAAAGATGATGATGATGATGATGATAAAATAATAAATATTTAAAATAAATAATACAATAAAAATATAACAAGTTAAACAGATAAAATAAAAGATAAAATAAGTAAATAAATACACACACAAGAAAGAAAACAAATAAATCAATCAATCAAACAAGTCATTACGAGAAAATATTTAGGCTAAGTAAAGAAATGTTTAAGCTAAATAACTAAGAAGAAAATACTATACATTAAATGTTTAGGCTAAATACAAGACATAAGACTCGAAAGAAAATATTTAAAAGACCTATGAAAATGACAAAAATCACCCTATTTCATCTACATGACATCATTTTCTCTATCTTTAGTTTCTAATCGTTGATATAATTTCTCGTAAGCTCTTATTTTAGCTTATGAAATTACCTTCTTTTTCTCTTTCTTTGTCAATTTATAACTTTCTTTATTAATTATTCTCTCTAGCTTTGTGGTGTTATTCAATAAAGCTTTTCTTGTACATCTTTATTCAACCACCAAGACTCCACCTTACTACTCCTAGACCTTTAAAAACACCCCAAATCTCTTTAGTTGTATTCCCTAAAATAGTTACTAATCTCTCTCACATCTGGTTAGCATCTCCTTCCAATTTTTATTTTTTTCCATATATTCCTTTATCCTTAAATTGTTCCACGCGTACTCCCTTTTAGATTTTACCATCTAACTTTAGTATGCTTTTCAGGATTTTTTTTCTTCCTCCAACCTTTAATTACTTAGATATTCAGTAAAATAAAAAACAAGGTTAAATCTTGTAGACAAAAGACGTATCATAGTATATTATAGAATTTTCTTTGAGATGCGGTTAAGTACAAAGAAACACCGTCAAAAGTTCTCTCTCGAAACAAAACTTTCACTAGACGTACCTTAGTTCACTATATATTTGTTTAAGTTTATGAAAAACGAGCTTATATTTTCAAGTTAATAATAATAAAATATTACAAAAAGATATCTTATGGTTTATAATTACACCACATTTAAGATATACATTTCTTTATAGTGTTTGATTGGAAAAGTATAAATTAAATATATTTTTACAATAAGTTGAAAAATTGAGTCATTTGATTTATTTCTTAAAAGATTATTTTTCACGCTTACATGTCAAATGTAGTATGAAAATTGTAAGTAAATATAATTTTAATAAATTAAAATATGTTTTGTTATATCAAACTAAAGCATTAGATTTGATATAAGAAGACACACCACGGTAAGAAAGAAGGAGAAATTCAAACACATAAGTTAGGGTGATACCTTGTTATTTCAAACCATTGTTATTTTAAGTAGAGTTGATTTTTAAATTAATTAAAGTATGAACTTGCATAGCTACGTGAATTCATCCCAATTAATGTACAAATATTTAAATGGTATTTTCTAAGAATGTTTACAAGGGCTTCCCTATTTGTTTGTTTTGATATATGTTATTTCCTTCATCAGTGCGTGCATGACGTGTTTTCTGCTAATTTTATTTGGACATTTTATTGTTTGCTTCTTTGTGGTAATATGCTAGATTATTGTATGTTGAAATGAATTCCGTTGTACCAAGAAAAGAATAGAGCATACCAAGGTCAAGATTTTTGGTGTTTCGGGAGCTTTTGTCTCACCTCGTGTTTCGTTATAGTCATGGACTACTCACCAAGGGATGTCTCTGTCTCTTATTCTTCTTTTACTAATCTGCTCTTGCTCTTGCTCTTTTTACTCATATATTTCAAGGGAAATATATGTAAGATGTACCTCTCAAAGTATGTATTAAGTAAAAGAGACATTTAGTTATGTTAATTTCTTTAGTTTGATGTAGAACGTACGTTGAAAAGAAATGGATTAGTTGAAATGTTGTAAATTACTCCAAAAAACCCACATGATTGCTGAAACAAAATAGAATTATAAGAAGCTATATGGTGACTAAGGAGATAAGTGTAGTAATAAATTTCAAATCCTATACTAGTGGTGAGAGATTTATGCTTTCTTAGTATACAGAATGCAACTGCCCTTTTTCCTTCAACGGGCTAAGATAATAATCAATTCTCTATTGTTCCTGTACTTAAAACACAGATTTTAAAGGAGCCGACATACGTAGGTTAAATGAAATAGGAACGCCAGACAAGGTTCGTCCGACCGCAAATTTTTAAATTCTCAACTGCTTTGTTGTCCCCGGATATGGTTCGCCCACTGCCAAGTCATAAGTTTCAATCCCCATGTCATGGGAACTCGCTATTAGACAAAATGGCGAGGAAAGAGAAGATGATCTAATTAATCTTGTAAAAAAACATCTATGATGGTCTTTGTGTTGTCCATGTTGAGCTAGGGTTAGACAATGCTCAGAACCGACTTCTGTTTACCGCTGTTCTAGTGTTTATTCTACGAATTGTTTAGCGTATAATGTCTATGCGAAGGCAAACATGCATGGTACCATTGTCAATGACGTGTGATATACTTGTGTTGTTTCATCATACAACTCTCGCTCTGATGTCTATTAGGAAAAGGTTGATTTGATTGTTCATGGTACACAAGAAGTAATGAAGAAGGTTTTAATCCTGTGGAAAAGAACATTGCAGCTTTTCTTCTCACATATCTCTGCATTTTCACTTGCCATACATATCCCTCCGGATGTTCCCTGTCACATTATCACTAACGATTAATAGCAAAACTTGAATGTAGTCTGCTGCAGCTAAAAATCATCTTTTATGGTGACGTCCCATATTTATGCATTTATTATAGAAAGATAGTACCAGGGTAGGACTTAGAAGCAATGTTTTAAAAACTGGACCGGCGATTGAATTGGAGAAGCAACTGATTCAAGAGTTAATGGTTCAATCGGAATTTAACCGTGATTGAACCGGTGATTAATAAATATATAAATTTTTATTTTATATATTATATAAATAAGATAATTTTTAAACATACTATTTAATTATTTATCTAATTGTAAACTTAACTTAAACTTTCAAATTTCAAAACATACAAGTTTTTTTCTAAGTTCGTTTGGTGAAGAACTGATCAACTCTTTTTTAGCTGGTTAACTCTTCATAGCTTGTTGACTTTGAAAAGAAGCTAAAAATTTTGTTTGGTAAACAGTTGGTTGGGTTGGCTAATTCAACCCAACCAGCTAATATTCAACCAGCTCCTCTATAGGAGCATTTTACCCCCATCAGCTAATATTTTTTGGCTTTTTCTTCATTTTGCCCTCGCTACTCTTAAGTCTATTGCGTCTCGTTTTTTTCAGATTATTCTTCCCCCTTCTGTTGCGTTATTGTTGGGACCCGATCTCGAGACCGGATCCTAATCGAAAAAACGGAATACGGAAAGCGAAGCAAAGTGCGGAAGCGAAATCAAAAGCAAACGCGTGCGGAACGAAAATCGAAACGAAAACAAAACGGAACAAACGACGGATATCGAATTGTATAGCGAAAGAATCGAAAACAAACGAATGGAACGGATCGCGAATCGGAACTAATCGAATCAAAACAAAGAAACGGTTCCATCGAAGCAAAACAAATGACCGACATCTGGTAACGAAAATTCTTGCGTTGGAAACCCCAAGACTAATCCAATCCGAAAATTTGGTATAATTTTTTCACTCTTATTCATTCCTTTTTTTCTTTATTCAGTCTTATACAAATCAAAACCATATAATTTTCCCGCTGAAAAAAATTTATCCTCAAACAAAACTCAATTCATAAAATTCGTCTTAAACATGTAATATCGCAATATCATCTTTAATGAATCTTATTCTTATTCTATCTTTGCCATAAAACCAATTTTATCGAAAATCGGGCAGCATAACGGCTGTATTTATAAGAAACCCAAAAATTTGCAATGTTTTAAACGCACGTCTAAGTCTCATCCAACAACAACATTCATCGGACCTCCTGTCCGGAATCCAAACACAATCAAACACAATTATAAACCTAAACACTTCAAATCCCATTTACACTCTTATACAGTCTCAATCACATTCACATTTATATAAACAATCCTTAATTTTACTTACATAATCCAATTCCATAATCATACACAACTCAATTCCATACATGAATACATCAATCATCTACATATCCATACTTC
>JAOTAX010000006.1:26276689-26324568 GCA_025629825.1 Erythroxylum guanchezii
TATTATTATTATTATTATTATTATTATTATTATTATTATTATTATTATTATTATTATTATTATTATTATTATATTTTCTATGTTTTTTATTAGAGTTATAAACTTAATTTTTGTAGAATGAAATATCTAAAATCTAAATTCTTATAAGAATATTCATTGAAATACTAAAATATATAATATTCATATGCTTATATTTTTTTAAAGTCATGTCCTCATAAGTCATTTTATACATAAGAATTTACCATACATATGAATATTACCAAACAACTAATTTTACGAAACATCTTTAACAAATAGCTAATGTAATCAATTGGTCAAATCAGCTGATATAATCAGCTATCAGCTAAATGCAATCAGCTGATTGTCAAACAAGGCCAAAATAAAATAACAAAACTCATTAGTTATATTTCATCAAAAAGATTTTTTTTAAAAAAGATCACTAATCATAATATTTATTCAAGTTGAAATCATCGAAATCAAGGCATTTTAAATAAACCAGCCGGTTCTTTCTTTCACCAGTTCAAGAATTTTTACCGGTCCAACCGTAAAATGAACGAGTCAATCACTCACAAAAAATAAAGGCTAAATCGGACTGTTTTATACTCCAAATCACCGATTTTTCGGTCTGACCGATTGGTTCGATCTGATTTTCAAAACACTGCTTAAAAATTAGAACCGACCTCAAATATATCAAGACAAAAGTTAAAGGTCGGAAAGCATGAGTGAAACTGTTCAAAATCTTGGTGGGATGTATGGTTTCAATTTCTTGGATTTATCTCGTGAACAACGAAAATTAAGGGCTATTCGTCCGGAACGATAAGCGTAGGCTTTTTAGAACTTTTTAATCAAGAAAGCGCTTTCAAAATTAGTCCGGTGATCCTATCTAGACAGAACCAGTTAGGCAGGTCTTTTTATAATGTTATTTCATTTTCCACGTATACACAATTTGACACACATATCCACTCACCAAAGTTTGAACCTTACAGGTAGACACATAAACAAGTCTGCCTACCTCTTAACCAATAAGTTTGTCTGAACCGTAATCAACAATTCGCAACACATGATTCTTGCTGGGAGAGATAAGCAATCAATAATCTTATATTAATTTAAATCTACATCCCGACGGGACAGTACAGTTAGTTGATTCACAGCCAAGAGTTAACCATGCAAACTACAAACAAATAGTATGTGCAAGTCTAATAGCTGGGTATATTAGACAGAATAACTAAAACTTCGCTACAAAATGAAAAATGTGCTACATTAGCTTTTAACTATCTCCTTTGTTCCCTTGGCAAAACTCCTCTGCAAGCAGCTCCAGCTGCAGATACTATTCCCGGGAAATTGGGACCATCTGGGATGGTTGTTGGCTATACAAATTCCCCTCCGATCCCTGGTAATTTTGATAGGAACTAGTTGATGGCAATGGAACAGGTGCAATACCTGTCATTTGAGTCCCAACTGCAGGGTACGATGGCAAAGGGGGTGGCTGCTGCTGTGACATACTATAGCTGTATTGAACACCATTCATTGATCCTGCAGTGCTCTGCATATACTGGGGCATTGAATAAGCTGCAATTGGTGGTAATGGTGGCTGTGGTGAAGGAGATGATGGCATTGGAGGAGGTTCCTTTGGTGTTGATAGCTGTCCAGACGTAACATTATGCTGGAAACCATGAAGTTGATGTTGAGGTGGATTTTGCGTTGGTATGTAAGGCTGGTCAATCTCAACCTTCACCCTCTTTTCAGAAGGATAATCACCAGAGGATTCTTTCATCTGATTACCAATGACTCCTTCAGATGCCAGGGAGGAGAGAACATAAGAAAGCATCTGGACCGATGATGTTGATGCAGTTAGCTTTTCTGCAACTGCAGCAGCAGCGGACTTCCGGGTGTCTTCCTCAACATGCGCAACCTTTTCAGGGAAAGAAATCTGCCGTGTGTACATTGCTGGAACTGATTGTTGCCTGTCTCCCAAAATGAAGCCTTGAGATGCAATAGAAGTATTTGCTTCCTTTGGACTTTCCTCAGCTATTAACTGCACATTGTTTGAGTGCAGCAGCTGCCGGCAGAAGATATCAGTCTGTTCTGACTGGGACTGGGCAGCCTGCATAACAACAAATGTGATTTCAAAACGTATGAAAAATTATAAGCAGTTACCCATACTTTCATGAGAATTTCTCTTGAAATTGTAAGCACCGTTTGTACTGCAGTTTCACACGTATAGAGCAGGAGTACAAGTCAAAGAGCTGAAGATCTACTTCAAAATGAAAGCATTTACACTCGCACGTAGCCAACAATAAAATACTTGTAACAAAATCCAAAAAGGAAAACAGAAAAAAATTTACAGAAATATGAAACTACTTAACCGTGAATTTTCAGGGTAAAAATCATTCCAAATTTCCAGTCAACAGAAACTACTTGCAAGGCAATTTTGTACTCTACTCAAATTGTTCCACGGAGCAAAAACTGAACACTAATGTCTCACATCATCTAATTAAAAAAACAGCTTCACAGCATTGTCCATGGCTACTAATTAACAACTTTTTGGCCCTCACAGCTATCAATCTTACATGAATTACA
Source organism: Erythroxylum guanchezii (assembly GCA_025629825.1). Classification (NCBI taxonomy): domain Eukaryota; kingdom Viridiplantae; phylum Streptophyta; class Magnoliopsida; order Malpighiales; family Erythroxylaceae; genus Erythroxylum; species Erythroxylum guanchezii. The sequence continues at coordinate 26,279,270 of JAOTAX010000006.1, forward strand.
TCCTCATAGATATAAGATCATTAATTCATAGATATCTAGAGAATTTAAGGATTAGAGACATCAAGATACAACCTTGGGACAAGAAAAGCACAAGCTGATACGGTTATAAATTTCTTGGTTACAAATATTACACATGATGTTCAAATTGCCAAAAACATTTAAGCAAGTAGACAAAGAAATGACACGAAAAGAAGGGAAAAGCTGTAGTAATCCTGTCATTCGTCAACTTAAGGAAGAACGGACATTACATCAAGCATCAAGCAACTTAAAGAGAATGGCAATAAACATTATTATCCATGCTAGCTGTTTGTGGTTTCAATCTTCAAGTCAAACTTTCACATTGTAAAAGTCCATTCCATTGAGGAATACAAAATATTATCAGCCAAGTGAAGCAGAGGATATACAAATCCAAACCTGAAGTTGATTGCGGACTTGCTCAAGCCTGGTTTCCTGTCAGAAATTTGATCTTGTCAATACCCATCCATATAACTTTCAAGCAATCATAACTCCATAAAACATAAGGAGGATATAACAATTCTTCCAACCAACCTGCTCCTGAAGAGCCTCCCTTAGATAAGACACGAGGCTTGCTCTTGATGATTCAATGATTGTCAGTTGTTCAATGCTATCCCTCAAGATTGCTTGCTGCCCCTGCAGCTCTTCAACAAAACCAGTGCCACGGTATGGGGCTGCTCATCAGAAAGTATAGTTACAGGAGACTGGAAAAAAATGCATGGGCACATGAAAGAATGGAGAAAATTTCACAAAATTCAAACAAGATAGTCACATCTAGTCAAAAGTAAAATAATATAAATGTTGCCATCAGAAAATATCCTGAAAAAGGTTAAACCAGTCATTATAGCCACCCAATATGTACGTCTTGATCCAGACATGCATAACAAAAACAACAGCTTTCATTCCAATCTCCGAATTCAGTTCGTTACCAAATATATGACTAAGGGATAAAGATTAGTAGTCCTAATTCTTTAAAGTTTTAACAAGGGGGCCTAATATCATCATTTATTTTGATAGACTCACTATGGGATAAGGATGTGCTAATTCTAATTCTTTAAAAGCTTTAACACCAAAGCTTAATAATACTATTGGTTTGAATACACTACTATGCCTACTAATTTTTTAAAATTGTTGCTAATTGTTCATGGCACGACCTTTATGTAATGAGACAGCAACCATGTTACATTTTGAGTCCCAAGTTTTGATTTAAGACATGTAATTACTTTTGTAAACTTTTTTTTTTCACAATCCAGTCATAAGTTTTAAATCATTTCATTTTGATCCTTTTTAAAATCTTAATCAATAATCTCTACCTGTTTTCTTTGTTATTCTCAAGGTCCTAAGGAAATTTTTTAAAAAAATTTACTTAAGATCTATGACCACTTCGCAACATTTATTCATATCTGTATAACGTTATTGATTGATAATAGATTATAAGAATAAATAAAAAGAGGTTATAGAACAAGACACAGAAGAAAAAATAGCAAACCAAATGCATACATAAAAAGGAAAAATAGAAAGGTTATAAATAAAATCACAAAAATAAAAGGCTAATAGTATAGAAACAGAAAAAATAGGTCATATAAATGATCCAAAATTGTGGCACTGACCAACAAAAACCTATCAATATTATTTGCATTTTATATTAGGATTCAACTGTAAATTTTCACAAGAATTAGAAATTTCAATTTTTATCCCAATTACTAAATCGACAGTCGTATATTATTCTACCATTGATCAATACATAGGTACAAGTATATATAGAAATAGAGAGGGTTATTCTAGGAAACTAATATTTGTACATAATATCCTAATATCTGTGCATAATATCCTAACTGATCTGATTTGCTAACTTTTAGGAGTCAATAATATCTAGGAGATATCCAGCTGTATATTTCCTAACACTCCCCCTCAAGCTGGCTTGTATATGTCATCCATAGCCAACTTGGTAACCAGAACATTGAACTGCCTCTTGTGTAATCCCTTTGTGAAAATATCAGCCACCTGTTGTGATGTTGGAATATAAGGAACACAAATTAATCCTTCTTCAATCTTCTCCTTGATGAAATGCTTGTCAACCTCAACATGTTTTGTTCTATCATGAAGAACAGGGTTGTGAGCAATTGAAATTGCAGCTTTGTTGTCACAATACACTTTCATAGGAACTGAAATAGGAATCTGTAGTTCCTACAGTACCCTTTTAATCCATAAAACTTCACAAATTCCATGTGCCATTGAACAAAACTCAGCTTCGGCACTGATTCTTGCAACAAAACTTTGTTTCTTATTCCTCCAAGTTACCAAGTTACCACTAACAAATGTGCAATAACCTGAAATTGAACTTCTATCAGTTGCACTCCCTGCCCAATCAACATCAGTATAGACTTCGACTTGAAAGTTGTTCTGCTTTCGAAACATTAAACCTTGCCTAAGAGTTCCTTTTAGATATCTTAGTATCCTGTATATAACATATAGATGTTCTTGGCCTGGAGAATGCATAATTTGACTCACTAAGCTCACGGAAAAAGTTATATCAAGTCTGATATGTGACAGATATATTAATCTCCCAACTAGTTGCTGGTATCTCTCCTTATTAATAACGTTTTCCAGTTGAACTGGTTTAAAACTTATACCAGTCTCAACAAGAGTATCAGCTACCTTGCATCCTAGTAATCCGGTCTCATTCAATAGGTTTAGAATATATTTCCTTTGGTTCACAATTATTCCATCCTTTGATCTAGCAAACTCCATTCCAAGGAAGTATTTAAGGGGTCCAAGATCTTTAATCTCAAATTCTTTGGCTAATCTCTTCTTCAACTCTACTATTTAGGATATATCATCTCCTGTTATGATAATGTCATCTACGTAAACAATAAGAATAGATAGCATACCTGCCTTAGACCACTTGTAGAACAATGTATGATCAGCTTGACTTTGACAATAGACGTAGCTCTTCACAGCCCTTCCAAATCTATCAAACCATGCTCTAGGTGACTGTTTTAGGCCATATAATAACTTCTTTAGCTTGCACACCTTATTTCTCCCATAAGTATCCTCAAATCCTGGAGGTAGGCTCATAAAGACTTCTTCTTCTAAGTCTCCATTAAGAAATGCATTTTTTACATCCAGTTGATATAAAGTCCACTCAAAATTTACAGCCAAGGATAGCAATACCCGAATTGTATTTACCTTTGCAACAAGGGCAAATGTCTCTTGGTAGTCAATACCATAGGTCTGAATGAACCCCTGAAGGAAAAAAATTTTATGTTCTAGGAATATGACATCCATGGAGACAACAATTTTTTGAGTTAAAGGATTGTAACTTATAACCTCGTTGACTAGAAGCATACCCAATAAAGACAGATTTTTCAGCTCTTGGATCTAGTTTGGAGTTTCCCTTAGCTGAATTGTGAACATATACAGTACACCCAAAGACCCGAAGTGGAAGAGTAAAGTCTATTTTTAGGAAAGCATTGTTTAAAAACACCCAACAGTTTTTTATGTTTGGAAAATATAATCAACAATATCCCTTAGTTTGTTTATGCTAAGCAAGAGACTCGTGTGCAGGAGGACAAAATATGCTAGCCCTCTAGTTACACAATCCAAAGAAACTGGACATGGTAATTTTACATCATCCAACTAAAGTAAGAACCAACAAGCTATATAGACTAGTGAATTACCTTGTCTAAATGCTCAATTGTGTATATGAATAGGAGATGAGAATAACACAAAATTCCTTCCCATTTATATAAACAGAAATATGTAGCTTATTATCACATAACATTGACATAATTACATGATCTATACAGATTAACACATTGGAAGGTCTGATAAATCATATGGAGACTGACATATATTTCCATAAACAACGAAGTAGGAAAAAGGACGTCATGCCTAGCAGCATTCATGAAAGAAGTTTAAAGTTGCAGAACATAAGAAAAATAAAAATAATTTAGAACATGAACACCACGGTTACAAGATAATGCTGAAAGTAGCTAATACCTGAATTAACATCACCGCCAATTTCCTTATCAACTTTCTCAAGACAGCTAACTGCATTCCTGCATTTGCTCAATACCACATCTTCATCAATTTGGCTTCTATAAACAACTTGAAAACCTGAAACTATCTTGTCCACCAAACTTCCAACAGGTTGCTTCTGTGTGGAACAAAAGAAACAGATAATTTGTAGTGGAGCAATATCAACAATGATAACCATGTTGTCAGCACTGAAAATTCACTTGCCTGCTTGATGCCTATATGCTTCCCATTTCTAGTACTATTTTCCAGTTGCTTCCCCAAGAGCTCTTCTTTAAGAATTTGCCCTCTGGAACCAAAAACTTTTCTCTCTTCCCATATGCCAATCTGCATCAATGATGGTTATACATGGAAACATCAGAAGTACTACAAACCAATTCTGCAATAACTCATGAACGAGGTCCGCAAAGAAACAGTAAATGTACGTACATATATCCCCACGCATAAATCATACTACTGTTCCAAACTGGTTACAAATCTCCTATAACTAAAATGTATGTAAGATCAAGCACATAATAATGAAAGAAGAGAAGCACAGGCCTGTTGGCTCATAATCATGCCATAAAGCTTGTTTAAAACAAAAAGTGGAACAGGTACAAAATCATGAAATTGCTTCTAACAGCATAAAATGAGTTTAAATCAAAATCCAGAACTTATGGTTACTCAAATTCAAAGCCTCATGCTATGACGAAATAAAAGCATAGAGTAACCCTTTCTTAATTCTGTAAGTCACCTTATCAAGATTATACCACAATCCAACCAAATCAACAAATAAACATGAGAGCATACTAATCAAAAGTGATACCACTATAAATCTGGCTTTCACAATGAACATGAGGTAATATTCTTTTGGATTATGCAGAGGAAACTCAAAATTCCAAGGAAGGTAATATCAGCTGATTTGGACTAAGGCATATAACCCAATAAAAATCAACATACAAGCATGGATTCATCAGCCCTCACCACATTTAATCCACCACGTGATTACAAAGAACTTTATAAGGCATGCAATTATTACACATTGCATCATATTACCATCCACACTTCAGAGTACCTGATCTAACTACAGGCGCACCATGAGATAATAATGTCACCATATGATGCATCCAGCTTAGAGAAGCAAATAACTAATAACAGCTAAATGTTTGAAAACATAAAACAGAAGCTAGGGAATCTTCTCTTCTTTATTTTAAAAAAGTTAGCTAGTTTTCAGAAAATAAGAATATCTTTTGGACAGTACACCAGTACAGACATAAATTAAAAGGAAAACATGCTACTTGCAAGATTTCTACTTTAATAACCAATATTTCCCACTTATAATAAATAAAAAGCAAAAAGGTGTCATATTAGAAAAAGAAGTAATGAAAAACACACTAAAATCATGAAATCCAGGATTTTCATTGGTTGTACCGAACCTGTCAGGTAAATGTAAAATAAAAGGATATAGTGGAAGAGGTAAACATTTAGTACCAATCGCAATGCAGCATTTCTTCCAAACTCATCCCCATTTTCAATGACATCACGAAGTGCATCTGGAAGAACCTTCCAGAATTCCCCAACAAATTCTGAACCTTTTCGACGACTGTTCTGCAGAATATCATTTGCCAGATACAGAAAAGCAACCCTTTGCTCACGTGGAGAGCAATGAAATTGTCTGTCCCATGTTTCCACAACATGTTTTGCTTTGTTCATATGGAATATACACCAGTGGGATAAAGCTTAGCATATTAAGGACAGCAATGAATGATACTATCAACAATCAAACATCCAAAGTAGACATAAAAAATTGGCTAATGTATCTCTACATATATCACCGTCAAAAGAAATCAAGAAAAAACGGTGAGGTCAAATTTGTTGTGTGTTTTGGCTCCATTTGTCAAATAAAACCATGTTCCAAGTACCAAGAATAACAATAAAATGTTAATGCAACATTCAGAATAAAATCACAAAGGAAAACAAATCCCCATATTACTCTGTAACGCTAACTACGATTTAAACCCCATACTTAGACAAGATTCATAGATGCATAAGAAAACAAATATACCAATATCTGCTACATAGAAAAGGATACTCTCAATGCTAGCCTGTGAGCTGTTGAGCTTAGCTAGTTTCTCAACTAAAATTTGGGGATTAAAAGTACTGCCCATTGGTTCTCCTTCACAATTGAAGAGGCTTAAATTGAGGACACCTTCATAAGAGGAAAACAAAGCACCATTAACTATTCGAATTAAGTGAAAACTAAGTTAGTGTTGATTAAATAGAGCCCAGTCAAACTGAAAACCCTCGGCACAAGCAAAGGGAACTTCTATCTGGGCAGTAAAATCACACTGAATACCCTAATAATAAAAGAGGAGTTAATAAACGTGAATAATAGAGAGAGAGAACCTATATCTGTAGGTATAACTAGAATGCGAGTGAGGTGGGGAACAATCGAACGGCGCAACTCCAACTTCTCATATAGTATGCATACACACTACACATACATATGTATAGAGAACAAGTATTAAATTAATCAATGAACCCTCCGCTTCCTGTTCTGTAAGAGGAACTTATCGCTGCTCTATCTCTCTCATTCTCTTCTCTCAAAGACTCGTACAACATATATAATTACAGGCTGTGTGTGTATGTGAACTATAAAAGAGTTGACAGGCCTTCAAGGGCACAGCAAAGCAGAGGCGGTTGTGTTCGCCCGTGCTTGTCACCTTCTCAAAATTACAGACCTATCCCTGCCAAGTTCTTACTCTACTTTTACTAGTGCTGCTTTTGTTTCTTTTTTTTAAGTATCATATATCGGCCCTATTTGGTAATCAGCTGATTGCATTAATTGTTAGCTGATTCTATTAGTTATTAACTGATAAATGATTATATCAGCGGATTATATTAGTTGTTTATCATTTGATGTTTAGTAAAATTAGTTGTTTAGTAATAGCTATTTATGTGTAAAATAACTTATGAGGACATAACTTTAAAAAAATTTATAAGGGTATGAATTTAGTATTTCGTTGAATATTCTTATAGTAATTTAGATTTTAGATATTTAATTCTACAAAAATTAAGTTTATAACTCAAATAAAAAAACATAGAATATATAATTATAATAATAATAATAACAATAATAATAATAATAATAATAATAACAACAAAATCTAATGATAATAATAATAATAACAACAACAACAAAATCCAAATCCAAATCTCATCTCTAGTTTTATACCTTATGTTGTTTGCAAACTTACTCGATGAATAATATCTTGCTTGTCAATTTAAGCTACCATATAGACGTTTTGATAAATTTATAGATAACAGTTGTAGTTAATCTCATACATTTTAGATAGGTTAAAAATAAGTTTAAGGACACAATTGTCTTTCAGTAAAATTTTTATTAGCTGATTGGTTGAAAAGTTACTCCCAAGTAGCTTTTCAAAACATGATTGGTTGGGTTGAATAAGTCAGCCCAATCAGTTCCTAACCAAACAAGTATATTAGTCATTTGACATAGTCAAACAACTAATACTCTTTAATGAGCTGAAATATAGCTTAAAAGCTATCTACCAAACACCCCCGTTATCGTCAAAAGGGGTAAAGTTTTGTTATGAAACTTGCATCCCATCTTATTAAATTGAATCCTTGCCCCTGCCAAACTAATATGGGCTAAACCTAATGTATAGACTATTGTATCGTATGTAACAGTCAAAAAATAGTATTATAATATATAATATTATATTAAATCACATATTGGTAGGTATAAATCTTTTCAATTAGTGCTCATTGATATAGATCGATTTTTAAAATATTGATTAAATACTAGATGAAACTATAAATTTAGAAAAAAAATTGGAACTAAATTGAAAAAAAACTCATTTTTTTTTAAATTAAGCCTCCCCCCCTTTTCCTCTTCGGCTTTCAACTTCTCACTCTCACAACACAAGTGACAACTTATAAGACTCACAACATTGTCCTCTACTAATCTCACTCTAGTGTCCTCCTCTCATAAGCTCGATGTCGTTGTTGCCACGCTAGGTCGTTGCGTTCACCACGCCAACTTGTTGCCACCATCACCATATCTATTTCAGGGTCCCTTTTATGTATCAATCTAACGAGGACCATTGAATTGGACTACTAGATTTAAATAGGAGTTTGTTTTGGATTGTTTGTAGAGCATTAAGTCTTAAATATTTGCAGAAAAACTTGGATTGACCTTGCATTGCATTTGAATTGTTAGTGACATTTTTAATTTTGAAACTCATGTTATAAAAATCTTAACTATTTGGGTCTTTTGGAATGCTTTATAGATTAAAAAATTATTTGCAGTTTCTCATCTCTAGGGCTTCCTTGTTTGATGATTATCTGGAAAAGCTTAATCACTCATCAAACTAATTGTCTATCATCATATAGTGAGCCTGATATGTACAAATATTTACAAATCCATCAAAGACTTCACCTATGTATCTAATTGTCCAAATCCTAGAAAGTAGTAGTGAGTAAGTATATAGCTTTGGTAATTTTGAGCCTTTATGTACAATACATTTAATTAGTTGAGGTTAAGAACGTACAAAAGGAAAAAACAAGTTAGATGTGTTATATTTTCGTTCCAAACCAACAAGGTTCTACTGTAAGAAGTGTGATGTTTGACAAAAAAAATATGCCTAAAACTTGGTAGAGATATGATATATTAAGGTTCATATCTTGAACATACAGAGTGTACAACTATTTTGGCTCCTTGCGTTAAGATTGTCCACTTTTATCATAATTAATTAAAGTACTTTAGGATCAAGGCTAGAAATTCATTTGATCATAGGTATGCTTAATTTATTAGGCAAGAGTTAGATATAAGTGGATTACTTTAACACATATAACAAAGTTCCAAAATAAGATTATGTTGCTTCATCCATTAGGTACAGTTGACTCGTTACTAGTTAACAAATATGTCATGAAAAAGATTAAGATTTATTAACTATGGTAAATATGTTTTGAGCAAATTTACTTTCATATGTAAATTGTTTTTGATACAAAGTTATTGATTTAATTGTGACATATTTCTTTATTTATTTTATATATAAATGTATGGAAGTTTAAGTAATCCTAATAATTAAACCTCTTTAGGAAGATTCGATAATTTAGCTTAGGTTCATGCTAAATTGGTTCCTAGTATGAAGAACCATATTATTTGTTTATATTATAACAAACATTTGAAGGTAGGGAATCACCATATTACATAAACATTTAGCTAGAATTAAAAGTAATATGGAGCCTCCTAATAAATTTATCCATAATGTGAAATAGAAGATGAAAACTTTATTTGAAGAGTATCATAATGAGAGAGAAAGAAGTCAAAGGCTGAATTATGAAGTTGGCATTGGAATTTCTTTTTATAGTGGTTAAGTTGATATTGGCAATGTTGAAGACGGCATTCTTACCTAACAAGAAGCAATTGTTGCAATTGATTTGAGGAAGAGAAGAAAATAGGTGTCTTAAACTTTTTTTTTTGCTTTATAAAAAACTCCTAAAGGTCAACCTTCAATTTGTAGTGCATTACAACCTAAAGAAGCATCTTATAATACAAACATAGCAATGGCTAGATCGTAGTATGATGTAGGTGTGTCATTCAATATTATTTTGTCTTATGATTACTAGCCTATTGTAGATGTTGTCAACTTTTATAGTATAGGATATAAAGCACCTTCAATTGATGACTACACAAGTAATTTTTTAAGCAGCTCTATTTGTGACATAAAAAATTATTTTAATGAAAGAATAATGACTTGGACAACTTATGAGTGTTCAATCATGTGTGATAGGTTGACAGATAGAAGACAAAAACCCATTATCAATTTTTGGTTTATTCCTAAGAGGGAAATGCTTTTGAAGTCATTGATGCATTTAACCTTACAAGAAATGTTGGTACTCTATTACTCTCCCTTATTTGTTGTTGAGACATTTCTGAATTTAAGTGACTATTTTAGATCAAGATTTACAAAGAAAGATAATGTTAATAGGGAAATGTTATTATCACAATAATGTTTCACATGAGATTATGTAAGATCTCTTTAGCTTACAAATAAAGGTATACAAAGATTAATGCAGCGATTTTGGGATGAGTATATATATATTCACTTTTGTTATTTGTTTAAAATTAATCATCACTTTATTCTATTTATAAGATCACTTTTATAATCTTATAGTTGCTTAGTAAAACCAATTCAATAGTGGTGTTCTATAATTACAAAAGTTTGTAATTTAAATTTTGAGTTAATGTGTAAGTATAATTGGATACGAAAGAACTAGAGCACATTTATATTCATTCATTTCAAAAAATTAAAAAAAAAGAATGGAACACAAAAGATTAAATGATTTGTGACTTTGTTCGATATAATTTGAAGCTTTGAGAAAGGTATGTTATTATCAATATTTAATATAATTTCTTGAAATTTCTTAATAATTTAATTTTTATTTATTTACACTCTTCATAGAACAAGTAGCTATATGGATCCAATTTATCTTAAACATATCAATCTTTTAGCATATTGGGTTTGTAAGGAACCAATTTTCATAGATGAAAATGAATTGGAAGATAATCTTAGATGAGAAAATATTAACATGCTATTTAGTTCAAAGAATTTAAATGAAGGTGGTGATAAAACTCCTCTCAATAATGAGATTTTTGTATCAAATAAAAATTGAATGCGATTTGAGCAGATATGTCATTGAATAAAGTTTTAGGTTTTTCATTTTCTTCTCTTTTATTTTAATTTCACTTGTATTTAATGTATATGTTAAATTCTATATATGTAATATAAATATAAATCTTTAACTATAAGTATTTTTATTTCGGGTTTCACTTCTACTTTGCTATGTTGCTTGGCATAAACTCTTGTTGTAATACTTATAGACCTATATTATTCTAATTAGATGATGTTTTGATGTAACCAATTATGACATTTTAAATAGTTTGAATTATTCTTAATTTTATATCTACATAAGAATTAAATTATTCTTTTCTTATATTAGTTGTAATTATTATTTATATAAGAAATATATGAGAAATAATATTAATAGAAATAAAAAGATAGTTATTATATCAATTTTATATTAATATAAGTTTTTGAGACACGATTTAAATAAAATTAAAACTGATATAGCACAACATATTAAGGGACTATTTTGTAATTTTATAAAATTTAGGGACAATTTTGTAGTTTAAAAAGACTATCTGAAATAGCACCCGGTATTGATCGATACGAGTACCATACCATACTAGAATCAAATCCGATATTATGTTTGGTATAGAATTAATAACATTGGCTAAGCCCCGCTGTAATATAGTCTTAGCAAGACCAATCTATCCTACCACATAAATTAAAACTAAAGGTAAATGACAAAAACCTCCCTTATAATTTAAGAAACTTTTAAAAACTCCTTAATAGTTAGAATTCTCGAAAAAAACTCCATGTAGTTTAAAGTTTTATAGAAAACCCCTTAGCATTGATTTTCGCTTAAAAAACTAACAAAAAATCTTACTTAGCAAATTTGGTCCATACGAACCAATTAGATTTAAGTGACTTAGACCCCAACCATAACGTAATCTAACCAAATCCTTTAACCCAATCCACCCTAACCTAAAAACGAAAACCCATCCTAACTCTCCTTAGCCTCCAAATGCCTGAATCAGGTACGAATACCCCTTATTCCAAAAATGAAGATTGAAGAAGACTGAAGATATCATCGAATCTTTAACTCTTTATTTGCAAGAATGAAGGCTGAAGAAGCCAAAGTTTAAAAACTATTGAAAGATATATTTCAAAAATTATTTAATATTTTTCGATCATAGTTCCTCTTTAGTTACCAATTGCGAGCTTCTTTCCTTTTGCTCTTTATGATTGCAAGGACATCATACTTGTTAATTATTCACCAAACTATAATCTTTTGTTTTTTTTAAATTAAACAACTTTATTGTTTGTAAGAATTAAAGGGCTATACACATATTAAGATCATAAACTAACAAACTCAAAGGGCAATATGGACCTAAAACTCTTGCATGACCAAATACCTAAAGATATAACTTGTATATAGCTCTTTTAGTAGCTAAGTAACACATACTATTGATGTAAGACCAACATGTGTCAAGATCTAGACTAACATCAAAAAAACTTAATTGTTTCTCCTACTGAGGACTTTGTGATAGTTTTGATCTCTTACTAACTATTCTTTGTTTTCTTTACTAGTGAACAAGAACTCTAGTTACATGGTTGTATGTAACGTCCCAATATCCCATGCTAGGGGCTAGGACCCCCAGAATAGTGTATACTAAGAAGTTAGAAGTGTATTTCATGCATCATATGGCATAACGTGTGAATATTTATTTTTTGCTCATTAAAATAATTATACATGCATTCCTTGACATTTTCTGGGTATAATTGATTTATAAATGCGATTAAAATGTGAATTGTGGATTATTTGTTTTGAAATTTTATTTGGAGAGTATTATGATTATTTCAAAATTTTTGGTGAATTTTAGAAAATTTCTGAAAATTTGGGATATTTTGGACTAGGAAAAATAGACAAATGGGGGTGTGACACATGGCAGCCTCACATGCATGACAAATGGATTATATGCATAGGTGCCACATGCATGTTAAAAAAAGAAGACAAGAAGAACAAGTCTCTAGCTCTCACTCGGTGTTCTGCAATGAACATCATCACACTCTTCTTGATCAACCATCATCGAATCGCTACTTGTATCTGGTTGTATAGTTGGCAGTCTAGATACTGCTTTGCTCTCTTGATTTTCCTTCCAATAAAACCAAATCTGATTCTTTCATCCACCGAAACATATTCTTCTCTTATTGTTGTAATTTTTCTGAAATCAAGTAAGTTGTGTTTTCAGATTTACAGGATATTGTAAATGGTTTTGATGACGTTTTATTTATTGGAAATGAATTCATGCATGAGGTGTGTAAGAAGGATAGCTTCGGTGATGTTAAGAATGGGTTAAATGAGAATGTAGTAAAGTTGAAATGTGAAGAAAGTGTGTGTTGAAGTGTGAGAATCTGAGTTTAATATGAATTTAAAGAGTAAGCAATTGTAGAAATTGGACTTAGGTTCTATGTTTTTGGACTGTAAATTGATGCTGAAAAAAAATGTAGAAAATGAAACAAGTGCAGAAATTTTGCAGGAAAATCGTATGTGAAATTTGATTGTGATGTTGTGTGTGATCTTGAATTTTGAGAGGTTTTGATAGTAAGTTGAATTGAAATGGGAAATGAAGAGATAAATGTGGGAGTATAAATTAGAGATGATGGGGTAAGTGGAAGAGTGGAAGAAGACTGAAGAAATCTGCAGTTTTCGGTGCAGAAGAAGAAAACCTGCGTTTTAGAGAGAGAAGAGAAGAGGAGTTGCACCAAAGGTTTACTGAAGAGAGACTGTTTTGAACATCTTTCATTCATTTTGTTATAATTTTGTCTCTTGACCTCCAAATGACTTGAAAATTGAACCAATACACTCCTAAGCCATTGATTTTCCTCTCTATAAAATTTAGAGTCATCTGAATTGATTTGGAAAAGATTGATTGAATGAAAATGAGGAAGTCTGCTGGAATATTCTGAACTGGAATTTTTTATTGAATATGCTTCGGTATTTTGATTATATCTTGATTTGTAGATTTCCAAATGAGTTGATTCTTAATTCAAATTAAATTAGAGACATATGGATACAACTTTTTTAAAGAAGTCAAATTTTAATTCTGTCTCTAAGAATTTCAAAATTTCGCATGAAATTGAATCTTGGCTTAGGCTGTAGCACTACCAGGAACAGAAATCATGTCCTATTATCATTGAATAAACTGTACTGATGTAGGCTAAATCAGACTAAGGTGTCTTCACCAAAGTTGTAGCCTTTCAATTGATATAAATTTTGTAATTTTTGGATATTAGAATCTAGAGATATGGGTTATACAACTTTGAATACATGAACATGCACTAGCCAAAATTTCAAATGTACTCAGTCTACAGTATTTTGAGCATAACTCATAGAATAATGAACCAAATTGTATGATCTTGGAGTCATTAGAAACTTAAGGCACAAGAGAACAATTGTCTAGAAGAAAGTGTTATAGAAATACACCATTTTCCTTATTATAATGATCATGTAAAGTAGACCCGAAAGTTGTGTTGAAAAGAAAGTTGGAATAGTTAATGAGTGTATGAATTTTGACACATTTGAAATATAATTGATCGTTGCATTGGTTCATTACAGAAGTATACCCGGGCATATGTCGTTGAACATGCATGTTACATGATACATTTATAAAAATGCATATTCAATTACAGGAACAATGTGGTAACATGAAATTGTATTTGATTGCATATAAAAAGCAAGTAGAGCGACCGCTTCTAGATATTGCCGGAACTTCAAGGTAATAAGCGAAAGGGAGCAATTGCGAGTAACTTAAGATGGTCTCACCTTAATTTGTTTTGTTTATTACTGAATTGAATTTGATATTAATGAATGTGTACTGAATTCCGGACATGAAAAGTCCAAGGAGTTTTAATGCATGATTAAAACATTGGAAGTGCTACTTGTATGTGAATGAGATTGACTATTTGATTCTCAACGTGAATGTTGAATGCCAGACTAAAAGTCCGATGACAAATTTGAATGAGAAATAATGTGAATGTGACTGAATGAATATGATGATTGAATTTGTGATTGCATTTCATTTCCAATGTATGAAATATAAAGGCAGTTGTGACTGATGTCGCTAGTTGAAAAGAGTTTAAAGCTCAGACACCTGTGGAAAGAGCCTAAGGCTCAATGTGTACAATGAGCCATGTATCCCCAACGGATAAGGAAAGATATGAAAAAGCCCGGTATCCACAACGGATACGGGACAGTGAAAAAGGCACATGGTCACAACAATGTAACAAATGAATGTGTCTCATAAACATTGCTTTCACATATGAAATGAATAAAATGAATGATTGCATTGTTGTGAGAACTTTTCTTAAATGAATCTGTGATCAATTATTGATGATTGTGTTCTGCAAAATTGTAATGAAATGATGAATTGTTTGGACTATGTGGTTGAAATATGACAATTGTGAACAAAGTGTTTCGTGATATGACTCGATGATAATCAAGTTGATGAGAATTACATGATAACATGAAATGTTGTGTTGTATAACATGTAACAGCCCCAGACCACCCGCTTGCAAATATTGTCCGCTTTGGGCCTTGGCTTAGTCAAGCCCTCACGGTTTTGCTTTTCCTGAGGCCTTCTCAAGAGGTCACCCATCCTAGAACTACTATCACCCAAGCACGTTTAACCTCAGAGTTCCGATGGGATCTGGTGCATTAGGCCATGGAAAACATGTCTGTAAGGGAGAGGTATCCGTATCCTTATAAGGTGTACTTCGTTCCCCTCTCCAACTGATGTGAGATTTTGTTTTTCCCGAGGCATTCCCAGGAGGTCACCGATCCTAGTACTACTCTCACCCAATCACATTTAACCTCGTAATTCTGATGGGATCCGGTGCATTAGGCTATAGAAAATGCGTCTATAAGGGAAAGATATTCGTACCCTTATAAGGCGTACTTCGTTCCCCTCTCCAACCGATGTAGGATCTCACATGACAAGAGTGAATAATCGAGAATGGTTACTCTACTGAGTTCGCAAAACTCACCAAAATTGCAACATTGACAATTTCATATTTGAGAGAGAGCAACGACTTAGCTGCTAAGACCGCATTTTGGTATAAGTTACGGCTCAAAAGTCGGTCAACTGGGACTGAAGAATTAGTCTTTGTTTTTAACTTTTGTTAATTCCTCAAGTATGTAGTATGCTTTATAGACTGAGTTGTAAACGCTTATAGGATGATGTTGTATAAATGTGGATGATGATAATGCTACATTGTAAATGATAGTTTATGAAATGAAAAAAGGAAACTTTTGGATTTTAGATCATGTGCTATTTATGATTTTGCTTGTGATGCCATGCGATAAAGTGAAGGTGATATAGTTAACACATCAATTCTATCAGGCATGTGTACGTGTGATCGTATGGCACATGTGCATGTGTCGGACGGGAGTAGGGTGTTGTATTGTATCTCATAGATCATCTTCTTTCATCTGGAACTTATTATCTCTATTTTCTCCATTTTGCTCAACATGTATATGTGTGTCCTATACCTGTCTCATGGTCACATCTTACCAAGCAATCGAAGGTAAGCTTACACTTACCCCTTCTTTTAGACAAGATCAATAGTAAAATAAAGATTTTAGCATTAATGTGGACAAGATCAATAGCAGAATATCTTCTTAGAGCATTAAAACTCTTTCTATGGTTGGAAAAGCTCAGCTAGTTACTTTTTTTCTAAAATATATCAATGTGTTTTGGGCTGCCCATATTGCTTTTCCTAGGAAGATCATTGAGGCAATTGAAAAGATCTGTAGCAGATTTCTTTAGAGTGGGAATGGTGTATCTTTGAAAACGGCCAAAATGCAATGGAAGGAGGTTTGTCTATCTAAAGATAAAGGAGGCTTTGGGATCATTTCCCCCAAGGTAATGAAAATTATCATGCTTTCCAAGAGATTATAGAGATTAATGACAGACAAACAAGCTCTATGGTGTAAATCGATTCATGACTACTACATAAAGAACATAAGTATTTGGAGTTTGGAGCTTAATTTTTCATCTACTTCCACTTTAAGAGCAATTCTGAGAACCAGAAATTCATTGAGGAATGAGTTTGTTTCTTTGATTGAAAATGGGAGATCAAGTAGTTTTTAGTTTGATAATTGGCTCTCTTGTGGGTCTTTACACTTCTTATAAAAAATGGATATCCTCATCATGTTATGAATTATAATCTAAAAATTGCTGAGCTTTGGTTGATAAGCAAATTTTTAGACAATATCCCATTTCAAGTTCTCTCACTATAGAAATCACGCAAACTTGCTTGATTGATGAAGAGGATAGTGTCATACGGAAGCATACCAGTAATGGGAAATTCACCAACCAATCTTGCAGTAAGACTCTCTAAGGTCATTCAAGCAAGGTACCCTAGACTCATATTGTCTAGTGCAAACATTTCCATCCTCGAGCTTCTTTCACATTATGGTTTGTTATAAAAGATAAATTGCAAACTGTTGACAAGCCGAAGTATCTTGACATACCTAATAGGTGTACTATGTTTGAGAGCTAAAGAAAGCAATGATCACCTGTTCTTCTAATGTTAGTTTTTTCTAACATTTGGAGATCTTTACTTCATAAGTGCTACATTCAGCATGCTCTAGGTGATTGGAATTCCATCAAAGTTTGGTGTACTACCATTAATCATCCTGACAACATAATCAAATGGTGCTTCTGCCTAGTTATGTCTTTTATGTTCAAAGCCACATAGGATGTGAGGAATGCTTTCATTTTTCAAAATAACTTGTCTTTGCTCAACTACGAGCTTATGGCCTCTGCAAAACTCATCTAAGATCTTTAGTTCATTTATCCTTCAATTGTGAATCCTCATCTACTATATATAGCAAAATTCAATCCATTTAAATGTTTAATATACATAGCAAAATTCAATCCATTTGCATGTTTAATGTCTTTATGTATGACCATACAAATATTCTAAACCTGTAAAGAAAAGGAAGAGGTGTTACTAAAAGAGATAAAAACAATATTTCAAACAACTTTTGGGTCCTTTATATATGTAATCCAGAAAGAAATGAATTTTATAATTTTATAAGGTACAGTGAGGTTCAAGGAGCAAGTCATTATTAAACTAATTTTATGGATTAAAGAACAACTCTTGATTTAACAAGTCCATATGTTTTGTAGCAACTTGACAGCTTCTACTTAAAATTAACTAGATATCACACAAATTTATAATTTTTGTAGCTACCCGATGGCTTCTATGTAGAGCTTACCAGACATCATACAAAAAGACTTAGGCATAACACAATAATCTCTAAGATCACATTCTTGAAGCCATTCTACTCCCTTGCAGCAAATGGATTCTCAAAATTGAACCAAAATGATGAATTGGCTTATATCTATTGTGTCAAAGCCTTACAATGAATAGAATATGCATGTTCCATTTTTTCGTAGGATCTTATTAAGGATAGCAATTCTTCAATTACTAGCTTGATAGCTTAATGCTTATATTATCATCTTTTAAATTAATTTATTTAATTTCTATGAAAAAAGTTTACCATAACCTTTACTAATTCATTGTTTGTTTTATGGAAAGAATGTCATTTTTTAAAAATTTAGGATTTTTTTCCTCAGATTGCTTTACTAGGTTTTTGCTCTCTAGATTAATAGCTTTGTCTCCATCTAGAACAATCTTTCAAAACAAGAAATAAAGAGATTATTTAAAATAAGTAAAAATATAATATTTTTAGTTTAACATTTGAAAGAAAAATTTTCAATTTCCCTATTATAATTTTATTTATAAATTATTTACATTATTTTGTTTGCTAGTTGACTTTAAATATGTTGATAAGTCATGGAATTAACTTGGTATAAAAATAATATAAACTATTATATGACGAGAAAAAATAAGTAACCAGAAACTAATTTAGTACTACATAACTATAATCATTTAATATCTATTATTATTTAACATTTAAGCATAAAGGGAGAGTAAAATATGGAAAGAAATAGGACATTTTATTATTTTCCTTTTACAATTGATGTTTTGTTTCTCATAGTCACTATTTAGGCTCTTATTAGTTATGATTTAAACCATTTAACTTTAATATTTAACCTCATCGTCAAACCCTTCCATCTTCTTTTCCTTCCCCCTCATGTAAAAATCTGTTAAATCAAAAATGGAATAATTATTTCAGTCAACCAAATTCCCTATTAGGCTTTTCTGCCACCTTGGACACGATCGTTCGGAGGAAACCATATTCGGCGTGAAACAAAGTTTAATTTGGTACCATTTGCAAAAGTGCAAATTCATGAATGAGAGAAATGAAAGCATGCAAGCTGTATGATTTCCTTTTCAGGAACTTTGAATATCCCTTTTTTGACAGATTCACATATAACTAAAACTTCTTTAAAAAATTAACATGTTCTCTCGGCAGGAATCCAGGAAACAAAGCAATGGTATGCTAAATTACAAAAACATAGATATGCATTATATGCTATTGGCAACAACCACCAACACATCTTTGAATTTGCACCCATGCCAGCTGAAGGACAAAACTTGAATAGCCCCAACTTTACAAATTCATCGTCCCAAAGACTTAGCCGCAGCTCATTTCATCTAGGATACGCTAATGATATGCTTATGTGACTTCGCCAATAGATCCTTTCCTGTTGGCATACATAGAACGCAAATACAAGCCCATCTGCATAATCAATGAGAGCCAACACCTTTCCTCCATTAATTATTTCAGTACTCCTCAACAGAATACATTAAGAGGCAGCAGAAGATAGAGCATCTTTTGAATCCTCCTTCAGCTAAAAATAACAAAAAGGATTGAGATAAGAGATATTCACTTCATATTGATGGAGGCAAAAATGAAAGCTTCATAAATGTAGATTTCAAGCACAAAATAAGTTGTTTTAAAATAAAAAAACTCTAGATATGTTCAGAATAGTGATATTGGTATTGCTTGGAAGCTTTAAATAGTATTCATTGTTCTTATCGACATCATGTTTGTTTGTAAGAAATCCTTACAAGTCGCTAAAAGCAATCATAACTTATGCCATTCCAGACACTTTAGCAGTAGATGAACAAGAAATGATTCATTTTATAGTCTTATTCTGATTCACTATTCCATCTTCCTACTTCCATCTATTTATCTTCAGTCAGCAAAAACTAAAAGTAGGGGAACTGAAACAGGAGAGAGGAAAAGTAAGAGAATTACAAAAATGGTTATCCCTAAATGAATTCATATTTTATATCTTTGTAACAGAAAATAAGCATTGCCAGCGGCATTTTATGGCAAAATTGTTAGAATTGAAGATTACACAACTCAAAAAAGACTTCTGTTGCCCGTTAGTTCGATCACATAATATATATTAGCAAGTGGAACTTCTCTTTCATTCGACCTGTATCGAGTGATATGCATTTAAAAGGGTTAACTCACTGACAATTTGACGCCACTTTTTCAATCAATAATGGAGCTTATGATAACAAACCTCACAATTTAAATCACAGGTCTGAATAAAATTTGGCTAGAACAAATGTAAATGAGCACATTAAGTACGTACCAAATTAAGGTGGTTCACCAAAGCCCCATGCAGTAGCCTTTTGAGCTTCTCGCATTGATCTGGCATATGATTTAAATTGACCAATTCCTCAAGTTGGGCCCATAGGCACTCTATTGTTTTATATGGGAACCATACTGCAAATGGTCTTTTCCTATTAATCAAGTCTGACGGTCTCTGCAGACAGTTTAGTATGGCAGAATTCTTAATACGTAACCAGTAAAACATCAGCAATAAAACACATCTTTAAGAACATTTACACTTGATTCAATTGGAAAATAACGGCAATAATCTGTCAACTGCACAAATAGAATCTGAACTTCACAAACAATACACACAAACACAGAAGAATGGAAATACTTTATGGAGAATATAACGATGATTACCTTAAAATTTACAGTAATAATAGGTATTCGTGGTGAACTAATGAAAAAGAAAAAAACATAAGCACTAAAATCTCATCTAACAGCTAGTGACAACTTCCATTTGATATTGAGATTAGATTCAGTCCATAGCAATGGAGCAAAAAAACGGAAAATCAATTACAGTAGTGTTTATAACCGGCAAACGTTTATGCCATAAGAAAATTGATTAGATTGTATATGCCAAAACTTCCAAGACTTTGGTCATACCCACTATGAGAAATTTCAATTCCAAAATATAGCATAATAATAGCTAACAGTTGCAAGATTGTTTTGACCAGCTTACATACACATAACAAGCATATGTACTACTTGTTAATAATGCAACCTAAGACCTACACAAGCCTTTTGACATGTCTTCCCCAAATGAGCCAAAGTAAAGCCTTTCAGTGAGTAGCTGAAAACAAATAATCTTACATGCTGACTATTAGAATGTGATCTTCTGAAAAGAACAATATGACAAATGGTTGACGTACCACTGATGCAAATGCTGTTGTGTACTCGAGAAACAGGTTTATAGCTTCTGTATATCGACCATAAACAACATATAGTTGAAATAGTGATGCAGGGTTTGATTCTTTCCCAGTCATCCCCCAAGTTATATTCCTTTGGCAATCCTGTCAACACATGTGAATACAATCTCCCTTAACAACGAACCCAACTGTGATAAAGTATATGAAATCAAAGATCTATTTTGGCAAACATCGATAGCAGTGTTTTCAAATAGGCATGCTCAATTTCGATTTTCACAAAGTTCATGATACGTAACATGCAGAAATATATTCAGTTACCATTCAAGGAGAAAACTGATTTTGGCTTTTAGAAGCCTACTAATTTTGTGGGCTGAAGAATCACAAAAGCAATATTTTTGACAGAGTGACAAAATCAACTAGAGAACAGGTTTAAATTTTGGGACTAATTTATGATTTTTGGCATCCTATTTTACATCAAGAGGTACAGCTAAGGACCTTATGTTTAGATTAAGCTGCACTTCTTGGAAAAGGATCATTGGAAAGAAGCTACTTCTAGGAAAGGACAACTGAAACTATAAACAGGAAGCAGACCAGACATCATGAATTCACTTAAAAATATTCTTGATTCACGTATTGAATTAAGTAAAGTAATTCACTTGTCCAAATGGCGCCTTAGACATTTTTCTTTTTATCCATAATTATAGTTTGGTAATGATATACATCTTTGACCTTTAAACCTTTCTCCTTCTAACAGGCTCAAGTGCCATTCATGAGATCAACCGCGTCAGAACTAGGAATAACCCTGTCCAAGTTATTGCATTCAAGAGAAATAACTAAGAATTTAAAAATTGGCTGATGTTAAATGTAATTAGACGTGAATGAAGCATGTTAACCCCCCGGCACAAGAAGTACCTTGAACATTTGTACCAGCCATAAAGGTAATTCGATCTGAGGATCCGTACGAAGAAGTGTTTCAGCAACAGCAACTGGTAATCCAGCATGAAAAGCTATATATTGTTTCTGTGGTAAAGAGAAAAACCTAATTACAATGATAATACATGGGAGTAGGAGGTAAAGCAATTGCATGTTATACTAAAGACCCAATATCTCTTGAGTATGAAGAATGGTTAGAACGAAGTTCTAGTGATTCAGAATACTTTATAACAACATTAGATGTAGATAGTCTTAAATAGTTAACAAAAGTTGCAATAAAGAGTTCTCAAATAGTTAACTCCCAAATGCCAAAATTCCAATGTCACAAAAGAGAATCTACCAATGCTAGGGCCATGATGCAGGACCAGGCTTAGCTCTAGCCATGAGATTCTGGATATATGGGTGTAATGAATAGACAAGATATAGATTGTCACATTTGTGTGGGCATCATGGATTGTGCACCAAGAATCTTTTCTGTCATATAGGAAGTGACAAAAGGCTGCTCTTATATTTAAGTTAATTGTTAAAAAACACTTATCATACAATCAGGTCAGCCAGATCGGTCGAAATCAAATATACAGGTTTTCCAAGAATTCAAACTGTTAATCAGACCTCAAATCTTCAAGTCGAACCTCTCAAATTCAAGAATCAACTTTATACACCACAAAATGATGACTGAATAAAATGTTTACAACATGCGACAAGAAAAGTTTCTTTTCAGGCCACCATTCTTGTATCCATTTTGGTTCATTTAGTTCCAAATACAGGTGGTATTTCTTTTTTAAACTAAAAAGAGAAAAAAAATGGAGGGAAGTAAACACTGACAAGGTAATGCTCTAGAGTTTCCCACTGATTATTTCCCTTAAATAATTGAGATGCAGCAGTTGTATCGGGAGAACGATGAACATTTCCTTCCTTCGATGATGTTAACAAAAGAACATTTGTCCTGGAAAGTTCATAAAACATCAGTCACCTGGTATATCCTAATGCCTAACAGCAAGTTTACCAAGTTTTAAAAATCAAAAAGTACAGAAGAACCTGAAAAGTACATGAAGTAACAAGACTATGGCTTACCCAGTACTTGAAGAATCTACATTTTTTGGGCAACATTTGGATGACATTGCGGAGAAAACCCTCTCCAGTTCCCTAAGCAAAAATGAGAAAAATGATTTTTGAACGTTTGCCAAGAAATCATTCCAAATGAAGTAAAAAGCATTGTGCCACTAAAGTGCAGAATCATACCTCTTCAATCCTGAGCCCTTCCAGAATTTTAATATAACTACAAATACCATATCATACAAATTTTGTTGGACTAAGAGATCAATCAAATCCGATGGTGCTTTGTCTGTTCCTGGACATAAAAGAAATGGAGAAAATTAGCAAGAAAACCTAAGCCAGTAAGGATAATAATAAAAGAAAAGATTACTTTTCAAACTTTCCTTCAACTATGATGACAAGATGTAGTTTCACACCCTCCAGAAAAGAAAGCCAAATGCAACCTATTTGTATCAATGAAATGACATTAACTACTAAGACATAAGAGAAAAATCCTCCGCTTCAGTTTTACCAGAAAAGGTCCACTTTACATTTGCTAACGAAAGCAAATATTCTGCTGATGTCAGCATAAACTCATTTTGAAGTTTCTCCATATCAATGTAGTGTTGCACCCTTCGAACCTGATCATCACTGCTTGCTACTGCACCAAAAGTAAACAGCATAATGGTTATGAGAAATAAAGAAATAAAAACCTTAGTTTTCACAGGATTCATCTTATCATATGGCCCTTATCAGAATCAAAATGATGTAATACAAAAGAACAATCCAACTAATAGAAAACATATCTCGTAGATGCAATACTTACACTCTTCTTTTGCTGTTGTCTTAGCTTTCTTAATACGAAAGGAGTCACTATGAGCAGAATTTCCTTCAAGCGGAGGATCAATCCATCCATATGCAGGATGAACTAGATGCAGGGCGTTGATAGCAGCAGAAAGTCCATTCAGCCTCTCCTGCAGCACTAATGATGCATACTGGTGATCTTCTAAAATTATTTCAGTTCTTAAACGAGCTGTGTATTGATACATAAAACTTGCAGCACTTCTCCAATTATGTCGGTGCATCTCAAACGCATAGAGCAACTTATATGCACTTGGTTTTGCCAATATTTCTGAGCGATCTGCCTACATTTTTTATGCAGAAAAAAAGCCCAGGACAACATTATGCCAACATACCACAAGTTGACACTACATACAGTGAAGAAAATTCTGTTATATGCAAAATACCTTCCAGGCAAGCTCTTGCTCTATCTTCTCCGCTAGACCTATGAAAGGTAACTGACCATCACAAACTACCTGCAACTTGTATCAGTGACAGGCTTAAAATGTTGTCGATAAGGATAAACATTTTGTTGCTCAAATAATTGCAACAGAGGGCATTACTAATACACAATGAATAAAGTAGAAGTAAATGCCTTTTATTAGGTACGACGTTAATAGTTCCAGCAAGGTTTAGGAGCCATTACATGTTATGAAAAATATAGTATCTGATTATAGTGTCTGATTCAACTTTTCTTTTACTAACATAGATCAACTAAATAAAATGAGAATCAAAGCCCCAACTTTTCAAATATAATGAAAACAGATTTACATTCAGGAACTATCTCATCAAGCTAGGCATTCTAGAGATCCTGATGCAAGCAAATTGCACATAACTATAGAGCAAATTTACAATAACTAGTTAATTTTATTTATTTTTCCTTTATTTAGCTTAACGTATAATTTAGATTATCCAATTTTCGATGACTTATGCTAAAAGACAAAGCAAAGAAGAAAGCAATTTACCAAAGAACACTTGAACACAAATGCTACAAGCATGAATTAACAAATAGAAAATCAATGCCAAAAATGCACAACTTAGCCACAACGTGAGGCACATACCAATTCAAGGAAGTACAGACAAAAAAATTTTCTCACACTCTTTCTCAGGGAACAAATCAACCATATAATCTATTATTACTAAAACGTACAGTCAAATTATGTTGCATAGTTTTTTTTTTTTTTAATCATTCGCATAACAAATAAAGAAAAAAAGTGAATCCAAATAACTAAACAATTCAGAAGATAAAAGTTTGCTTGGTGTAGAACCTTTATTTCCCCACATTCAAAGAGAACTATTAAGAAACGCCTCAAGCAGATATACTTGCTCTCTTCATCTGGATTTGACAGTATTGCACAATATGCATTGTACAGGAGATTAAGGTCTAAAGTGAACTTGAAGACGTTTGCCCAAAGTCTTCCTTTGACTGTAGTAGCTAATTCATCATCTTTCATGTTGGAAACATCTCTCTCACTAAGAGCTTCGTCAACATACTCAAGTGCAGCAAGTGCAAACTGACAAGCACCTTCACTAATGCCATATTGCTCAAATATTTGCATAACCCATTGATAGTAATGAAGCTTCCATGAAGCAGGAGATTCACAACCTTCTGAAGAAGAAAGTGATGAAGAATAATCATCAAATTGATAACATAAAGTCAACATTTTCCCCAAAAGCTTTTACAATTTCCCCTCCCACTCCCAAAATCCGAAAACCCCAAAAAAAAAAACCAAAAAGAAACAGGGAAAGGGGAAAGAAACCAAAAATAATAACATGGAAAAAACTGAAAAAAGAAAGAAACAACTCACTAAAACCAACAGGTGGCAATCCTGAATCACGAGATAAATACTGCAAAGCTTGACAAGCACTTTGTCCAGATGAAGCTCTGAATAGAACAATCAGAACAAATGTAAGGCGAGGGAAATGCAATTAGCAATAGCATAAAAAACTATTTTACTGTTGCTCTAATGAACAATGAGAAGACCAAGTAGACATAGAAGAACACTGGTCATATTTCAAAATTGAACACAACACACAATATAGATACACAAAATATGAATAAACTGAAAAAGAAAGCAAGGACAGCAATCAAACCCAAAAAATATGGACTGAGCTGCAGCCTGTGTTCACAAAATCCATCATATAGGAATTACCACCAACTTCACTCCGCTCAAGGTGTTGTGAAAATCGACCGGATTAAAACAGGTCCACAGCTAAATAGGACTGAAAAAATAGTAATGAACACACAGATTTTATATGGAAAACTCCCAAATTAGGGTAAAAACCACGGGCAAGAATAGAAGACTTTTACTACTGAGAAAAACTGGAGAAGTACAAGGAAAAACTAGACCCAAAAATATACAGATTATTTTTTTGTCTCTCTTTCTCTTTCTTTTCTCTCCCACCTCACTGCCTCTCTTGTACTACTTTCTTCATCTCTTCATCTCCTACCTATTTATAGGCAGGAGACGTGGGATAGCTGACCAAATCTAGCTATCCTTTTACTTCTCTTGTCAACTTTAGTAGGCTTCAACTTTAGTAGGCACTGTTTTCGGTGTCTACCATTTTTGACAATTCTCTCACTTGAAGATTTGATTAAAAGTCGATGAGATCTTCACACTATTCTTTCTAAAAAATGGTAGGCACCGTGCCTACCAAAATTGAAGCCTACCAAAGTTGACAGGAGAAATAAAAGGATAGCTGAATTTGGCCAGCTATCCCACGTCTCCTGCCTATTTTATAGGCAGGAGATGAAGAGATGAAGAAAGTAGTACAAGAGAGGTAGTCAGGTGAGAGAAAAAAGAAAGAGAAAGAGAGACAAAAATATTCTGTATATTTTTGGGTCTAGTTTTTCCTTATACTTCTCCAGTTTTTCCCAGTATTAAAAATCTTCTATCTTTGCCCGTGATTTTTACCCTAATTTGAGAGTTTTCCACGTAAAATCTGTGTGTTCATTACTATTCCTTCAATCCTATTGAGCTGCGAACCTGCTCTAATCCGGTCGACTTTCACAACACAAAGATCATATCAGTATCAATATGGACTAGGAATGACACCAAATACATACATAGACCCTCCAATCTTAATCTTCATTAGTCTTTAATACGAGAACAATTTCCAATCAAGGTAACATTGAACCAGTTCTGTGTCTATAAAGGTTATCGAGGAAGTCAGAATTATCAGCTTTGTATCAATAACAGTTCAAAGATTTGTACATAGGAAAACAACCCAGATAATGTTGCTCCGTGTGCTAAGAGCTTGCTCAATATTCTATACTCAATATCCACTAAAATAAGCTTACGCAAATCATATTTCACTTCCTTCGATTTGGAAAAATCAAATAAGTCACCTTCAATACTTCTTCGATGGTGACAAGAACTCTATGTTCCATTATTCACCAAAATATCTTTTCATTTTGTCAAGTGAGAATGACAAAGCCTTCTGGGAAAAAGATAAATCAACCAACTGAACAACCTACTTGAGGACATAGTTATGACAGAAGAGGATTGAGATGTTACATGATAATCAAGTCTACACAGAAGTATCATTGAACAGAAAGATTATGTAATTCAATTTGCAAAATTTTATCAAATAAAAACATATAAATTCCTTTCTTCATATTTTATTTAAATTATTTAATTCTATTAAATTTTCAAATAAGATATTAAAGATTAAAAATGCTTTAAAATATTTTATATCTAACAAAGAAAAAAGCACTTTTATCAAATTAATATCTTTTAGAATTACGTAATGCAACAGGAGACCTTCATATTAAAGGTCTTACTCTGAAAACTCCATTTTCTAAATATCTACACCTGCTACAAGCTTTTGTGACATTTTAAAGTTATTATATTAACAAATATAACGTTAAGCATGAAATGTTTAGTATTGTCCAGTTCATACATAATCCTTACAAGTTTCACAAGGCGTAATCTGGAGAATTCATGCAGGAGCAATTAAATAAATTTCAAGTAAAAAAAGAGAATTAAGCTCAAGTAAGGGGAATAGAAGTCCAATTATCAATTTTTTTCAAGGCCACAACTAAATGGAATCAATGGAAAAGGAAATCATAATTTAGATTCCATGTATTTCAGATCACAATTTGGTAAGATATAAGAATTGGGATCAGAAATTTGTATGTTTAGTCACAATCACAATTACAAGAACATTTGGTTTGCAATTAAAACCAAAAGTTCTGAGGCTTACAGTAATTGAATGAGAATTGGGAAATTTCAAGTTAGATCTGGAATCCAAAGACTATCTCACATAAATAAACTCAGATATCATCATGAATTTCTCCACAGAATAAACAGCACAAGAAATACATAATATACAAATTGGTTCACACAACATAAGTTAACTACTTACCTGAAGAAGCATCGCAAAGCTTGGCCAACCTTCCTCTCTTTCAACATTCCCTGGAACTCATACCGTGCCTGAGCAAGCAGGGAACAACCCAGAAGATGCTGAAGTGCACTCCATTCACCATCAGTATCTTTAATACTTTTGGATATTTTCTGCCTTAGTAAATTGGACTCCACAGCAGTTACCAGGTACTAGAAACATCAACATGGAGAGAAGGAAAAGAAATTAGGTACATTTGATGAAGTGCAAACTAATTATAGCCGCAAAGCTTAACTCACTAAACTACCTCAACAGCATTATACTGGCCATGTCTGAAAAGGATGAATGAAAGATCAATTGAACGCCTTAGGAAAGTAGATTGCTCCCCTGTTTTCCCCCAAATAATCCAACTTACAATATCCCGAACTGCAGCAATGATGTCATGAGGATTTGGTAGACACAGTGTAGAAGAATGGTTTGTATTACCAGAGGATGTTTGTGTTGTTAGCAGAATTACAGAAGCCAATGTAAAATCACTTTTGCCAAGTTTGTCATTCCATGATTTCCTACCATTGCTGCTATCTAAATCACACAAAAAATTAATAATAATAATAATAAGAGTAGAAATAAATTTTGAAGACAAAACTATGTATGATGTTTTTTTCTCTGTCTTCACAAAAACAAGAGACCAACATCAACAAAGTAAACCCTCAGATGAATGCTTATTAAAACCCAATCATCAGTTGGTAGATGCAATAATCAGTTCAGCAGTTCAAAGTTAGGGGGTTTAAATTCCACACAACCCTTCATAGGAGTAATATAGGTGATTCTACGGACTTACCGATTTGTAATGATGAGAGTTGGGAACTGAAATCTTCAACTGAAGGAGAATCAGATGGTGTGGAGCTGAAGAAATGAATAATCAACCACTCAGAAATAATATCATGAATCATTGGAATCAACTCACGTTGGATTCTGGATATGTCATCATGCGACATATTAATCTGCAAAGAGAAACAAAAGGTCAAGATAATTTTCAACTACATCAGTTCAACAACAACATTCTTAGAGGCCCCTATGATGGGGTAGATTAGGGAAGAAAATATCACCTAATTTGGCCAGATAGGTCGTAACAAACCCAAAAAGGAAATATAACCACTTTCAATAAAGCTATAGATCAACTGCAATTGAGTCACTGAACTCTAATTTGTAAAGCAAAATATTATATTACAGAACTTGTGTTGCGAAGAGAAGATGAAAGAGAAATTAGGGGAATCAGTCACATTATTACAGATGCATAAATTAGTAAGTTGATCACTACAAATCCAAGTTTGAACAGCCTCACGTGCCGCTTCCTAATCTACAACCCTAACGACTTTCATCAGCTACTCTCCTTACCCATTATGATATCCCCTGCTTCAACTACAATCCTACAAGATTTCATTTCAATCACAAACCTCTATAAGAACTTATTCTAATAACACAAGTAAATAAATTTCGCAAAACAAAGAAAACAATACATCAATCTTGGACATAAAACCAAACCACAGACGTAGAATTTCCCAAATTAACCAAAACACCTGATGCATCTTAAAAAAGAATAAACAACAGTAAAACTGTGGACCAAAGGCAAATGTCAACCCATTAGTTATACATTTCATGGTCCTCAGGTCATCAATAAGTTATATATTTCATGGTCACATGTCATTAATAAGTTATACATTTCAAAGTCAGCAAGGCCATGATCGAGTTGTGCAATTAATGATAATGCAAATGACCTGGCATAAGTAAATGAATCATTGCATATCAATACCATGGGGAAGAAACACAAAAGGGTTCGCAAATCAGATTGCTCAAAACAGATAAATGTTAAAATGGAAGAAATTAAAAAAAACAACTAAGGAAACAATACTCCAGAAAAATGGTTTTAAGAATTTAACAAAAAAAAATGGTTTTAAGAAAAATTTCAACTGACCTGTCCACTAACATTGAGAAGATAGCTCAAAAATAGAAGAACATCCAATGCAGATTCAAACATCAACTTTGAAATCTGAGAAGTAGACTGGACCAGGACAGAAGTATTTATATTAAAATCCAATTCAACATCTAATTTTTGTACGATTTTCCTAAGTACAAGAAGCTGTCCATAGCTTTGTATGACATTCAGAACTTTTCCCCAGGAGGAAGCTTTCTTGAATAATGCATGAAGGGACAATAGCATGTCAATAGAAAATTTTCTCAGGTTTTTATGATCTATAAGTTCTTGTTTCCAAGCATGATCACTCCGAAACTCCGAAACATGAAGCAATGGTACTGATGAACTATATCCTGTCTCCAAAATCTTCAACAAGCGAGGAGCAATTTCTTCACGTGATATAATAGGAGTGTTAACTTGTGATTCGTAAAATATGGCAGGAACTGTTTTTCCCAATTGTTGGCTTAGACAAATGATACATCGAAGCACTTCCAAAAGAATCTCAGGCTCAGAGTCATCACCAGATAAATCTAACACACAATTTGCAAGACTAACAAATTCATCAGATCCAGAAGAACCTGAAAATTTTGGTGCAAAAAGAAAACAACAAATTACTAGCGGTAAAATCGCAAAACATGTGCATATTACTTTCTGTTTGCACCGAAATAAAAAAGTTAAAAAGTGTACCATCCATGAGCAGCTCAATTGTTTCCATGTCACGAAATACTGATACTGAATTCTTTCTCACTAAACCAACAGCACCAGTAGAGGACTGAACTAGCAAACCGTATGCGGAATTGTTCTTGCACCAATGATGGAAATATCGGGAACAGAAATTTTTCCAGTTATAAATTATAGAAGTCATGCTCCTGCTTGCCCCCTGACAGAAATAAGCAAGCACATAACTCTTCTTACAATATTATAAGTTACTACAATTCTACACCAGAGAATGGAAGAATAAGAACACATGCACACACAGGTACAGGGCCTAGCATATAATTGAAGTTTAGATAAAAGCAAGGAAGTACCTCACATTCAATTACTGAACATATTTCCTCTTTCAATCCATCAACAGTTAAGGACAGGAACTCAGTATCAGTCCAGTGCCTGTTGTAGTCCAGTAAAGTTGAGCGCAGAACTGCATTGAGACAGACACCAGGGTAAAGTAGCCTACGTAAAAAGATTGATGACACAAATGGCACAATTCGATCCTGCAAAAGAAATTTAATTAAGCAAAATGTCACATGAGAGGTACATGGACGAAAATTTTTCTGGTACTTAGACATAGAAGAACTTGTGCAGCACATATACTTCATATTTGATGTGAAGAATCAGGAAGTTATTTGAAACAATCCCACATATAATACAAGAGAGCAAGTACAAAAATCCCAGAGATGTTAAAACAAAAATAAGCATTGGAAGATAGAGCAAAAGAGCAAATACAAAAATGATCAAATTTTGCCAAAATATGAACCTCACCGCACCAAACAAATAAAGTAGGGTTTAAAACTGTAATTTAAACACCCATTATCGCTTATTTATACTCACTACTACCAGCCTTCCTAACATTGACCATCAAAACAAACAGCCTCCACCCAACCAGTCAAAAGACACTAACTATTTTCGCTGATCCAATGCCAACAGATGTGATGGTATCCCTGTCAATCTCACCAAAATCAGCAAAACATGACGTTGGAACTCCACCTCCGTCAAAGTCTTATTAATATTATGAATATTATATTTCTGAGCATCGTTAACTTGATAGACAACAGGTAGGTTTGCAAAATAATCTGATCAAGCTGGTATTGAAAACAATCTCAAGTTGTCCTCTCTGAAGCCCAGTAAAAAGAGTTGGAACTCCTAACTTGAACATGTCTCAAATATCAAAATATCAACTGATTTATTCTGGTCCCTTCTCAACTAGCTATACATATACAATACAAGGTTTGCATGAAAAACATGATGAGATGTACAACTAGCCACCATTCTTCCTCTTTTATTTACTTAGGACAGATATCGCAATTATGAGTTAAAGGGGATAAAAAGTGGCACAATCAATGATCACTCATCAAGAAAACTACATCCGAATCAAAATATAATTGGCCCCCCAATTTCACCTTTGAAGATGGAAAGATTGACTGGGTCATCCAAACAAGATATTCTGCTGAAACCTCAGAATTTTGAAATAACTGCTCAGCAACAAATTCTTCCTGTAAAGCATAACACTGGATATCTTCCCTGCAATAAGTTCAGGAGACTAACAGTAAAGCAAGTGTCAACTTGTATTGTACTGAAAAAAGAAAAAAGTTAGACTAGTGTGTTCACACATAAAGGACATCATAATTACAAAGAAACCAAGAGCATGATTTTATTTCACATAAGAAAAGAGATCCAAAAGCCTTTCCATAGAAGAGAAGCTCAGAAAAAAAAAAAGGGTGGTTCTTGGATAATATTTCAATAGCAGATGGCACGTTCTAAAAGAATTATAATGTTAAAAACAAAATGGCACCTATCTTTTTTCTGGTAAGACATCGATGTAATTTGTTATGATCTCAACAAAGATAATGAAAGAGACAAGATTCAAGAATCTTAATTTAAGCTACAACATGAATTACTTACTCTTCCACATTTGTGTGAACCAAGTTATGCATTGTTAATCCATTGTCTTTCAATATCAAAATCCTGTTTGAAGTAAACTTTACGTCAACACACTTCCCCTGGAAAAATATCGAATGCAATTATCAAAGTCCACCTCTTCAGAATTGTGAAAGGAAGCAAGATTACAGGAAGAAATCATTTACCCCTTCTAAAGGAATATTTTTAACTAAAGACCCTATTGATAAAGTATTCCTGTCCCCCAAAGTACACTGAAGACTGTAGATGTAGACAACCTCTGTGTCGATGTCCTGCAAGTTGAGCACAACACTTATTCAGCATTGTCTCAATTGATAAAAGCAAAAAGCTATTCTACACTTTCATTCCATAACCCAATTATGATATTAGCACACAAATGTTGGTGAAAATAGTTTTTGCTTGTGATTTCCAGACCATTTAGGACCTATAGATCTCACAAAGATAATTGGAGAGGCCCAAGTATTGTCAAATTCTTCAACTGCACTCTGTAAAGAAATGTCAGCTGGAAAAAATAGCCCATTCACTTTTTGAACACGTGCCTATCAGCATTCACATTAACTAAAAAAAAAAACACAGTTTTCGAAGAATTACACTACCAATGAAACCTTTCATGATAACTAAGGCAGACGTTCAGTTTGGATCAGATGCTTAAAGCATTGAAAGACTCAGATTCATAAACATGAAGACCGCATAATCTTTTTATTTCAAATATTAAACGCTTTGTAAAAAAGAACTACGATCTTACACCAGCCCATCATCTGAAAGTTTAACAACGAACATAAAAATGATATTGCCTTAAAATGATTTTACAGGTACAACTACGGCACCAATTATTTTACAAAAGTTTGTGCAGACAGATACATTGAATATTAAGCAACACAGTTGAATCCTTCTAATCTCAGCAGAATTCCTATTGGGATGTTGTTATTGTTGTTGTTACTGTTGAATTCTTCTAGCATCAAAAGACTTGGATTAGTTTCGCGAAGTTATCACACTAAATGCCCTCACCAAAAAACATATTAATTTCCTGAAGCTTTTGGTGGCCAATAAAATGCCCTCTAAACATTTTTTAAACCAAAAATATCTCAGCTATAACCATTCAGTGACTCGGAACATGGTATACATCACATTTTTCTCGCCAAAAAAACTTAGATTAATTTCATGAAGTTCTCATTGACCTGCTAAATGCCCTCTAAACAGTTTTTCAATTAAAATGAGCTTAGCTGTGCTCTCATTAACTGGGAACAAGGTATTCATCACTTTTCCTAACCTACACACTGCTTTCCTTTTCACTCATGGTTAATTTCATAAACATGGCTACAATGTAATGTAACAATTTTCCTTTGCTCACCATTCAGACCAACATCTAACATTGCCCCTACTCACAACAACCAGTTTGACTTCAACCTTTCTTGAGCCATTTTCTATTTCTGATCAGAATCAAATATTATTGACTTGGGAAAAAAATCTTTTCCCACATCCAATCACGCCATTTAACAACTTTCTTCATCACCAAGAAGTTCTAAATGAGTAACATCTTAACTTTTTGTTGCCTTTCTTAATGAAACAAGACAATGAAAGTATGAGCTTGAATGCACCCCAGCTTATTTTTTTAAGATCTTGAGTCTGAAAATTGAAATCTACACAATGCTTTATTAATTTTTATTTCATTAGGTTCTTCTTAAGTATCAAAATTTGGGAAAAAAATAATTAAAAAAAATTGTTAACAGCAAGACTTAGATGCCATGAATGCAACTGGCAAACATATTAAATGCTTCACATCCAAAATTTCATTAGATGGTTTCTATAAAAAAAGAACCGTTTTATGCATTAAAACAGTAAACCAAAGATTCAAGGTTCCTATGGGAAGTAAGTGTAACATCAAAATAGTGTTTGCAGCTAACCATGTTAAAGTTTAAAATACTAACTACTTGGAGGTGACAGCTACAATATGATTTATTTCTCGAACAAAAGTCTAAATTTTAATCTAACGCAAACCTAACAATTCATATACACACTATAATGGTGTCTTGCACAATATAAAGAGTCAGCAAAACTCAACTTTGTCATAATGCTATTTGTCTAGTTCTCTGTAGTACATCACATGCAATTGTTGCAACCAGTTATCAAGCCTTTCAGTAGAATCCACTCAAGCCTTCAATAGAATCCACTATCTTAGTTAACCCTAATATCAGTAATGAGTTGACACATTACTGATATTTTTACTTTGTTCGGTTTGTCAAATATCATCAGTTTCTTAAAGGGATAATTAATGACGCGAAAAAATTGAGCTCATAAGCTTACAGTAGTCCAAATGTTCCATGAACACATAAACAAGCCTTTTGCAGGGACACAACAGGCACAGGCTGAGAGAATGATAAAAAGCTTAAACTTGAAGAGAAGGTACACATACTCCTTTATTTGAGGATAGAAGGCAGGATATGATGGAAGTTGCAAACAATTGATATGGATAAAATTACTTGAGAAAGAAAATATTTATTCTAAAGACTAGATACCAAAGAAATTCTACACAAAATGGCCAAGGGAATCAAGTTGTTGCTCGCTTCGCCCACCCACAACCTAACAAATGTTACACCTGAAACTGAAAATAGACATAAAGATGGACTACATAAGTAAAGTTGATGATAGTAAGCTGGAAAGTGAATTTCAGAGACAAAAACCCTAAGAAAATCATTTCAATGAAAGAATGATTAAGAAGATTTATGTCAACAATGATAGACAAATTCATCCACATATAACAATTATATTAGGCTTCCTATGGTTCATTATGAGAAGAATTGCAGTCTTATCCCTTTCTCTATCAGACGAATTTACAAATTCGGAATCCAGGTCTATGATTATGCACAATTAAGTAATGTGTGCCGAACTTGAGGTGAGCAAAAATTATGTTGTATTTGTGTGAAAGAATTTTTCTATTTCTCATATATTGAATAGGAGTGTACAGCCATATATAGGACATTACAATTAGGAATCTAAATCTGGAAAGTTATCCAAAGCTATCCAATGTAATCCCTTAATTTAAGGGATTTCAAACTTATCTTATCTTATCTATTTACAGCCTATCTATATCTAAGTATAATCTATTTACAATTGTTTAGTATCTCAACACTCTCCCTCAAGCTGAGAAATAGATGTCTTCCATTCCCAGCTTATATACAAGATCGTGAAAACTTGAATTGTCCAGCCCCTTCGTTAAAACATCAGCTACTTGACGTTTTGATGGAACATAGGACATAAACACTAACCCTTCTTCCAATTTTTCTTTAATGAAATGTCTATCAATCTCAATATGCTTTGTCCTATAGTGTTGTATAGGATTATGAGCAATATTGATGGCTGACTTATTGTCACAATAGAGTTTCATTGAGTCGTCCCATTTGACTCTCAAATCATCTAGAATAATCTTCAGCCAGAGTAGTTCACACAATCCTTGAGCAATAGCCCTAAATTCTAATTCTGCAAATGACCTTACCACCACATTATGCTTCTTGCTCCTCCACGTTACCAAATTTCCTCCAAGAAACGTAAAATACCCTATAATTGATCTTCTATCCATTATGGAACCTGCATAGTCAGCATCGGTGTAAGCTTCTAAAGCAAGAGTATTGTTTTTCTTGAATAAAATTCCTTTTCTTGGACTGCCTTTCAAGCAATGCAGCAACCTATAAGCAACTTGAAGATGAGGCTCTCTTGGATCATGCATGAATTGACTGATCATACTTACCGAGTATGCTATGTCTAGCCAGTGTGAGCAAGATATATGAGTCTACCAACTAGTCTTTGATATATCCTTTTATCAGCAGCTAGTTCTTCTTTAGCTTCTCCCAACTTGTGGTTTTGATCCATTGGTGTAGAGACTGGCTTACACCCAATCTTCCTTGTTTCTACCAACAAATCAATCACATAATTCTGTTGAGATATAAAAATCCCTTGTGTGGAATATGCCACCTCAATACTGAGGAAGTACCTTAGTTTCCCAAGTTCTTTTATCTCAAAACTCTTTTACTAGTCTTTGCTTCCATTCATGCTTCTCTTTCTTATCATTTCCGATCACTATGATATCATCCACATAGACTAGAAGTGCAGTAACCCCCCCTGCAGCCGAATTTTTAATGAAAAGAGTGTGATCACCTTGGCTTTGTTTTTACCCAGACTCCCTCATGACTTTTGCAAATCTCCCAAACCAAGCTCTAGGAGATTGTTTTAACCCAAAAAGGGCCTTCCTCAGCTTGCAAACTTTGTTATCCATGTCTCCCTCAAATCCTGGTGGGATGTTCATGTAGATTTCTTCATATAAGTCTCCATGGAGAAATGCATTCTTAACATCATATTGTAGGAGCTACCAATTAAAGAGGGCAGCCAATGATAACAGAATTCTCACAATGTTCATCTTTGCAACTAGGGCAAAAGTCCCCTGATAATCAATACCATAGGTTTGAGAGTACCCTTTGGCCACCAATCTAGCTTTATACCTCTCAAGAGATCCATCATCCTTATATTTGCATGTGAAAATCCACTTACAGTCAACAATGTTTTTCCCTTTCGGTTTATCAACAATCTCCCATGCTCTATTCTTTTCCAATGCATTCATCTCCTCGCTCATAGCATCCCTCCATTCCCTTTTTGACAATGCCTCAGAAACAGTGTTAGGGATAGTAATGGTATTTAAACTCATAATGAAATTTTGGTAGGTTGGTGACAGACGCTTAAGAGAAACATAGTAAGATAAAGGATAAAGTGGTCGTTTAGTACACTCTCTAGTTCCTTTCCTAACAGCAATAGGTTCAAAAAATTGTGTGTGTAATGGTGAGTTGGATCTTACCATGAGTTCACTTCCAGAGTCTGAGTTGGATTGTTGGATCTATGTCAGTTCTGGAACGGCCTTTCTCCTTGAATACACCTGAGTAATGCTGGTTGGGATATGTGATGACATAGGTTCAGTAGTAAATTGGGGAACTAAGATGTAATTGGTTCAGAAGTCTCGGTTGTTTCAACCCTACGAGCTGGAGCAGGAGGAAGGTCAAGGGTTTTAAATGGTTCAAAGGACTCATAAGTGCTATCTTCCATCATTAAAATCTCCCCCTGAAGAGAGGACTTGGAGAAAAAAGGTGTATTTTCTGTGAAGGTGACATCTGTAGAGATATAAAATTTCCTAGATGACGAATTGTAACACTTGTATCCCTTTTGAGTAGGTGAGAAACCAAGGAAGACACATTTGATGGCTTGGGGGTCTAGTTTGTCTCTATGTTGGTTATAAACATGACCAAAGGCGGTGCATCCAAATACCCTAGGTGTAAGGCCTTTTGAGGTTCTGAAGTGTGGATAGAAGCTATTAAGAATTTCTATGGGGTTTTTGTTGTCTAACACACATGATGGAAGTCTATTTATCATGTATGTAGCTGCCAGAACTGCCTCTCCCCAATAGGATTTAGGGACATTCCCTTGAAAGAGTAAGGCTCGGGTGGTGTTGTGTAAGTGCCCATTTTTCCTTTCTGCTCCCTCGTTTTGTTGAGGTGTGTTAACACATGATGAATCATGGATAATGCCCTATGATTGAAAGAAAGATGACAAAGTCTGGTTGAAGTAGTCTCTGGCATTATCTGTCCTAAAGCTTTTTATTTTAAACCCAAATTGGTTTTGAATCATAAAGTGAAAATTAGGTAATAACAAGGCTAACATCAGATTTTTGTTTAAGAAGAAAGAGCCATGTTACCCGAGTGCAATCATCAATTAAGGATACAAACCAACAAGCCCCAGAGACATTTAGGATAGTAGAGGGACCCCATATGTCACTATGAATCAAATGAAAAGGATGAGAGCTTCTTTTATTGCTAATAGGAAAAGATACTCGAGTATGTTTTGCAAATTCACAAGCATAACAATGAAATTCAAAAATATCTAATCCTTGAAACAAATGAGGAAACATGACCTTTAAAACTTTAAAAAATGGATGACCTAGGCATAAATGATACAACCAATTGGTATCTTTATTTAAGGAACTGAGAAATGACAAAGATAGGTTGTTCCTAACTCTTTGAGGCAATTCAAGTAGGTAGAGGTCACCCCTTTCCTTAGCAAGTCCAATCCTCCTTCCCCAGACCTGATCCTAAAAAACACATTGAGAAGGAAAGAAAGTAGCATAACATTTAAGATCATGGGTAAGCTTTTGAATAGAAAGTAGGCTAGCCGACAGTTTGGGATATGGAGAACCCTTTTTAGAATAAGGATAGGTGTGATGTGCATATCTCCGAAACCTGCAATAGTAACAAGAGAGCCATTGGCCACTACAATCTTTTTGTTACTTGGGCATGGGGTATAAGTCTGAAAGAGTTGAAATGTGGGTGTCATATGGTTTGTGGCACCCGAGTCTATTATCCAAGAATTGGTATGAAGATTTTCTGAGGCATTCATGCAAATAGGGAGTAAAGGTTTACCTGAAAGAGCCAAAGAACAAGTCTTAGAAGG
The DNA here is from genome assembly GCA_025629825.1 of Erythroxylum guanchezii. NCBI lineage: Eukaryota > Viridiplantae > Streptophyta > Magnoliopsida > Malpighiales > Erythroxylaceae > Erythroxylum > Erythroxylum guanchezii. The sequence goes on from JAOTAX010000006.1 coordinate 26,318,678, forward strand.
TTTTTCAATGGTCCCCAACAAGCTTCTCAGCTTCTCAATTTCTTCACTATTTAATTCCATTGTTACTGAATTTTCCTCAACTTTGGGCTGATCTAACATATGTGCTTGGGACTTCTGCTGTCCCCCACAATTTCCCCATTCTCAACTTGGTAGTTTACCATTTATTTTCCAACATGTCTCCTTTGTGTGCCTCGGTTTCTTGCAGTGGCGCACCCAAAGGTTGTCCTTATTCTCCTTCCCCTAGTTTTCTCTAGCAAAATGCTTAGATAGATCACTTTTCCTTTGTCCTGATGATCAGTTTTTGCTAATAAGGCTAACTCGTCCATTATGGTTTGTGATTCAAGCATAACACTCCTTCAACTTTCCTCTGCTCGAATCAATCAAATTGTCTCTTCAAGAGACGGAGTGTCCTCTTTTCCAAGGATTTGGATCCTGACCTGATCAAATTCAACATTCAGCCCAACCAAAAAATCATACACACGGTCTTTTTCAATGAAATTCTTCAAGATGACAGCATCCTCAGGGTATTTCATCTCAAAAACTCGATAATGATCGAGTTATTGCCTCAGATTCTGCAGCAAGTTTGCATATTTTGTGACAGATTTATCTCCTTGCTTAGCAGCTGCAGTTTTGATTTTGATCTCGTACACTTGAGCAACATCACGAACCTTCGAGTATGTGCGACAAATGTAGTCCCAAATCTCCTTTGCACTGACAAAAAACATGCATGTGTCACTGATCATGGGATCCATAGAATCCCTTAGCCAGGACATTATCATGGAATCCTCCTCATCCCATGCTTCAAACATTGGGTTGTCCTTAGTTGGTCCTGTTCCAAGAAGATGACTAAGTCTCGCTTTGCCCTTGAGGTATGTACGGACAAATTGAGACGATTTGAGATAGTTCTTCCCCCTAAGCCTATAGGAAGCCCAAATATTTTGTAAATCTCCAATTTTTTTAATGGTGCCGAATTCTTCTGGAGGGTTAGATATGATGGAAACAGAGATTTGAGAGGTTAACATGATTAAGAAGAAGATATTGCAGCAATTAAGGCTACCCTAATGAGAATCACACAAGAGAGGTAAGAAGGAATGTAGCGATGAAGGCTGGAACACACGAGAAAAAAATAGGGTTTCGATAGTGCAACAATGAAGGCTGCTCAAAGGACAAATCTCAAAAAAAGAAGCCCTACGACTCTGATACCATGTGGGAAAGAATTTTTCTATTTCTCATATATTGAATAGGAGTATACAGCCATATATAGGACATTACAAGTAGGAATTTAAATCTGGAAAGTTATCTAAAGCTATCTAATGTAATCCCTTAATTTAAGGGATTTCAAATTTATCTTATCTTATTTATTTACAGCCTATCTATATCTAAGTATAATCTATTTACAGTTGTTTAGTATCTCAACAGTATTCAACAAGGAACTTGAGCATTATGAAAAAATGAGAAAGAAGTTCATAGAGATTTTGAAAGAACCAAGCAGTAAAGGTGAGAGTAATTGCCTTCTACATTCAGAGCACCCATTGCCTGACTCAAAATTTTCCTATAACATGATAAGTCCCACACTCGTAATGTCCCATCAGAATGGAGCACAAATAATAGATGTAAAGCATGATTGTCAACCACCACCAAATCCTTCACAGCAATTGCCATCCTCCCCCTTCAAAAGCAAGTAAAGAAAAATTGGTAGCCGACCATGAAATATTAAAGCTTACTAATGATATGTAACAACTGGCATTCAGCAACATGATGTTTATAATTGCAATAAGGAAGAAGGTCATATCCAACCAACCAAAATTGGTTACCATGATCAAGTGACATTGCATAGGCTATAATCATAAATTTGTTTTGCCATTTCACCTTCTTATTCAAGCAACCGAAGTTTTAAACCACTCCAACAAGAGCAAACCATGAAACTGTACCACAAAAATTGTAACATCGGATAAATATTATGAAACCTAATTCTCTAAATTAGAAAGAAAAAGGAGGTTTAGGCTTAGGTTTGAGAGATAAAAACTTCTGTCACATTATTGATGATAAACCCAACACCTAAATCCATTAACAGTTTTCATTCTCATACACCTCACAGCAGCAACAAAAGTTTAACATTTTCTTCATGGTAAAATGAAAACCAAATAACTTTTATCAAATGGTGAATTACTACTTTTTATCTGAGACAAGTCAAACAATTAAGTTTGACAAGTAGAAAATAGAAATAGCAGATCTGCACAATTAAAGTTTCTACACAATGAGCTGACTACAATTTATATCCAGTTTGGTACATAGAAGCTCTCATAACAGAAAATTAGATTTCAGAGGAACTTTAAATTCCAAGTTTAATACATCCCCAAGTAAGAGGAAATTCGGTATATAGGGGCTTCTTTGCTTCCAAATTAGATGCACGAAGGATGCAGTCTCATGGGGGAAAAAAAAAAAAAGGATCTGTATTCCTATTTCCTAAGATTGAAGCATCTGAGCTTTGTTGTGAGGATTCTACGGATTGTGGAGAAATATTCATTTACATCACTGCTAAAGGGATTTCAGCATGTTCCATAAAATTATTGTAACTATGCATATCTTTGTTGCAACACACAATATACAAAGGGAATCAACTGTCGAATATTGAAGTACTTTGGCTAAGTCTATTTGCAAGCCAGAATCTACTAGCATAACAGTATTTCCCAATTTATATATGTAATTTTATTCCAATAAGTAGGATATACAATGAACGTTTCCTCATACTAATAAGATATGAAAAATGAGGAACAAGAAATACCTTGATATGAAACTCCACAAACGACCAATTCCCAAATCATCCCGTAGCTCATGCATAAAACCTAAAAGCTAAAAATGGTCGGAATCACTCACAGAACAGAGGAAAATTTTCAAGTGATTAAAAAAATAAAATTAATAAATGAAAGTAAATAAGCATGTGTACAAATTAGATGTCTGACAGCAAAAGCCTTAAAAACAGGCCCCAACCCGATCTGTTTTCTTTTCATTAAAAAAAGTTCAAAAGTTTAGGAATTTACATGTGGTAATACAATGATAAACCCGGAAGACCATGAAAAAAGAGCAAATGACATTACCAGGAGCATTATTGTGAAGTATGCCAAGTTGATAAGAGGCAACAGATCCATCATTTCTGCCAACAAAAAGGCGTCCAGCGTTGGCTGCTACACAGGTTATTGGTATAACATTGGCATTACTTTGCAAATTATACTGCATAACTTCATCTCTTGGAAAAGTAGAGCAGGATGAGTAAGCAGAAACATTTCTAAGGCTAAAAAAGTATGCAACTCCTGAAACCGTCAATGTACAGAGCAAATAGGGATTCTTCAAAGCAGTTTGAGAGGAACCAATCTACATTAGCATATACATAAAATGCATAAGCACACAAGAATAGATCCAAAAAAATGAAAGGCGTCAAATAACAAACAACTTCCAAAAAACCTGGTTGTGGGAGACATAAGCAAAAGGGGAAAGGGAATCGGGTAGGGTGATACGCAGCCCAATCTTTGGGAATTCTTTATGAGCAGAGAACTCAAGTAACTCGAGGCAATTAGGCCTGGACTTGTGAATTCTCCTGTTGCAATGCATATTGTGAGCAACAAAATGCATTAGACCAAGTACTAGAAAAACATAAGAAAAAGACATACATACACACACACGCACAAAGAGAGAGAGAGAGAGTGATACCAAATAAAGTAGAGCGGAGGATCGTCTCCAACAATACAACAGGACGCACAATCCTCAGTAAGGGGGGCAGAAGGTGATGAAAGAGTGGTGAAATCGTCAACAACAGCGAGGTCAATCCACTTGATACAATCCATACCAATTATTGGTACTTCTACTCCTCCCGACTTAGTCGCCATATTTCTCATTCACAACTTCGAGCAATCACACGCCAAATTGAAACACTCAAGCTAAATACTCATACTGTAACTAAGGACCAGAAATAACAATATTTAAAAAGTACCCTAAGAACCCAGTTTAGGCCAAAGACCCAAAAAATAAAAATCAAGACTGAGTGACCAAAAATTTCTGACCAAGCCTGCTTTATTACAAAATCTCTTTGTCACTCGATTTAAAATCGTACAGAAACGAAGCAAAAGAGAGTAAGAGTGACTAGAAAGAATCGAAATCCTTGGGGAGAGCGAGAATGAAGAAGTCGGCAGCAAAGAAGCAACGGCTTACAAGTAGCCTGAGTGAAGCGATTTAAGTAAGGGAATGGCTCCTCGATGCAAAAGCATTACTGTTGCAGCTCAAGATGACACGGCTAACATTGGCTGTGACTTAGGCGGTACAGCGGGAGTGCGAGGGTTTAAGGTAAGATATAAACAAGCATGTGAAAGAAGTTGGCAATAAGCCTTGAACATTTTATAACCTTCAGATTAGAGATTCTTTTCTGTGTTGTTAATTCCAGACCTTTATCATCCTAAAATAGATGGAGGCGCTACAGCGGGAGTGCGAGGGTTTAAGGTAAGATATAAACAAGCACACGAAAGAAGTTGGCAATAAGCCTTCATCATTTATGACCTTTTTAGCAATTAGCTTATTGCTGATTTTATCAGCTAATTTTATCAGTAAATTATATTAATTATTTGTTATTTAATATTTAGTAAAATTAATTATTTAGTATTAATTGTTTATGTGTAAAATAACTTATAAGAACATGACTTTAAATATTGAGCAACTTGAAATTTCATGATGTTTATCTTATCATTTGGTATTGAACAAAATATCATGGATGAATGTATATACTAGAAGGTTAGTGAGAGAAAATTTTGATTTCTCATATTATATGTGGGTGATATATTAATCGCAACCAATAATAGGGACTTGTTACATGATGTAAAATAATTTCTCTCCGAGCATTTCAAAATAAAAGATATGGGTGATGCGTCTTATGTCATTGACATTAAGGTCATTTTAGGTTTGTCTCAAGAAACTTATATTAATAATTTTTTAGAGAGATTTTAGATAAAAGGTTGTTTACCAAGTGTAGCTCCTATTATAAAAAGCAATATGTTCAATTTGAACAGATATCCAAAAAAATGATTTTAAAATAGAACAAATGAAAAACATTTCATATGTTTCTGCAATTGGAAGTCTGATGTATGCTCAAGTTTATATAAGACATGAGATTGTATTTACTATTGGAATGCTAGGTAGATATCAAAGTGACCCAAGATTAGATCATTGGAGAGTTGCAAAGAAAGCGTTGAGATATCTTCAAGGGATCAAAGATTATATGCTTATGTACAGGTGAAATGAAAATTTTGAGATAATAAGGTACTTAAATTCAAATTTTGATGGATATGTTAATTCACATAAATTAATATCAGGTTATATCTTCATATTTGCTTATAGAGCCATATCTTAAAAAAGTGCTAAGCAGTCTTTGACTATCGTTTCTACTATAAAGGCTGAGTTTGCTTTTTGTTTTGAAGCTACATCACATGGTGTATGTCTAAAAGTTTCCTATATAGGCTTAGACTCGTTAATTCTATTTTTAGGCCATTGAGAATGTGCAACAATTACATTACTATTTTCTTGGCTAAAAATAACAATTGTGGTAATCTTAGTAAATATATCGATAGTAAGTTTTACCCGTAAGGGAAAGTATTAAGGAAAAGAGAGAGGACCTGTCGTTATGATTCATATACTATATCTGGATCGGATTAGGATTAGGATTTTATACCAAGTTAAATATATGGACCAAATGGATGAATATGAGATATTTTCATATTCTAGGTAGATTTAATGTAAATCATTTATCGGACCGACAATTATTTGCGTACATGTATCCATGATTGTTATTCGTTGTAGAAAACCTTTTATTTCCTCTCGTCTTCTTTCGTTAGAGCATTCCTCAATGG
>JAOTAX010000006.1:26324668-26338094 GCA_025629825.1 Erythroxylum guanchezii
CAGTAATAACCAATCTTCTAGTTTCAAGAACCATGCAATTTCGGTACTTTTGAACAGATCATAAACATATGTCCAGATGGCATCATTCAAGTTCTTCGACACATTCTATTGGTTTTCAGTTCTTTCTTATAAACATGAAACATCATATTCGGTTCTTTATCCACAATAATAGTTCAAGAACATTACGTTATGAACATCCGTAATCAAACCGAAAGGCATCAAAACATGCAGTTTTTCTGTATCCAATGCAGAACGAAACCCAATCATTCATAAGCAATACACGGTATAATATATAATCATGCAATACCGTGTTCTATACAGAAACAAAAAATGGTAAACATTAATCATGCAACATCATCATCGCAAAAAGCACAACCGTGATATACGGCAGAAACAATAAGGTAATATCTATGGCTTTGATACCAATTGTAAATCATTTATCGAATCGACAATTATTTGCGTACCTGTATCCATGATTGTTATTCGTTGTAGAAAACCTTTTATTTCCCCTCGTCTTCTTTCGTTAGAGCATTCCTCAATGGTTCAGAATATTTCAGAAGTGTTATGATACAATAAGTTATTTCAACTTATATAGCATCTCCAATGGACATGTCCTTTGGTAAGTGGAAGAGAGAGGAAAAGGGTCCGTGACCCATTTGAGACCCAGTCTTTAATACCCAATAACCATTATCTTGAGTGCGTTTCATAGGACTCAGTCGATAAATGACATGGGACATAAAATAGTCTAACATTTAATACCCATAATGGTATACTATTTAATAATTAGTAAATAATAATTTTCTAATTTTGTAGTAACTGTCAATGTGTTTGATGGGAGCATATTGATATTTTTTGCACTTGAAAAGTTTTTGGTCCCTAAGCTCTTTTTAACCTTCTGAAAACACACCATCAATTTGGAACTAAGAGCTTGGAAGAACTCTAAAACGCATAATATTCAAAACTTTCCCAGCAAGAACATCAATGGTAAGAAGTACATCAATTTTTTATGCATTTTGTTTATTTATGATTATAACATATATTATTATTGAATATATATTGAATTGGCTTACATCCACTAAGTTCATTCTTCTTTTTTTTTGTGCTTTATTTTGTGTTCACGTGTTACAAATTAACTTATTTTAATTTACAATTAATTAGTACATAGGTTTTAAGCCAAGGTTAAACTTATTGGCATCTTCAGATTTTTCAGGCCTAAATTGATCAAATAAAGTTTTGAATCAAACATTTCAGACTTGATCAAACTCAATCCAATAAAATAAAATTGTTAATCAAGTCTAAGATATAAGAAGTTCGAATCTAACCTAATATGTCACCATCCCTGTTCATTATAAGTTTAAAAAACTTACCAAAATCATAATTTGTGATTAGTTCTTTATAATTGGGCCAATAAAGCCCTTTTCTCTTTAACAAATTAAGTATTTTTAAGCTTAAATTTCTATTTTACTCAATGTTTTAACTTTTAAAAATTGGATCGAAAATTAAACCAATAAAATAAGAGGTTTAAAATTTCAACTAATACAGTCTTGGTCATACAAAAAGACAAGTATGCTCTATACTTGTCTCTTCATGAGAATCCTGTGTATAAAAAAATATTAAACTATAGATCCTATTTGAGGTTGTTAAAACGAGGAGAGTTTGGAAGTGTAAGTTTCCTAAGAGGCAAGCCGTGAGATTTTATGCCCACAGAGAGAAAGGGCTTGTATATATTGGCCAACATACATGGAATTTACACTCCAATCTAGCTTTTTTTTCACCTAATCTCCGATGGATGATTTGTTCCTAAGCATTGAATTTGGTATTCCCCAAGCCCTCTGACTAAGGGTTGTCTCGTTAATAAAATTGAACGATTTAAGGGGAGGTTGGTTCACATAAGGGAATGATAATAGGAATGAAAATAAATACAATAAGTAAGGAGAATGGATATAATCATTGTAATTATAATGGTTAATTAGAAGGAATGAATGATCACCATTACCATTGATAGTTGTTTGTTTATTAAAAATATTGAAAAATAAAAAATTGTTAAGGTGACGGTTGTTTCACATGGGAGAATGATAGTAGGAATGGAAATGAAGATAGTGGAAAATGAGAATGGATATAATCATTATAATTATGATGATTGGTTAAGAAAAATGAATGATTACCATTACCATTGATAGTAGCTGGTTTGTTAAAAATATTGAGAAATAAAATTTTGTTTTACATCAAATTTTGATATATTTTAATTAATTATATTTATTTGCCAAAAAGAGAAAATATAATTAATGAATTATATTTTAATGAATTATATTGTAATTAATTAACTAAATATATTTTAATTAATTAATGAATTATATTTTAATTAAATTCTGAATTATATTGTAATTAATTATATTTTATTTTAATTATATTTTATTGCATAAAAAGAAAAAAGGAAGTAAATGCATAGGCATGACAAAGACAGTGCATTTATATTTTAATTAATTATATTGTAATTAATTAACTAAATATAGTTTAATTAATGAATTATATTATAATTAACTAATGAATTATATTGTAATTAATTAATTATATTGTAATTAACTAATTAATTTTATTTTAATTTGTTATATTGTAATTAATTAATTAATTATATTTAATTGCAAAAAAAGAAAAAAAGGAACTAAATGCACATGCGTGACAAAGACTGTCACGCCCATGACACTTGCTTGTTACTAAGAAATTAAAATCATTCCTCTCATATGTGAGTAGGGATGTTCAAGAAAACCCGCAAACCTATAAACCGAACCTGAATTGCATGAATCGAACTTGTAAACAAGGTTAACCAAACCTGAAAATTCAAGTTCAGGTTTCTAACTTGCGGTTCTAGGTTAACCGAACCTAAACTGAACCTGTAGTAGGTTAACCGAACCGAACCTGATTTATAGGTTTAGGTTTAAACCTGAACCTGAAACACCTAAAAAACCTATCATATAGTTAGATATAATTTAAGAGGATATTAATAATAATAAATTCACTAGTATTTACTATATTAATTCTTGAATAAGAAAAAGAAGAAAAGGAAAATAAACTACTTTAATTATATATTATTAAACGTTAATCTTGAACATTGCTATTATAAGTAACAACTGATGCATAACACTCGATACTTCTACTTCAAATGGTAATTAATATGTGTCAAAGTTATTGATCGAAGTATTAAACTATTAATGGAAAAAAATCATTGGTTAAAATAATATAATCATTTAGAGATTAATTAAAGAAATTAATATGTGTAAAGCACATTTATTAAGAAATCCTACAATTTTAGTTTTTTAAGGCACATATATTAGTTTAGATATTTATGAGATATTATAAACATTAAACAAGCAAGTAATATTGATTCTTCAAAATATATAATATAGTTGCTAATAAATAATAAACATATAATAATATTGTCTTGTACAAGTACAAACATAGTTTTATTTGTTAGAAATGAATGAAGAGTGAGTTGATTTAGTAATAAACTATGGGATTGTATAGTTTTATACGGCTACGTTTTTTATAATATAATATTTGAAGTTTTAACTATGATATTAATTGAATTTTCTACACTAAGTTGTAATTAAAAAAATGATACTTTTTTGTGTTTATTAGTTTATTATTATTTTAACATGATAAAATAAGATTTAATGATGTTAGAAGAATAGTTATATATATATTTTAATCAATGAGGTCTAGTAGAGTAGTTCGTTCCCTCACTATTACATCTGAGTCAGCTTTTAGTATAGGAGGTCGAGTGCTTGATTTATTTCATAGCTCTCTTACACCAAAGACGGTGGAGGCTCTTGTTTGTGGATAAGATTGATTGAGAAAATCACAAGCTCCTCTTTACGTAGAAGAGAGACTCGAAGAACTTGAGCAAATTGAATCAGGCAATCTAATTTACTTTACCTTGTTTTAATATATAAATAAATAAATAGATCTTTTTTCAATTAAAAAAGAAATAATGAGTCTAACTCTTTTTATTCTTTATTTTCTACAGATGTGACTTCATGTATAACAGTGGATCATCCTACATCCTATTCGAAGAATAATTGTTTAATAATTTATTTCTTTTTTTTTCTAGTATGGATCTTTTATAAGACATTGTTTGGTTATTTTTACCTTGCTTGGGTTTAACATTTCGAATTAATCTTTGATAGATTTTATATGCATACTTTTATGAATAATTTGTATTTGTTTTCATCAATTATTTTTATAATTTTTTGTCATATATATTAATATGAATAGGTTCTAGTTACCCTGAGAACCGAACACAAAAATAGGTTAACCGATCTTATAGATTCTTTAGGTTCAAGTTCAGGTTCGTGAAATTGCTGAACTTGACATTCAGGTTCAGGTTCAGGTTATTTATGAACGGATTAAGTTACCCTATTATAAACACCCCTATATATAAGAGGTATCTGAGTAATTCTCAAAAATGAGATATCAAAAAAATGTTCATATAATGGTAATACATCACGAACCAAAAGTTTTTCATTTCTTACCCATTGATATTCCCTTAAACCCATTGACCAAGTACTCCCTTAAATTTTGATTGAAGAAGAAGACAATCTTTGTCCAATGAAAGGATTAGAGTTTAATTAAAGAAGGAGACTCTCAATTAAAAATTAATTGGTTTATTTTGGTTTATAAAAATAAGTTAGTTTGTGAAAATTGATCAATTAATTAATAAATTAATAAAATTTTAATAACAATGATTATTAAGATAAATCAAACTAAAAAAATTAAATGATCCACCATTTTTACATCTGCACTTGTAGAACTGACTTGATTTTTTAATTATTGATTTTAGTCTATTCATTAAAATTTATCGCTTTCTTCATTCAAGCTTATTCTAGCTTCCTTTTTCAAAAAATAATCAAAAATTAAATTGTTTTTTACTGTTAAACCTTAAATCATCATTTAATTTTTTCTTTAATTTTAAGTTCTATGACATTGTTTTAGGCAGTTAGGCTAATTTATTTTAAATCCCAAGTAAAATATAAAATTTTAAATATTCAAATATATTTTAAAATTTATTTTAAATCCTGCTTTTTATTATAACTATTTTATTTCATGGCTCGCAAACTTTAAGACATTCAATTGCGCATTTCTATTTCTAAAATTCTACTTCTTTAGCATGATTTTAAAAATTCACACCTATATTTTCTTTTTAAAAATCTTCAATTTGTTAAACTCTTTTCAGAAATAAAAATTGAGTATTTAATACCTCTTTTATTTTATAAATCAATCATCTAACTTTATTTCTAATTAGGATTCTTAATATCTTTTCTTAAAATTTCTCTTATTTAAGAAAAGTTTTCTTTAGTCATTTATTTATATCAAGATATTTAAAAAAAATGTCAGCAAGATCTATCAACAACATAAGTACTTATTAGCATTTGGCCTGTTTATTTTATTTCATTTTCTTCCTTTGGCCTCTTGTGCTAATATTTCTGACGTATTGTTTTGTCCTGTGTTCCTATTTGATGACTTTATTTTCAGGTTAACGTCGGTGGTTATGGATCTTTAAGTTTTTTTCCCCCCTATTTTTATTTCTTGTCAGCATGTTATAAATAACAAAGAATTAAATTTTGGTTTTTAGCTGGTTTAGATTTCTATTTTGTGAAGTGCGAGGATTACGTTATAAGGTTTTATTAAAATTGATAATCCAAACTCAATTGTTTTAACCTAATGGAAATGCATATTTATTCATTTGAGGGCTAAAATACAATCGAGTTTGTAGCTGTATATATACCTACCGTTTTTGCTAAGGTAAGTGGTTTCAAATGCTTTTTTTTTAAAATTTCCATGAAATGTCTAAAGGATCTCACGTAGGCTAACATACTATCATGTCATAATTTTGTACTTATGGATTTTAATGGTTGTAACTTCTTGTGGTATTACATTCTATTGTGAATATCGTAGAGGGGCTAAGTTTGTTGAATAATAATGTGTAAAAATAATAATAGTAAAGAAACAGAGTAAATAGGGTCTCCTTCTAGTTCTAGGGATGAGATCATGAGACCCTCTTTGCCATTTCTCCCGTTCCTACCCTATGCCGGACGCGAGAGAAAAATTTGTGGATGAAATCCTTCGACACACAGGGTAAAAATAGGAGAAATGAAATAGAGGATCTCATCCCCTCCTAAGGTCTTTACTCGATGACGTAGGATTCGTCAATGTTGCTGGTGCATTTCAAATTTTACTGCAGTGCCCAAACTGAGAGGTGGTCCAATTGGTAGAACTTGTTTTCAAGTGTTTGAGAGTTACTTATTAGTATGGGCTGCAGATTCCACTCGTTTAAAAAGCTTTTTTTTAAAATAAAAGGAATTATATTAATACTAACAATAAACTAGAAAACATCTTTACAAAAGCAGAAACTTCAAAATATAATACACCAATTGATTATAGAAAATCAACTTGGCTAATTGTTTGTTGTTGGCAATAAAAGCTGTTCTTATTTAATTCACCAAATTATCTGCTTCAACCACCTTGAGCTTCAGTAGATTTCAATGAGTCACTCTGTGTGTTTTGAAAAGTAGATAATTGACTAATGTTATGATGTATATAATTAGTAATTATCTTCCACTGAACACCCAAAAAGATAGTCTATTTTAAATATATGAAGCCTTTAATTTTGTCCTAAAAAGGCCTACCAAAATTAGCTTACTATTCATTACCAATTCTCTTATGTTGACTGTTTGAGAGGCCTATTTAACCCTCTTATATTCTATATGAGAATAATAATTTAATAGGAATACTCCTCTTTTTAGTTTTCCTTTTTGCTAATCTTCTTTTAAGATTAGCGGTACCTTCATGAAACATTTCTACTATTTTAACAAGTATGTTATTCTTTAGTTGTCTTAGCAACATATTATTTGTTGAATTATTATCCCATAAATCAGATTCATCGTCTAACTCTTCTTTTACTGATTGTAAATTTTGGAGAAAAATCATATCTTTCTGATTATTAGGTTCGTTTATTGGAAAGGTTTGTTTAGATGTTATATTGGATTTTTACGTTCAATATCTATTCCATTGCCGAGTTATTAGATTTTCATTTATAACAATTTATACATCTACAATCTCGTCATTATCTAAGGGAGTATATTTATTCTGGTTCTGTTTGATTTTGGTAGGACTGAGTGCTACTGTTTGGATCTACAAATTTGTTGAGCTCCAGTTAGGAAGTACCTGCAAAACAATGAAAGGCACATCGGGAGTTGACTGTCGGTAGGCCCCTCCGATGCTCAAGTTAGTCTTTTTGTGAAGATTTTTGGTGGCTGATAATATAAAATGTTAGGGTTCTAGAATTATACCTTTTTCATGATGAGGTAATGAATTTATATAGTAAATATCTGCAGTAATTAAGTCAACATTTAAGAATGGACCGATCGACCCGTGTACCGCTCTGAAATTAAACTTAAGCCTAGCACAACCAACCCAACTATATTCCTTAATAATTTATCCTGCCATCCGGGTTAAAAAAGTTTTCCCGCAGAAAACATTCCTTGTTTGAAATATGGGCTTCCAGGGATATGTATAGAATTCTGTTCAGTCTGAGTTGGCACATCTTTTACGCCATTAGGTTAGGGTCGTGAATGTCTTTGGATGTCATGTATTCCATGGTATTTCCCTAGTTAATAAATGTATCCACACCTGCCTTGCGTGCGTCAATGCAGATTTGAGAATTTAGGTTCTTTTGCATTTGGTCAAGTTTGTTCGACTGACTATTGTTCTATTCAGATTCTTAAATGCTTAATGCCACTGTATACCGCAGCCCTTTAAGAAGTGAGGGTGGCTCTCGATGGCTTTACTCAATATAGTTTTCTTATATATTAGTAAATTTTATAAATAATGTAATTTAAATATATTATTTAATAAATTAATAATTTAAAATTAACTAATATTTACAAATTGTAACATCTTTCCATTCCTAATTAATACTTTTTTAGAGTTAAAAGAAAATTATAGCTTTTTTTATTACAACTCAAATTTTTAATCTTTTAAACTAAAAAACTTGTAAAGGAACTTAGGCCTTGTGTAGTAAATAGCTGATAAGCTAATTTTTGACAAATTGAAAGATATTTGACTGTTTGATCATATCAAATTATTGATAATCATGATTGGTAATCAGTTGATTGAATTGACGGATTGAACCTGATTCGATATTTTTTAAAAACGCTCTTATAAAAGCAGCTGAGAAATTAAAGGACAAAAAGGCAATTATGCTAAAAAATTATTACAAATAACTTAAGAGATAGAAATAGAGAGAGAGAGAGAGAAAATAAGTTTAACTTTGTTTTATAACATGAGTTTTGCTTTGATTTGGAACAGTGGCTGTATTAGGATGAATACGCTAATACTTAATAGTAGCATTTTTTAAGTCATGCTCTCACAAGTTATTTTACACATAAACAGTTAATATTAAGTGGTTAATTTTACCAAACAACTTTAAATAAATAGTTGATATTATTCGCGGGTCAAATCAGCTATATTAATTTGCTGTTAGCCAATCGTTGATAGAATTAACTAACAGCTAATGCAATATGCTGATTGTCAAACCGAGTCTTAATTTATTATTAGGACCATCTTTTTCAAGAGAATCAATAAATATCTTATCCTTAAGGATGATAAAAGATGTTGATTTTGGTATGATAAGATTCAATTTGAAATTAATAGAATCAATTGAAGTTAATTGAATTGAATTTTTAATATTAAATTCAAATATTTTTTAAATAATTCTTGGATTAGATAATTTTTTAACATATAAAATAAAACGATGCTATTTTATATATTAGTAAACAGTAATTTTAAACATATAAAAAATTGATCAAATTTAAAATTGGTTGAATTTTTCGAACTCAATAGAGATTAAGGTAGTGGTGGTGGTGGATTGGCGTGTTTTAATTTCAAGGATTTGGTCACACCTTTTCACTTCGATAGCTTGATTTGAGTCTGGGTTATAAAGAGAAGACTTCGACTATAACGTTTTTATTTTTATTTTTTGACATTAACTATAACGTTTTTATTAGAAATTATTTTTATAATAGATATTAATATTTAAAACCTAAGTCTCCATTTTTTTATAATTGTGTCTGTTTATATATAATAGAGCTGATTTAGAGTCAGAGGAATAAATAACAAGAAAAATCCCACCGACGGAGGCCAGGATAAAGTGGAGCTTCGTTTTGCAGATCTCTGATAAAACACGTTCAAAATGAAGCGTAACAGTGGATGGAGAAGGAGAAGGGTAGTATCCATACCATCGTTTCTAATCGTAGTTGTGTTGTTTACTGCCTCTGGCTTGCTACTTCTGACGCTGAGATCTGTAGATCCCTCAGACGCTACTGTTTCAGCCGAGAGGAAAATAGAAGAAGCGGGAGTACAGGAGAGTTCAGGCGTTAACTCTCAACCTCCAAGCGTTTCCGTTTCGCCGAGAAATGGGGGGCCAACGAAAGGTTGTGGGACGGTCGAAGAAATGGGGAATAGCTTCATGGAGGATGGACCTTGGAAGGCGAGTCTTCGCATCAGGAAACTAATCCAACGTCACTTCCATTTAAATGGTACTCTATTACCAAAAGCACTTTCTCTTTAAAAACATGACATGTTTTGCATTTTTTTAACAATACATTGTTGGTTCCGTTTCAGGTGCTTCAAGAGTGCGACATCTGCCCCCTGACCAGTTTTGCCGGCATGGGTTTGTCCTGGGGAAAGCATCCGAAGCAGGTTTCGGGAATGAAATGTACAAGATCCTGAATGCTGCAGCTTTGAGTTTAATGTTGAATCGTTCCTTGATTGTTGGCCAATCCAGGCATATTGGTTCTCTCTCTATCAAGCCTTTCTGTTTCTCATTGAGATAAAACAAGCAACCAACTTCCTTCAATATAAGCTTCATTTAACTTTGCTATCTGCTTGGTGTTTTCTACAGGGGTAAGTATCCTTTTGGTGATTACTTATCTTACTCCAACCATACCTTCACTTTGAAGGAAGTCAAGCATCTCTGGAGACTAAATGGGTGCCTCAACAAGTTCGGAAGGCATCTGGTTATGAGGATTGATGATTTTGAGAAGCCAACTAAATCAAATGTCCTTTGTAGCAATTGGATGAAATGGAAGCAACCTATCATATGGTACCATTTCAAACTTTTTGGATATTGTTTATGTAACTCGACTTTGCTAAGAGGATGAATGAATGCAGGTTTCAGAATACCACAGATGCTGTGGCTAGTCAATTCTTCTTGAAGAATGTTCACCCTGAGGTAAGGGATGCTGCTTCTGATGTCTTTGGACTCCCAGAGTTTCTTCATTCTCGACCGAATGTATTTGGGGAGCTGATGAGAACTCTAATATCCCCTTCAGAAGATGTCAATGCAGCAGTTAAGTGGGTTATTGCTGGTAAAGCAGACCCTGATGTCACCTTACACATGCGGATGCTCATGAACAGGTATTCCGAGGACAGTTTAGTAGGAAGATAATATAACGTAACTTTGCTCACTTATTTGAAGACATAATTCAGTGATATTTTACATCAACAATGAGTAGGGACTACTTGAGTTACTTACGAAATCAAGAACCATAAGAGTACGACTTGAACTCGTTAGGGATATGCGTTCTTATGTCTTATATTGAATTCAGGTCTGTGAGAGCTACACGGGCAGCATTGAACTGCATCAGAAAAGCTCTGAACAACCTACACCAGAAGCCGAGACCTAGGGTGGTTTTGGTTTCAGATACTCCCTCTTTTATCAAAAGTGTAATCTCGAACATGAATGAGTTTGCAGAGGTATCAGTTATCCCTGTGAAATCATGCTGAATGGTGTTCTGGGAATTTTCCTTATATGTGCAAATAAAAATTAAGCGAATCTTTACTTGGAGTAGAGCGCAAAGCTAAAAAAATTGAAAACATGACAATTCTCAATCTGCCTTGCGCTTTGTTAAATTGTTAAGTTGCAGTAACTCAACATAAATTTTCCACTAGAAAACTATGGGTTCTATTGTTTTATCTCAGCTATTTGAAAATTTGTTTCAAATAAATTTAAATCCAAAATCTTGAGGTAGGATCTTCAAAAAGTTCACAATTGCTCGTTGATTAAGATTCAGTTGCATTCTTTCAGGTTATTCTGTTTGATTATAAAAATTACAAAGGAAATATCTCTGGTGGAGTTAACAATAATCTGGAATTTCGAGTGAAGGATTGGGGCCCAGCACCCCGATGGGTTGCATTTGTAGATTTCTTTCTTGCATCACATGCAAAACATGCTGTTGTTTCTGGGGCGCATAGGCGTGTGGGAACTACCTATGCTCAGTTAATAGCAGCACTGGCTGCGGCAAACCACCTTGGTAATATTTGCTTCGGTCCTACATTTTTGCATGTTCTTTACGATGTTACCATAGCATCTAACATTTATGTTCTTTCAGAGGAGAACTCTACAGGTTCTAGTTTCTCCTTCTTAAGCAGCTTCCAAAGTAATTTATTAGCAGATGGTTTGAAGTTACAGATTGGTTGGGGACACATTTGGAACAGATTTGCCGGTCCTTTGAGTTGTACGAAACAGTCAAATCAATGTGCTTTCACACCTCTTCTCCCTCCAGCTTGGTGGGATGGTCTTTGGCAATCCCCCATTCCCCGTGATATCCGCAGGTTAGCAGCATTCGGTGTCAAACTGTCTGGTATTGGCACAATGGATGAAGGTCACCTTCAATCCTACTGCCGTTCGAGAAAAGATGTTGTGAAGACTGTTACATTTATATAAATCTGGGAGTTCTAGCTCCCACTTTTGCTGAATTTGAGTAAACAAATGAATATCGTGGAGGCAGAATCAAGGGCTACTAATTTCGGCTCCTGTGCATCAAGGAGGGAATACATGTAAAGAATCAGGTGAGATTCTCGACTAGAGCTTTCAAAACTATTTATTTGTAATCTCGCTAACAGACTTACGCACTATAGTTAAGTTGATATCTTCATTCTTTTTATTTTAAACATGGACAGATGTGATCTTAAAATAGGATTACTTTTAACACTTCCTACTTGTTATTGTTCTCAAATTGTACAAAATAAGAATCGTTCTAGCATTGTGTATTGAGGACGACTAGTTGTCCTCTTCAAATGAAACGAAACATTGACGATGGTCTTGGAGACAACTTCGTGCTCCCCATGTTCATCCTACCGGGTGTGGTCAGGGGCTTGAAATTAAGACAACTTCGTGCTCCCCATGTTCATCCTACCGGGTGTGGTTGGGGGCTTGAAATTAACTTTTATCTAGATGTACATGTACGCCCGTGTTAATGTTATGAACTGATTGGCATTACTACCAAAGTACTTTATAATATTTTAAGTATAAATAAGTATCTAAGGTGCATTGGCTTTGTGCCAAGTATGAGTTTAAACAATTCAATTGTTGGAACGTTTTTGTAGCAATTACTTGATCCCTTTTCTTCTCCAGAAACACTTATTGCATCTTCTTTATTTATCAATCTCGTTCGAGTTCCTGAAACATTCTCTATCTCTAGTTATTCTATTTTTTCTCGACTGTTAAATAAAAAACCAACTAATGTCCAGCACATGTTCTACACGTAAGTGATCTGACTCAATGTTATGAATACCATATCGGGCTTGGTACCGGATTGAGTTCTGGAACGGAACTGTATTGGTATCAGTCAGTACCGAGTACTGTTTCGGGAAATTTTTTTAAATTATAAAATAGTTCTTAAAATTTTTAAAATTTACAAAATAGTCCATTCGGCATTTCAAATTTCCAATCCACTTCTAAAATTCAGATCTAATTTCTGTTCAACATTTACAAAACCCATTCATGATTCAACTTTGATATCCATTCCTCGCCGAAATCCCAATGTTATGAATATCGTACCGAGTTTGGTACCGGATTGGACGTTGGAACGAAACTGTACTGGCTTGGATGTTGAAACGAAACTGCACCGATACCGTTTCGAATTTTTTTTTAAAATTGTAAAATAGTCCCTAAAATTTTAAAAAATTGCAAAATAGTCCATATTGATATATTATACAGTTGTACCGTATACTTTACTAATTTATTGTTTACATCAACCATGTTTTTAAAAATCATAATAATAAATAATAATGACAATTATTTATTTTATTTTATTTATATCTTTATTATATTTTAATTATTTCTATATATAATAATTATCTATATATAATATACATCTATGTATAATAATTATCTATATATAATAATTAACTGTAAAATAGTGAAAATAATTCAAAATTTTATAATAATTAACTGTAAAATAGTGAAAATAATTCAAAATTTTGAATTTTGAATTATTTTCTATTTTATTAAAATTTTGAATTATTTTTTTAGAATTGTTGTTTTTCACATTCCATTTCATTTTACATTTAATTAGACATAATCACA
>JAOTAX010000006.1:26338194-26358434 GCA_025629825.1 Erythroxylum guanchezii
TCACCAGTACCAGTATGCATAACAATGTCAAAGCAGTCCTAATCACTCTTACCCCTAGCCAATTTACTATTTTACCCATCCCGTCGGGGGTGGGATGTTACAATGGCGACATGCCTATTGTAGTTTTATAAGTAGTCTGATACGCCCCCAAGGCATCATCCAAATGTAAGCTCCAATCTTTTATGTTCGGATTCACCACTTTTTCCAAAATTGAGTTAATTTCCCAGTTGGACACTTCAACTTGCCCACTCGCCTACGGATGATATGTAATCGAAATTCGATGTGAAACACCATATTTCTTTATCAATGTTCCAACAACTTTATTGCAGAAATGAATTCTCCTGTCGCTAATCATAGCTCTAGGTATTCCATACCTGACAAAAATGTTAGATTTGACAAAATTGACTACAACCTTAGCATCATTTATATAAGTAGCGTTCACTTCTATCCACTTCGACTTATAATCCACGCTTAAAATGATATAAGTCTTATCAAAAGATGAAGAAAATGACCCATAAAGTCAATTCCCTATATATCAAAAGTTTCACATACCAGGATATTTGTAAGTGGCATTTGATCTCTTCGTCCCAGATTACTTGCTCTTTGGCAACGATCACAAAACTTACAAACACATGTAAGTATCACAAAATAATTTGGGCCAATATAAACCACATTCGAGAATTTTACAAGCTGTTCTTTTGGGGCCAAAGTGTCTCCCACATACAGATGAATGGAAAATTTTTAATATGGAAAGAATTTCATCATCTGCAACATACCTTCTAATAATTTGATCAACAAAAAATTTCCAAAGATGAGGTTAATCCCATAGGTAATATTTGGCCTCTCGTCTAATTTTATCCTTTTAATCTTTAGATAAATCACTAGGTAATGACTTAGTCACTAAGAAATTTACTATTTTCGTATACTATGGAATTACCTGTTGGATTTCAAAGAGACTTTTATTTGGAAATTCATCTTGGAAAACATCAGATGTATTAGTTGGAGTGATCCGGCTGAGATAATCAGCCACCAAATTTTTAGCTCCCTTCTTGTCACATATTTCCAACTCAAATTCTTATAGGAGTAAGATCCACCGAATCAACTTTGTTTTTGTTTCTTTCTTAATTACCAAATATTTCAAAGTTGCATGGTCTAAACAAGTGATCCCTCGTGTACCTCATAAGTAAAACCAAAAATTTTCCAACCCAAAAACTACATCCAAGAATTCTTTCTCCTTCGTGGAATAATTCTTCCAAGCCTCATTAAGTGTCATAGAGGCATAGTAAATGACATGAGGTACATCGTCCACTTTTTGACCCAAAACTACTCTAACTGCATAATCTGATGCATCGCACATTAATTTAAAGGGAATGCCCCACTTCAGTAGCTGAATTATTGGGATTGTAATGAGTCATTCCTTTAGTTCATCAAATGCAATTTTGCATGGCTCATCAAAATCAAATTTCACATTTGTTTGGAGTAGTCTACAAATGGGTTGAGCAATCTTCAAAAAATCTTTAATAAATTGCCGATAAAATCCTGCATGACTAAGAAAAGAGCGAACTTCTCGCATAGTTATAGGGTAAGGTAAAGATCTTATAACATCTATCTTAGCCTTGCCAACCTCAATTCCCTTAAAAGAGACTATATGACCAAAATTATGCCTTGATCAACCATAAAATGACATTTTTCATAATTTAAAACCAAATTAGTCTCAATGCAACGTTTAAGCACTTTCTCAAGGTTGATAATGCATGTTTCAAAAGATTCTCCATAAACCGTAAAGTCATCCATGAAAACTTCCATACAATCTTCCACAAGATTAGAGAAAATACTTACTATACACCTTTGAAATGTTGCTGGGATATTACACAACCCAAATGGCATTCTTCGATAGGTAAAGGTGCAAAATGGACACGTGAAAGTTATTTTCTCTTGGTCATTTGGTGCAACCAAAATATGATGATAACCTAAATAATCATCTACACAACAATAATGACATTTACCTACAAGTCTTTTAAGCATTTGATTAATAAATGGAAGCGAAAAATGATCTTTTATAGTAACCAAATTTAGCTTCCTATAATCTATGCAAACTCTCCACCCATTTTGGACCCGAGTGGGTAGCAAATCACTATCACTATTTTATATTACAGTTACCCCAGTTTTTTTTTTGAACTACCTCGACCGGACTTACCCAATTGCTATCCGAAATGGGATAGATAATCCTAGCATCAAGAAGCTTTAATATTTCCTCTTTTGCCACGTCCTTCATGGGTGGATTTAAACGACGTTAGGGTTGCCTTACCTCTTTGGCTTCATCTTTAATCAAAATTTGGTGCATACAAATAATGGAACTAATGTCTTTTAAATTAGTTACTGTGCACCCAATGGCTTGTTTGTGTTGTCTTAGCACCTAAATCAGTTGTTCTTCCTACAAAGGAGTGAGTTTATTTGAGATAATAATAGATAAACTACCTTGCTCACCCAAAAATATGTATTTTAGGTGGTTAGGCAAAATTTTCAACTCTAATGTAGATGGTTGAATCAACGAAGGCAATAATTTTGAATTGTTTAGGGACAACTCCATATAAGGCAATTGCTTCACCATTTTCTCGGTTTTCTCCAAATTGCAAAACATGGCTTCAAGTTCGTTATTGGGCACCAACATCTTTATAAGTAATTGCCATTGCAACGCATCTCTAATTTCAAGAATCGTCTCAAGTTTATCTCTTCCATTTAAGGAAGAATTTTTCTGCGCCCAAGTGTTAATAAAATCCACAAAAACAACAGGTTGCTTCATCATCCAAAAATTTCA
The DNA here is from genome assembly GCA_025629825.1 of Erythroxylum guanchezii. Taxonomy (NCBI): domain Eukaryota; kingdom Viridiplantae; phylum Streptophyta; class Magnoliopsida; order Malpighiales; family Erythroxylaceae; genus Erythroxylum; species Erythroxylum guanchezii. Next base: position 26,341,013 of record JAOTAX010000006.1, read on the forward strand.
TAGGATTGTATATATCGAATTTAATTAATTCACCATCAAATTCCATTGCCAACAATCCATCATAAACATCAATTTTTGTTCTAGTGGTTTTCAAGAACGGTCTTTCAAATAAAATTGGAGTTGAAGAGGATACATCCTCACTACCCATCTACAAAGTGTAAAATGAACCAAAATATCTTCTAACAAGCCCTTTGGATAAGCATTCGAATGATCCACTATTTGAATCACTACATTAGTCTCTTTGAGGGGCCTCATGTTTAAAGACTTGTAAACATCAGAAGGCATAACATTTATTGATGCACCCAAATCTAACATAACTTTTTCAATTCTTAAATCACTCATTTTACAGGAAATAGTGAACATACCTAGGTCTTGACATTTAGGTGATAGCTTTTTCTTCTGAAGTATTGCAGATACGTTCTCTCCCAATTGTACTTTCTCATCAAATTTTAATTTCCATTTCGAAGTGCAAAGCTCTTTTAGAAATTTAGCATAACGAGAAATTTGCTTACTGGCATCAAGCAAAGGAATATTTACTTTGACTTTTCTGAAAGTCTCTGATATCTCTTGCTCTTGCTCCTCGTTCTTTGCTTTGGTGAATCGACTAGGAAAAGGGGGCGGCACAAAAAATTTCTGAATATCTGAATTTGTTTTTTTCTCCTTTTTCCTTTTCTGGCTGGTTGGATAGTTCTTTTCTTGTTTCTTCTTCGATTTCCCTCTTAGAGATTTTTAGACATGGTTCCTTAAATTCTTTACCACTTCACAACATGACAGCTTTGGCACTTTGCTTGGGATTGATTTCCGTTTGAACAAGAAATTTTTCGAAATTTTGTGCATCTAATCGATTAACGGTTATTACCATTTAGCTCAATTGATTTTCAAGATTTTGAATACTAGCTTGAGTATCTTGCTGAAATGTCATGGTGTTAGTGGCCAAAGATTTAACTATATCTTCTAAAGAGGACTTACCTTTTGAATTGGGTGTCATTTGTTGATGTTGTCCAGGAACATAGGGTTGCCTACATTATTGGAAATTTGAAGTAGCTTATTGTCCTTGAGAGTTCTCATAACGTAGATTTGGATGGTCAAGCCAACCCAAATTATAAGTGTTCGATAATGGATCATATTTCCTTTGAGTTTGTCCGGCAAATCCTTTTAAGGGATTGACTTGTTTTGTACTTTTGTCTTGCAAAATCAGGCATGCATTAGTAGAGTGTCCCAACATTAAACATATTCCACAAGCCTTTACATCTTCTTTCTTTGTGACCACGAGTTACTGCGCCAAAGATGTAAGATTGTCTAATCTCTTCTCCAATGCTGACACATTCACCTCATTCCCTTGTTTTGAACTATGGCCAGAATGTATCCCAAATTGTTGTGTATTGGAAGCCATGTTTGCTATCAAATCTCTTGTGACTACGCATGTCTGTAAGTAAACATGTTGTCAACCAAAGCTCTGCCACTTGCAGCATCAATCATACTCATGTCTGTAAGCAAACGACCTTCATAGAAGTATTGAATCAACAATTGATCGTTTATTCGGTGATGGGGCAACTCGCACAAAGCTTCTTGAATCTTTCCCAATATTCATATAAACTTTCACCCGTGTGTTGTCAGATGCCACAAATTTCTTTTCTAATATTGGCAGCTCTTGACGCTAGAAAATATTTTTCAAAGAATAATCTCTTCATTTCAGGCCATGTCTACACATTTTCACCAACGGAGTAATACAAACAATCTTAAGCGTCATCTTTGAGACAAAATGGGAAGGCTCTTAATTTGATTTGCTCCTCAGTCACACTTGTAGGCTTCTTGCCTATACAAACCACATCAAATTCCTTCAAATGCGTGTAGGGATCCTTTCTCAGTAGACCTCAAAAAATTGGCAATAAGTGAATCAACCTTGACTTCAATTCAAAGGTATTGTTGTCCTCCAAAGTCGAAAAATTGATGTAATGAAGCTATTGAGAGTTCGTAAGGGCAGCTAATTCACGAAGGGTAAGACTTACAGCCATCTTTTCTTTCTTCTACGTTTGTTATCTCTGTTTTGTCTGCTTCCGTAACTTCTTGGCTGTCTTTTTAATCTCTGAATCGAATAGCAACTGTATTGTTTTTGTCTACGCATATAACATATATATACCGTCAAGAGATCCTCGGCAACGACGCCAAAATTTGGTAATGTTGTTGCCTGCAACCAAATTAATACCAACTCTAATAATGATATATGCAGTTAGTGAAAAGTTGAGATCGTTCCAACAAGGAATCTATTGGTAAGTGTTTCACGAGTCAAAACTAAAACAAATTGGGGGTGGGGGTTTAAATAACGTGATTCTAAAGAATTAAAATTAACAAAAAATTAGAAATAAACAGAAATAATCAAATCTGGAAAATTAATGAACAAACCTTGATTTCAAGTCACCTATGTTATCAAACTAGTATGGATCACTGATACAAATTTAAATTAAATCCATTAACAAATACTCATTAAATGGTGTTCTCTCCTAGGATTAAATGAATATAAACATGTATTCTAATCACTCTTATTAACAAACAACTTAGATACGATCTTAAGTTTGAGTAATTAAGAGCTTTAGGAACTAAGAGAACTAGTGAGTAAGACAATACATATGCAATATGTATTTAATCTAGATAAATATCTTTCTTAGAATTTCCAATCCCTAACGTAAAAGATGGTAATCCTGTTTGTCACTTTGGATTAGCAAAACTGAACGTTAAATCCTACTAATCTGGCTATAAATTAAATCAATCAATTTCTAGTTGTGCACCCTAAAAATCAATCAAATTCAATCATAAGAAGTAATACAAAAAACATTTAATATTAGTCAATGAAATAAACTTTATTAAAAGAATCTCACACATACTAGATGATAACATTGGTTTCCTTTAACCAAGAAGAAATATTTAGCTACTCACAACAGTGATAAAACTTGATAGAAGAATAGCATAATGTCTGGTCTCCATATCTTCCCTATTTCTATAAAAACAAAAAAAACTCTCAAAAAGAAAACAAGACCGTGGATGATAAGTTATCAAAGGGGTGTCCTCCCTTTTTAAAGCTATTTGATCATATACACTCCCCTACAAAATCAGGTAGCAAATCCCCATACAAGGATAAAATAATTAGAATCCTAAGCCTATCAAATCTCCTTTCAAATCAAACTCTGGTGATAAACTTTTGCTTTGCATGTGCCCACACTTAGAGCCTGTTTGGTTTAACTTTTGGAAGCTTCAAAAGCAATTTTTTTCACCGCAAAAGCTATTTTAAGGAAAAAATGAGTGTTTGGCTGTAAACTTCAAAAGTACTTTTGAAGTAGAGATGGCTTTTATAAAAACTAAAATATAGCTTTTTCAAAAGCTAAAATTTAGAGCTTTTCAGAAAAGTCCCAAATTTTAGCTTTTTCAGGTAGACTTTTTTGCGTCACTTACGTATATATCGAAAGATAAAAGACTGTTCTGTTTCTTTGGTTTTCTCTCTTTGCACGAACCCAGGAAGAAAGAGACCCAGCTCACAAAAACGCCATTACGCATTGGTCTTTCCTTATACTTTTGTTTTCCTATTCTATTCTTCTTTCAAGATCGGGGATTCTCGTTGCGATCTCTGAGACATCTGATTCCCCCAATTTAGTTGGCTTGAATTTTGTTTTTCTTTTCGTGTGCATTCTCGTTACATGAATCGTTGATCATTCTTAACACTGCCTTCTTTTGGCAATGCATTTCGACCCGTGGATGTCATTATTTCCGTGTTGAAATGTGCAGAAACTTGAGGGACTTTGTTCGGATGGAATGCTGGTGTTTGATGCTAAACAACTTTAATTTATCTATTTTCCAACTGAAAATATCCACTTTTGAGGCTTCTACGTGAAATTGTCTTATTTTTCTTTTTCATTTGGGCGTGGCACTGTGGATTATCGGGGTTGTATTTTTGTTTTTGTGTGATGGGGTAGATACGAAAATGTGAGGGTTTTATGCTTTTTCTTCGTTGGAAGATCCTTGAATAGGTTAGGACGAATTTGCTTTTATGGGGAAAAGTTGGGATTTCAGTTTTGGTGGAAACATTTTCCTGAACGGTCTGTGCTCAAATGGGTATTGGTTCTACACCAATGAAGCAACACCTTGAATGGCTGATTCTCAGAGAAATAATCTCGCCAAAAGCGATATCGAACAGGTCAAAATCCAGTTACATTCTTTCCTTGAAACTAATTTCCCAATGCCATTTTGTTGTTATATCATAATTTGGTTGAATTTTCCTCAACACTGCTTATGTGACGTAGTTCACTGGATGGTAAAGTTTGATTCATTGGAGCTAGGTCTCTTTCTTCCTGGGTCTCTGCTCAAGGTATCGTTGTTATCTTTTATCTTTTTGCCAAATTTCTGTTTTTTTTTTTGTTCTTTTTGATGATGTTGGCTGGTGGAAGTATGATTGTGTATGATCTTATACCCAACCACGCACAAGTTATGGAATATATTACTTTCCCATGGTAAAGTTTCTATTTTTTTATGTGCATTTTGTCTAGTTTTGTCGTTCGAAGAATGTAGTGGTGATTTCTTGTTTTATATATGAAAAGTTTTGGCTTTCTCTTTGGACCTTTTCAAGTTGCTTCACAATTATGCTTCTTGTAGCGACTGGTGTTTGATTTGTTTATCTGTGTTTTTGTTCACAGGTTACTATCAAGGCCCACCGGTGATGGCTTCTCCACAATATGTTGCTGCTTCTCCTAGGAGAGAGCCTAGTTTTCTGTGTTTGACTTGTTTATCTGGGTTGCAGTCTTGCTGCCTTATGTTGTTGCTGTCTGAGCGATGAATGCTGCTGTGATCCGTCAATCATTGTCATCAGCTGATAAAAAGCCATAACATCTCCGAAAAAGAAAAAAAAGAAGCCACGTCTTGTTATATATTCTGTGTAATGGATTGAAGTTAAAAGTTGCATTCTCTTCTGACTCTCTAGTGTTGATGATATATGTTTCTGTGATGGTTGTCTTCCAAGTACCTGAATTAATGGTTTAGATTTGTTAACTTTTGGCTATTTCTTTTTGCCATGAAAGGATGCTTATATTCAAGGACATTGATGAATGCTAAATTTGTTTAAGAAGTTAACTCAATGTAGAAATTGGAGTAGGCTTAACTAGTGGAGATAATAATCAAAATCTAATACGACAAGAAAGCTGTCACCTTGTGGGGTTATAGCTTCAATGAAGACGTTAAAAGAAATTATTTAGACGAGCCATAAAAAAATGAGATAAATGATGTGAGGGAACATATTGCAAATCTTCTTATATTACGACAAAATGCATAGTTTATTATGTATTTAACCATTTACTCAGCTTGAATATTTATTTTGAGATTATAATATTATTTAACTTTTTACATGTTTTAATATTTATTTTTTATATTAATTTTATTTCCTACAACAAAATGAGACATCTCTTTAAATAATTTCCTACAAGATAATTATCTAAAATTTCCTACAAGATGGTTATCTAAGAAATAGGTAACCGTAAATATAATATATTGTACTTTGTATATTGTTTAGTATACTTTAAATATTATTCAGCATAAATAATTGTATTATAAAATAAAATATAGTTAAAATTAATAAAAGTAATTTTTATTTTAATGTTGCCAAACAGTCTACTGTATGAAGCTCTTTTTAAAAAGCTATTTTTTTAATTGACAGCCAAACAGTCAACTGGCTTTTTAGAAAAGCTCTTCTCAGAAAAGCTCTACTGACAAAAGCTCTATTGACAAAAGCTCTACTGATATAAGCTCATCCAAACAGGCACTTAGTTAAAAAAAATTTTGCCAGCAGGAAATTCGAATTGCCTTTGCTTTTCTTGCATCTTTTTGATTCAAATTCAACTCCCATATGTTGAAAATCACTTGATAACAATTAAGAAACAAGTCTATTCATTTTAAATAAAAATTTGAGGATATTAAAGAGATTTATATCCCAAGAATAACTTATTAATTATTATGTATAATTTAATCATTTCATCATACAATATTCTGATCAAACATAAAGTATATAATTAATGTCTCCGTTATTAGCTATTAATTCAATTAATGATATTTGTAAACTATTTACGAAATGTCATTCCAACTTGGCCAAGGATTTTTCGAATCAATAACAATCAAGAAAAACAGAACATTCTCCCTAATTACTTTAAGGTGATGAATCCTATCTTGATCACTCATCTACCGCCATATAGTTCATGCTACATCCAATGACTACTGACTGGATGACCTATAATTATAATAGGTTATAAGTAGTATCAAAACATAGTAACCATGTACAAGATAGCTTTAGAGATCTTAAGCCAAAGGATCACTTATATAATCATCACATGAGGATTTATATAGACATACAAGTAATGTTCCAAATAGATTTCTCATATCGGGTCAGTTCAATGAACTTGTTCCCTAATAAGCACCCACACTTTTGTTTAAGTATTTCCATACTTCAGTCAATGAGATCGACTACTTCCTTCATAAAGAAATATTAACATATGCTAGTTTTATTACATCCTATTAATGTCCAGTCTTAATAGAACAATGACCAAGAACAATTTAAGGATAATATATAAATGAAATATGAATCTCATAATTATAATCTCATTATAATTTCATTTGTAGTATATAATTATCCCATGGATTTTATCATATACATCTAAACATGTTCAAGATGAAGAGTGCCTTTAAATTATTTTATCACTAAACTACGACTAAATTGATTAGTTATAGGGCATAAACAAATAATCTCCCACTTGCACTAAACCAATTGTTTAAGTATCATACATTATATCACCATACGATGATCATACTACCACTGGGATAGTGGCTTAATGAGATAATTCTACAAGATTCTCTATAATGAGTACTTGCTTAAATCTTGTAAATTTCATCTTAATTATCATCATAATTAAGAAAAATTGCCTAAATACATACTTGGATCTTTGATGAGACCTTGGCTCATTTTGCATGCCCAATGGCTCTAATGTTCCACAGTTCATTACTATTTTGAACAATGGAAGATAAGTTCACTAAAGAACTTATTGATCAGATCAATCATTTCTACTAAATGAAAAATGTATTTTGGCTTAATTAGCAACCATTGCTATATTGAAACTTTTCCAATCTTAAATGATATTGTTCTTAAGTAAAATAGACGTTAATTAGGATTTACTTCTAAAGTAAATATCCTTATCTTCTTGAACTCACATATCAACTCATACATATAATAATAAATATCTTAAACTTTAGTACATTATCTATGTATTTGGACTTAGAATAGGAGAAAAACTTCCATTCTATCTCTATAGATTTAGTTCTCATAATTAAGTTGCTACTTCTTCATATCCAACAAGAGTTGTTCTTGACCAATTACATTTTTAATAGCATAAAATTAGAATTATTGTTCTCTATAAGCAACATGTCTCTATAGACTCCTACTGAAGAGGAAAACTCTACTTCCACTGACTTTCTTACGGATACGATAAATTCACTTTCATCTCAAAAACAAACTATTTGAATTCATCGTAAAAGTGAATCTTTTAACTCTTATAGCCTTTTAAATATATATTAAATGTATTAACAAAGGCACCAGTTCCAATTGGATGTACTGTCATGAGATTTGAATTTTTCAAATTTCGTCTTACTCTTACTTCTTATCTTAAGAACCATTCTCCTATAAGTGTACATTGAAACAAACAATTTGTTCAAAAGGTTGTAAGATTATATCCAATCTTTTAGATATTTTATAATCTCTTATTACCCAATTTAGTTCTAAACTTAATGGACAATATATGCTTCAATCAAGCATCACATTCCTAAATCATTAACTTTGACTCTTTAAAAAACTTAGTGCTTTATATCTAATATGAAATCTTATTGATTGATTTATTTGGAACTAATTAAGGTAACCCATTGTACTAGGATAGTTATAGAAGAAATAATATTGCATCATATAATATCTCATATTATATTTTCCTCTTTACATAAAAAATACTCTTATGAAATTTTATTGTGAAGGTGTTTACTGGAGAATCTCATTCCCTATAGATAACCAAAAATTTAAAATTCACACAACAATCTTGTTAAAGTCTTCAACATTCTCAATGTTTAATTTCTACTTAAATTTAAATAATTTGAACTTTTTAAAATTTTAAATTAATATTTCATTTAATACATATAACTATATGACATAAATTCATTAGTAATATAATGAAATATAAGTACCATCCTTTTATGAATTGTTATTCCATCCAATACATCACATGTATAAATTTAATAATTCAATACCATCATCATCCTTTCACTAAAGGCTAGTTTGGTTATTCTTTAACTTAACAAGTTTTACAATTTTCATACAATTAATAATCAAAAGGATAACATATAGTTGTATGTAACTCTATGAATTTCATTATGTTGATTTAACTAATATGGCATAAAAGGATAGTCTCGGTTATCTAACTTTTATTCCTGTCACTTATGTTAAGTATAAGTTTCCTTTGATCCAATACATACAAACTATTTGTATAAGATTGGATCAACTACTTTTACTTAACAAAATATTTCTTATCTTATATTGAACATTATAATAATGTTATATCTAAATTCATTATCAAATACTCATAAGTATAAACTAAAAATACATATGATCTCTATCATATCTCATATAGACAAGAAAATTAATGCAATCATTTTAATTGATGTCCATGTTTAAGATTTTTGTAGGCTAAATTAAGTGGAACAATTCCAACAAGGTAGTATTCCTTTTAGCTCTACTCTATGCAACCTCTTACATCTTGCTATTATGACGTTGAACATATCTTACATATTATCATCGAAGTTTTTGAGACACTAGTCAACTTAAAATGTCAATATAGTTTGTCATCTATATGATTTTGACATATCTCTAAAACTTCGTCACCGAATCCTTCACAGGGATTATAGCAAAATAACATAATGGGCATACAAATTTCTACATAACTTTGAGAAATCTTCTCAAACATATCTTATGTCTAAGAGATTTGGTTCACTAACTTAGTATCAACTATACTAAACAAGGTAAATTCTACTTAGAACAAAATATAAATTTAAGAAAAAGCAAGTAATTGTTTATATGCCATGACTAATAAATGAGATTAGGTACTTGATCATGTATTTGGTTACTCTCACTATTTTATTAAAAATAATCTCACTATTCTTCAGAAAGATTAGTCTAGTCTTTTTAATCTTGAGTTTGATTAACAAACCAACTAAACTTAAATTAGGTAGATAATACCGTTGTCAATCACATCTCATGTGACTCCTAGATCTGTTAGGTGACAACTTTTGTCAAATTGTATCATATATGTTATTTCTAACTCTGCCTCTAAATTCATGTGATCATGAGTTTGCTTACCCAAATAACACAAATTTAGTTAAGAACAACCCACGATCATAAGGGTAATTATATTTGGGTTAAAACAGCTTTGAGTTTGCTCATTAAGCCTAACAATAAACAAAATTCTGACTTATTTTTATAACAATGAAAGGAAACAATTACGTTCTCAATATGTAGATATTTTAATGAGGGATTTAATTTTTCATCTCATCAAACACAAAATTGATGTAAAATATCACACATATAAAACATATAATGTACAATGTTATGAATACCGTATCGGGCTTGGTACCGGATTGAGTTCTAGAACAGAACTGTACCGGTACCGGTCAGTACCGGGTACCATTTCGGGAAATTTTTTTAAATTATAAAATAGTCCCTAAAATTTTTAAAATTTACAAAATAGTCCATTCGGCATTTCAAATTTCCAATCCACTTCCAAAATCCAGATCTAATTTATGTTCAACATTCACAAAACCCATTCATGATTCAACTTCAATATCCATTCCTAGCCGAAATCCAACATCCACATAAATTTTTTAACCCAAATCCACCATCCAATCTAACAACGTATGTTCACAAATGCAACACAAATGTTTTACCCAAATCCACCATCCAATCCACCATCATCCAACGACCAACACAATCAAAGATTCAAAATGTCATGAAAAATGAAAAAAATTAGAAAAGCATACACCCAAACAATCGGGTCTACGGGGTTGACGTCGGGTCGCGTCTTGGTGGTGCATCTGAGGTGCGACGGACAGTATGGTGTGGCTGCGACGGTCGACGACAACGTGCTGCGGAGGAAGGAGGACTGAAGGAGTGATGGTTGAGGTCGAAGGAAGAGAGAGAGATCGCGAGCCGCGAGGAGTGATGGCTGAGGAAGGACGAACCAGTAGTTGAAGGAAGGAGGAGACTTTGACAGCGAGCCGGCGAGGAAGAGACGACGACTTCGCGAGGAGAGAGAGAGATCGCCAGAGAAGAGAGAGGAGCAGAGAAGCTGTAGAAGAATCGCGAAGGGGGGGAGGGGTTAATTAGGATTAAGTTTCGGAAATTGCAAGTTAGTCCTTGCAATTTCCGAAACTTCCGGTATCAGTCGGAATTTTTAGTTCTGGCCTGTACCGACCGGTAAACGCCGGTACCGGCTGATATTTGAGGCCGGTACCATCGTTACTGGTTTTGTACCATTTTCTGGCTAGTACGGTACCTTCCGGCCATTATCGACTGAAATGGTACGAAATTCAACACACTGATCTGACTAGAATAGAAGTTTGTAGTATCTAAAACACAGGGCAAGATAAATTCCTAACATCAATTCTCAATTTAAGAATTTAATCTCATTATAAGATGCCGTTTATTGGGTGCTGTTATGTATACATATCACGTGTTAAAAGTGTAGAAGTATTAGACTTAGTTTTGCATGTGTTTTTTAATTCATCAAGAGCACTTCTATCAATATTGTTGTACTTAAAAATTATAGGAGTTTTACATGCTAATATATTAGTAATCATAGTTTGTATTAATATGGTACACTTATCAAATTTCTACCTAAAATACAATGCAATTAAGCTTTATTGATTAATTTATAGAAACAACATTTTTCTGTTTCATATTAAAAATTGTTTCCTATGAATTCCATATTTTAGTAATAAGTTGTAGAAAATATACAGTATATTTTCACCTGTTGGTACATATGACATAGAAAAGGGGTAGATCGAAACCATTGTTATTGAAATAGATATCTGAATCAGCCCATGACTTGGAGCCTAGACCCAACTTACTAATTAAGTGTCAAGGTCGAAGAAATTGTTTATGTTGAAAAAAAGGGAGGGCCCTAGGGTGCCATGGAGGCTGTGGCTTACCGTGTAAGTATCCGGTTGCAAATGATTTGGGTTTTTATGGAGTATAGCAAAGGGGGCAACGGTGGCTCCTAAATAGGCTCCTACAACCTCAAGTCATGCTCACCCAACCAAGCTTCTTAAGCATCCATCAAGTCCCTTCCTCATGCTCTAAGCTGTGAGAATTAAAAAATTTAAGAGAACTAGCATAATGTTTTTACGAGAGATCTTTACCTAAATCTTAGCATGTCCTATTATTTGGTCATTAATAATAATAATTATTATAAATAGTAAAATATATTATATTAATAAAATAAAATAATAACCTTTAATAACTGCTAAATAATGATTATGTGATTGAGTTCGTCTTGTTATTTTTAGCATATTTGAAGATTTAGATTCATTCATTAATTTTATGACGAGTTTAAATATTTTTTTTGAGATACAAATTTTAATAAAAAAGAAAATTTAAATCTTGCTTATTAGTGTGAAAATAGAAATTCTCAACTATCACAAATAACTAACGATGACAAACATATAGTTAAGAACTATATATTGTAAAAGTGAACTTAGGACAGTAGACGCTCCTACATTGTTATTCTTTAACATATAAGGAACATTGTCTACCTCTGTATGACCATTCCCTATAGAAACAATAGAACATAAAATTGAAGGCAAATGAAGAATATCTACCCAGCGAATTGTAGATAAATTTTCCTGAAGAAATTTAATAAAAATGAAGACAAGTATCTCCGTCGTCGTTGTCTTACGAAGCTCGAGTCATCACGTATGAGAAAGATTTGGGACGCAGCCTCCTCCTGTAATAAAAATTAAAATAATGAACAATTTCCAGGTAAAAAGCCAAATAAATTCTAAATATAATTTATCAACATTAATAATTTCTAGAGGAACTAGAAAAGAAAGGTAAATACGTACTTACGTATGGTGGAGGAATGAGAAACATGAGCTTAGCATCGCCATGCAGAAGCAGCAATAATGGCTCTATCTTCCCAACCCAAGAGTAAACTACCTTTATCCTCCGTCAATCTGTACCCATCACACGAGTACAATCCTAATAGTATCTTGGACTGAGTCACTGCATTTGCACTCAGTGGCACACCTTTAAACCCTTTTCCTTCCATAAGCTTTCTCCACTTCTCTAGCTTCTCATGCCTCTCGGTCCTCTCTGCTCCTTCACAAGCCACTATGTTCCTTATCACCGGGGCGAATATGTACTGTTCCACCTTCGCTCTCTGCGCTGAATCTGGTGGAAATGTTGCGTCCAATGAGTCGAATATTGCTGAGTAGTAGTGCAATGCCTCCAGGAATCGGCCTAAGAAGTAGGGTCCATTGTGGCTTGCTTCTTGTTCTACTAGCGTTATTATATTTGGGGCTTGGTCTCTGATCATCGCCAACAAGTTTCCTAGACTGTTTCCCGGGACTCGGTGGAGCCTGTTAATGGAGTTGACGGCCAGAGCTTCACCAACCCTTCTGTTGAACATGTGGGGTTTAAGGTTCTCTAGTTCTTCGGCTACAGGATGGAATTCAAAAGGGACCTGAAGAGAGTGTGCTAGTTCTGTTAAGCACCGACCGGTCTCTCTAACACTGTCCATAGAGGAAGCAACTCCGGTTATTCGGAGAAATGGAGCACCACCTGGTCTAGCTGCAAGGGCTTGCATGAAAGCTGGCCACTGATAGCCTTGAAGAATGTCCAAGTCAATTACATGAACACGCTCTTCTGATTCGAAGGCCTCGAAGATGGCTTGATTTGCTGTAAAATGTGCAAACTTTATATACGGACAAGCTTGATAAAGAATTTGGTAAATTTTATGAATTTCCATTGAATTGGGAGGAAACGGAGAGAATGGTTTTGGAGTAGAGTTACTAGGCTTCGTGGTAAGAGTTGCTGCAAGCCTAGCACTTAGAGCGTCAGTGAAGCAAGATGCAACTCTTTGCATCGAATCGCCAAGAGGTGAGGCAACTCTGTTGAGGTGGTGAAGGTATTTTGTTGCTAACATGTAGTCCTCCTTAGCCACTACTTCGGCGCAAGCAAGAAGGAGATGAACTAGTTGAAGTCCGCTATCATGCTCCTGAAGAAGACAGCACATCTTGATGTCAACCTCAAATTTGAATACTTTTATGGACTATATAATTGAAACGTCCGTGGAGGTGATAAGAGATAGATTGAGTTTTCAAGTGATCACCTGGTCAGTGCCAATAGGAAAAGGAACCATCAAGCTATGACCACCCATATTCTGTGCTTGTGATTGAGATGATGGTGCTGTTGCTAGCTGCAGTGACTGTTGTTGCTGTTGCTTTTCCTTTTGGAGTTCTTGCTGCAAATGTTGCGAAAGCTGAGTGCTTCCAATAGAACTCATCTGATAAATATCCCTGTTGTCTTGTGTCAGCTGAGAACCTGCACAAGACGTTTCGCTCACTGAACCACAAAATCTCGACGAATTTGGCATTACCATGCAATAAGGAACTGTGGTTGACATATCAAACAACTGCGTCGAACTTCCTTGTCCACTACCTGACATCTGCATTTGCTGATACCCTCCATACTCTTCTCCTTGATAATCATCCAAGAACTCGTCCATAGCGGGCAAAGAAAGGCTCTCAATGCTCTCCAACTGCATATATTGGTTATTAGGAGAGTTAAATACCTTATGCAGTGGACTTATACCTTTCCCTTTGTTGCTGGTGCTGCTAAAAGACCCCAACTGGGACGATTGACGAGGAGGTGAGCAACCGGAGAGACTGTGCCCTTGCATTGAGTTATGAATGTAATTGTAACTGAAGTTTGAAGCTTGTGGAGATGGCGCGTTCCTCACCGGAGATGAGATCATGAAATCACCTTCTAGATGGTCGGTGAAGAAAGTCTCCCACACAGAGTTGTCTGATTCAGCGTCTCCTTCCATGTCGAATTTTACTGGAGGGAAATTGAGGGTAGGTGGGGTTAGGCTTGTTTGTTCCATATCAGAAGATTGAGTAGGCTTCTTGGACTCAGAAATGGAGGACTCGTTTGGAGATGTTGGTTCCATTTTTGTTCGTGAGTTCTCACTCTTGATAGGCCCTATCATCCCACAAAGAGAATTCATGGCTGAGTAGTGATGTTTTCACATCAAGCCCCTGTCCTGGACAATTGCAAGGGGGTTTCCTGGAAAAAGAAAAGATGCTAGAGGCTGTTTGCTATCTTCTCATTACACAAAAATGTTGTTGTCTCCTTTGTCCAAGTAATAGGAAGAGACAAGATTTATATCTGAATTGATGTGATTGGAGGCTTGCGATGCAAAATACCATTCCAATGATGCCACACCATCCCCCAAAGGATGTTAAATTGGTGGGAGCAATTTAAGCACATTCATTCAACAAATATATATAAATTAATTAAAGCTGTTTCCTAAGGGGATCATTTGTCGGCTCAACTTTGGAAACCCCAAGTTATTGTACTTTTTCACGAAAACTTCCAAGATCGGGTCCCACTTTTCCTTGGGCCGGCCCAGCTCAGAACAAGAAATTTTGGACCCTTCCTTTTCTCTCAACATAAATATAAAATATAATTATTCAATTTTAGTTGGACTATTATAAGCAATAGTTATTCTATTCCTAAAATTTCAAGAACCGACGTTAACATCGCAAAAATACCCATTATTCCATTTAAATGTGATAATGACTTCAACATGTATGCCTATGGACAAAACATTGTGTATGGGTTAGTTAGAATTGGAGTAAAGCCAGCAGTGACCATTTACATACATGTTCTCTTAACATTGTTGCCTAACGCATGAGTTCAGGTAAGTGTGTACCACGTAAATATACTTTGAACAGCATCAATTAGATCTTAGGCCGCTAGACGATCTCTTATAGTTTTGACCTAATTAGCTTCTGATACCAGATACCCCTTTAATTTCACCTTAAAAATATTCACTCAGCCACCCTGACCCTGCCAAAATTCAAGTTCCTAATTTAGACGTTAATTTATAAGGGGTTTGCATAGAATTTCAAGTGTACAGCCTTTTCCTCCATACTTGTGGAGCTGCCAAGGACTAGTATCAACCATTTCAAAGGGGTTAATGTCTATTTTTTAGACGTTTAAAATGGCCTTTTGCCAAAAATAAATATAGGCCTAAAGATTCTTTTACCTTTTTTTATGTGGTAAAAAAGTTTGGAAAAAGCCACAATCATTATAATTAGAGATTCATTGTGGAAGCCCCTCCGATTTCAAATCTAAAGTTGATAATTGGAGTTAGGGGTGTTCAAGAAAACCCGCGAACCTGTAAATCGGACCTGAACCGCATGAACCCATACCATGAAATTATAATCTAAAGGTTTCAACAACTCTTGTTATAAAATTATCTGGGTCAGAATATATCGTTTGCTTAGTATTTTCATTTAAATTTTGCCAAAATCTTTGTGCACTATTTAACAATGTTTTCTCCATAAATCCTTTAGTAGTTTCAAAATCCATTTTATTCACTACTATAGCTATTCTTAAAGCAGTTTCCCATTTATCTATTGCTTCTTCAATATTAGCAATACAATCTAAATCTAAATATATTCCAAAAGGATTTATAGTATCAGCTTTCATTTTTTCATAAGGGGTGCATTTATCTGTATTAATTCTACCATGCATTAATCCTGCATATCCTGTTACTGGTCTATTGAAACTCTGTCCTGGTCTCTGCCATATATATGGATCCTTACTTGAACTAGGTATATCTGTTATGTTAGGATTTTCAGTTTTTATTCCAGCTGGCTTAATATTAACAAAATTATCATGAAGATCTAGATTTCCTATTTGTGTTATTAAATTATCTACCTCAGGTATAATATATTGTTCATTATCAAAGCTACTTGTGGACATCTTTTAGTTTTTCGAGATGACTTATAAAAGGGTTTTTAATAATTTCTTTATCTATCTGTCCTATAATAGTAATTTGTTTTTCTTTATCTTTTTCATTTATTTTATGATTTATTATAGATTCTAAATCTAATGTTATTTGTTCACAATAATGTAATATCTTTTGGCCATAGTATATAATAGTCTTTTGAATTTCAATTATTTCTTTATCTATTTTTAAAGAATTGTCTTGTTCTTTTAATATGTTAAATTCTTGATCCATAATAAATGTTATGACTCAAACCTTCTTATCCAAGTATTATTTATGAGAAGATGATACAATAGAAGCAAAAGAAAACTTAATTCAATACTAATAAACATATTAACTTAAATAAAGCAAACCAACCTAACAAACTTATTTTATCTTTGGGCTCTGATACCATCTACGATGTACAGTTGTATGGTGTACGGTGTATGTTTTTTCTGGCCTATGGTGGTGGTGGTGTGATCTCGTTTCCATTTTCATCATATATATATATATATAATATCCCATAAGTGAGGATGCAACTAGATAAGGTATAGATATGTTTCTTCGAACAATGGATTGCGACCTTATTTATAAGAAGTGATAAAAAGAGGATATTTCCTACATAAAAGTTAACAAATTTTTTTATCTTCTCGTGTATTTATTAGAATAGAAATTTTAACTCGGTCCAACTATAAATCAAATTTTTAAGAAAAATTAAAATAATTTCATTGTTATAAAAATAGAATACATTTTTTTACAAAAGATAAGGGGACCACAATCTAAATTAATTGCTAAACAACCATAGTAAACCACTTAAAATAATCCTACAAGAAAGCCAAGATAATCAATAAGAGCCCATGTGTAGCACATATTAGAGGTTATAGAGCTTTGAGATAGTTCTCAGAAGCTCAAGCCCATTCTTCATAGTCAAGCCCTTCAAAGAAGTTTCATGCATTAAGGGAAGGCAAAAATAGCTCTCTTCAAGTCATAATCACTAGCTTTCTCTAAGAATTCATTCCTAATATAAATCCCTAAACTCTTCTTCTCTCTATAGTAACCCTTCTTTTGTAGAGAGCTTTAGATAGAGATCATTTTGGTTGTAACACCCCACTCCCGCAAGACCCGAACCCAACATCGATGGTGATATTCAAGTCCGTGCCCCGCAAGGGTGGCGTGCTACATCACTTAGTTCGTCAAAAACTCAGTATAATACTTTTTTTTGTTTCAAGTGTACGTGAAAATCAATAATCGTAAATTTGGGCCCACTTTTATTCAGAAACATTTTCATTTATAGTAGTTGCCAATTT
>JAOTAX010000006.1:26392937-26414656 GCA_025629825.1 Erythroxylum guanchezii
ATTCGTTGCTAGGTTTATAATTCTTCTTTTAAATTCCACCTATTTCAGAGCACTCTCCACTTGTTGTGGAGTACCATTAGTTTGTTGATCACCTTCAGTTATCACCTTTTTCACAATGGTAGACTCATCAAATGTGGCATCTCTATTAAAGATAATCTTTCTCGTCTGTGGACACCAAAGACTACATCCTTTCACACCAGAAGTGATACGTATGAAAATTGCTTTCTTTACACGTGGATCCAACTTTGACTCCTTAACATGATAGTAATCAGACATATGTAAGGAATCATAATCTGTAGCAGGTTTTCCAAACCATTTTTTCCAAGGTGTTTTACCTCCAATAGCAGTTGATGGAAGGAGATTGATGAGATGACATGTATATGTAATAGCCTCTGCCTAAAATTCTCTGCCCAACCTAGCATTCGACAACATACACCAAACTTTCTCCAACAATGTTTGGTTCATATATTCTACCATCCCATTTTTTTGTGGTGTATCCCTAACTGTGAAGTGTCTGACAATACCTTCATCTTCGCAAACTTTGAAAAATAGATCACTCTTGTACTCCTTACCATTATCTGTACGGAGACACTTAATCCTTCTGCCTATTTGAGTTTTTACCATCTTCTTCCATTTAAGGAAAACTCCCAACGCTGCATCCTTAGTCTTCATTGTATACATCCATCCTCTTTGAGAAAAATCATCAACAAAGGTCATATAATAGTGTTTTCCTCCTAAAGAAGCTGTTTTGGAAGGTCCCTACACATCAGAGTGAACATAATCTAAAATACCCTTTGTATAATAGATTGCAGTTTTGAATTTCACTCTTGTCTGCTTCCTTTTGACACAGTGCTTATAGAAGTCTAATTTGCGGGTCCGAACTCCTTTCAACAATCCTTGATTTACTAATATCTTCAAGGATTTTTCACTTGCATGTCTCAGCACATATGCCACCACCTGATTGCTTCTAGTTGTTGATCATCATTAGCAGCTGTTGTTATAATAACTACATTACCTTAGTAATAATACAAGTTATTATTTCTTCGAATTCCTTTCATTACTACAAGTGCACCAGAGATGACTTTTATTACTCTATTTTTTGCACTTATAGAGTAACCCTTTGATTTTAGGACTCCTACAGAAATGAGATTCTTCGTCAAACTTGGCACGTATCTAACATCTGTCAGAGTCTTGGTTGTTCCTTCATGATTCCTTAAGCAAATTGAACCAATCTCATTTTTTGTGTAGGGATTGTCATTTGTTGTGTAGACAACTCCATTTTCTAGCTCTCTAAAATCAGAGAACCAATTCCAATTGGAACACATGTGATGACTACAGCCTGAATCAAGCAGCCATAAATTAGAAGGGCTTATTGAGGATGTAACAATCAATGAAAGATCTGAGTTTGCATCTTCACACTCAACAACATTCGAATTTGCAACAGTCTTTCCTTTATCAAGTTTGTGTTTATTCTTCAGCTTTGGACAATTCTTTTTCCAATGTCTTTTTTCCTGACAAAAGGCACATTCATCTTTACTCAATTTGAGCCTCGACTTCGATCTCCCTTTCTTTCCTTTAGTATGATTCTGCGAATGGCCTTTGACCACCAAAGCTTCTGTTGCTCCACTTGTACGTTCTTCCTTTGTCTTCCTTCTCAATTCATAACTATACAAAGCAGCTGTAACTTCATTAAGAGACATAACAACCTTCCCATGAAGTAAAGTAGTTTCAAGAAACTCAAACTCCTCAGGAAGGGATCCCAGCAACATCAAAGCCAGATCTTCATCTTCACATTTCACATCCAAATTCATTAAATCAGTAACTAACTGATTAAAACTGGTGATGTTGACTGCTTTTCTTTAAGAATTTTTCCTCCAATGCATTCCACAATTTAGATGCAAAAATTTCTTTCGAAAAAGCATACTTTTACTCTCTGGAAAGACACGATCTAATTGTACCACATGCCAAATGATTTATAGTCTTCCAATCTTTCTTCTCAACATCATCTGGTTTCTTTTCTTCAATGGCAATGTCAAGACCTTGCTTAAAAAGAGCGTCTTAAACCTCACTTTGCCACATGTCGAAATTACCCATACCATCAAAAGTCTCTACCGCAAATCTTGCATTTGTCACAGCAGTCCTTGCTAGAATAAACGAGGTAGATGCTGTCAACGTGGTTGGTGTAGTCGGATCTCTGATTTCTGTCATCACTGCTACAACTACTATTCAATAGCTGTCAATGTAGAATACTAATAGCCTAAAGAAAAATCTTTTATGATGTGAAAAATCAGACCATACTGGAACCACAAAGCATACTAAGAAAAAACCTTGACTCTGACACTAATTGTTACGAAAACTCGGGTTAATTTCCACTAATAATAACAAATTCACCTTTAGTACTATTGTCTAGGTGAATAAAGTGTGAATGATTCTATTGAAAAATCACACTAGATAAATTTCCAAGAAAGACTGGAGGGGTCACAAATAATCTCACTTAAAATCCAACCTCCTAGACAGAATTTTCCTGGACATATAATTTAATAGCACAATAATTCACCACAACTATAACCGATAATAGCTATTAAATAGACAAATAAAGAACATCACAATTTAACAAGATTTAGCCAATTATGTCTACTTTCTTGGACACTATTAAATTGATATTTCACTTATTTTAAAGCAAAAGATTACAAATAGAAAGAAGTTGAGATGATTATCAAGATGAAAAAACTCTTTTTAAAACTTAAGAAGACTCTCTCTTCTTTACAATTTTCCAATATGGGATATCAAAACATGTCATAAGTCAACAAACTGTTAAAAGAAGAAATTGTGTAAGTATTGAGTCTCGAAGAAGAGTCACTTAGCCCTTCCAAATGTCAATATTCATATGTTTTGTTAGTCACTTCAATAAAATATGAACAAAAAAATAGTTTAAATTTAGTTGTTGATTTACAAAAGTCTTAATACTTAATTAAAATTTTAAAAAATGAATATTTAAATAAACTTTTTAATTCGCTATCTCTTTATAAATATAAATGCGTGAATAATATTAAGCTTTGGTCTAAAATTCCTTAAAGTACCTTATTCTATTAAAAAATGAGTAATAAATAAAATTTTGGTCTTAGAATACCTTATTCTTTTAAGCAAAATGTATTTATAATCTATGTAAAATTGAAAATGAAAACAAACTAATGTGTAGTGTAGGAGCAGATAACTATCAATTCTAATGTCAGCGCCCATCCGAAAGAGAAACAATTCAGTGTAGGAGCAAATGAGTAAGGTTCTCTTATAGGCTAAAAAGCACTTGGTGTTTAGAATGGGCTTTAAATGCTTACATGTTTTTGCTCTGTCTTGCAGAACAGACCACGGATGTGCTTGCACATGAGCCCAATTTTGGGTAAATTTGGAACCATTCTTCCAGCATTAAACACTGATTTTTAGTCTCCCCAACGCTCTCCTCCCACCAATGTTATTACCACCCCCCAACGATGGGCAATCACCACCAGCCCTCAGCTCTGCCCAGAAGAATAGATAGAGGAGAGGTTCGGGGGAGGGGACAGTGGAGGTTTTAAAAACTTATGCTTGACACTTAAAGCTCACATGAAATACATGAACACTCTCTGTCAACATAGTTAATGCCCTTATCTCTAATATCTGCTACACACCTTGAGAATCCATGACTATGATAAATACCATGAACTAGGTATCCGTTGGAAACTGTAACTTTTTCAGGTTTACGAAACAACAAAACATATTGTTTTTGATATGACTCGATATGACATTCTTATTAGAATGATTAATACTTTTGGGCCATTTCCTTAAATTTGGTTTAGAATTAATAAAGCCAGCAATGGGTGCCTACCAAGTACCAACCCTCAGCTTTGTATACATACCTAGCCTCTTGAAAATCTTAGTCCTACATCAGAAGATCTTCCAAAATGTGGCTTCTTTGCCCCACAAAATACCTAACTCTCTCTTTTCTTCCTTCATGTCTAGCTTCATATATGGCCAAATAACATTCACATGTCTTTGTTTCTTCTGTAAAAGATTTATAAAAGAAAAAAGAAAACATCTTCTCACACTTGTATTCCAGTTGGATCTCCACCAATTCTCTGCTGCTCCTCATTATCCGCATAATCATAAAATTCACCCCGAACCCTTTAGATAACGCTTTCAATGCTATTCACCAACATCAACCTGTCCACACAAAGTCTGCCCATGTCTATTTGAAACTTCATCTCCTACTTCTCTCAAGTTTAGTTGCCATGAACCCAAGTACTCTCCTCCTTCTCTCACTGTTATTCATACCGTCACTGTCTTCAAAGATAGAGCCACCTAGAAGCAGTGCACATATCACTGTAATGGGTCTAGTTTATTGTGACATCTGCTCCAACAACAGCTTTTCCAGGCACAGTTACTTCTTACCAGGTAAATGTTATTCTCCATACACCTCCAGATTTCTTTCAAGCTACTGGAGATTTTTGAAGGACCATTAATTTTCATTATGTTTCTTGTAAGTGTATGCCTAAGCAGGTGCGGAAGTTAGGTTAGACTGCAAATTCAAAGCAAGTTCGCCAAAGACCACAGAGCAGATAACGTTCTCAGTGAACA
Organism: Erythroxylum guanchezii; assembly: GCA_025629825.1. NCBI lineage: Eukaryota > Viridiplantae > Streptophyta > Magnoliopsida > Malpighiales > Erythroxylaceae > Erythroxylum > Erythroxylum guanchezii. Next base: position 26,397,549 of record JAOTAX010000006.1, read on the forward strand.
GAACCACAAACAGGTACGGAATCTACAAATTGGAAATACCTTCTGTTGATGGGATAGCATGTGCGGAAGCCTCCATGGCTTCTTCATGTCAAGCAAGCTTAATGTGGAGTTCATCGAAATCATGCAACGTTCCTGGGCACAGAGTGACGTCAGATGAGATAGCAATCAAAGCAAAAGTACCCAATCTCTGCATCTATAGCCTTAATGCACTGAATTTCAGACCATCAAAGATAAACGTCAACTTATGTTAAAACTGAATTGATAACTTGACCCATTTGGCTTTGCTTTGCCTAGTCTTCGTCCTTACTGTTCATAAACCCTCCTCCTCCTTGCTGTAGCCTTTCTTATCTGTCCATTATTACTTCGTAAGCCTTTCGTGGTTTTTACATAATTACATAAATCATAGAAGAAATGCAGTTGGTTTGAGATTTATGTTGAATTCTGGAATATTGGGTTTAGTCTGGGTGTTACTAATGTTTCTTGTATGTGGACTTCAGACGTGCCCACAGTCTGCAACAAGCCTCAGTTTCTGTTTTGCAGCTCTTTGTCTTGTTTTGTTCTAGGTACAGTTTGTGTTCTGTTCTTGTTTCTTGCAATAATGGAGAACAATCTGTAAATTTCTTAAATGAGTTGTAAAGTTGGTCATAGCCCAGGTCCTGCCTCCTCCAGTCCAGTTGCCTCCCTGTTTACTTCTGCAAATCAAAGCCAGCATTGATCTTAGTTTGTTGTTATCTAAAATTAGAATAGCACAATCCGTCCTAAAAGGCAGGATTACCAAAGGTTTGAAGCATATTCGGGATATTGTCATTGTTAGGGGATCCATCACACTACAAGTGCAATGTTATCGTACTGTTTCACGTAATGAACTTTACATAAAAACTCGTAGTAACATTAAACTTAATTTCATTGTGAGTTGCTTACAATCAAATAAAATAGCACACACTTGGATATTTTCCAAACAAATTTCAATAGGAACATGCAACAAATCTAATTGAACGGAATGAGAAGTCCATCGTTGAAACATAGGAGCTCTGTTGGTTTATGATTTTTCCAACAAGCTCTTGCTCTTCAGATTTCCATCAATTCCTGGAAGATCTTCATGGCAGAAGCTGGCAAACCCAGAAGCACATTTATGCTTTTTCTCTCTTTACCATGAGATAAGAACAGGATCACTTCTTTTTCCGGTAATGCAACTGGCCCTGATACAATTGGCTCTCCCCAGCCAAAATCAGTAGTGTGGAAAGATAGCCTAGACCAAGTGGTGATCAATAGAGTAGATGCCAATGAGGGCCTAGCTCTTGTTGCCTCAAAATAATCTATGGCTGATCGCATATAACCGTCTGTAACCATCTGGATAGCATCCTTAACTAGCCCCACAGCAAATGACAATGGTTTGTCAAGTAATTCACCTGCTTGGCATATGGAATTTGTCAATACAATTCCATTTCCGAAGTACCCTTTTGGCAATGGTGGCTGGAATTTTGGCCTTCCATCAACAGCAAATAAAAGCTTCGTCTCTTGATCAGGCAACATTTTCAGTGCTTTGGTTCGAGCTCTCCACACGAATGCGGATAGGACTTCGAAAGTAGTGCACTTGGCAAGGGTCCCATCTTCCACTGCTTTCATTTTGATCTTCTCCAACATTTCAGGATCAAAACAAAAGGAGTTGTAGAGCATTTTATCTTCGTAAAGGCTAATTTTACTGGACTTGTCTTCTATTTCAGCAAATTCTTGGTGTATGTGCTGTATCATAGGAGGGTTCCGTGCTTTAAGTATGCTTCTGTTCAGGAATGGAGGGACAGTGAGTGGCAACCCTCTTGCAGTTTCTCCCCACGAGTTCACGAATTCCATGGCGCCAATACCGTCAAACATGCAATGATTCATGCACAATCCAAGTACAAATCCTCCACACTTGAACTTGGTCACCTGGGCATTGAAGTCAAGTCAAGAATTATTTACTAATTTCAATACGATTCGACTAATCTTTCTGCCTAAAGTTGTACCCAACGGCACTCACTCTCTTGCACTAAACTCTCTTTTTTTCTTCCTTCTCTCAGAATTTATACCTTATTTGTTCTGGTCTATGATGATTACTTGAGAGGATTTCTATAGAAAATATGCGTAAAATATGAACACATTTGACATAAACTCAGACTGCTACGCCCTATGAAACTTTGATGTCAAAGTAATGGATATAGCTATGTTCCCACAAGCATGCCCATTACTTGAAAAGCATAACTAGAAAGTTTCAAACCTGAGCCACCAGTGGAGGCATTTCAAGTATGTTCTTTGCACCAGGAATGTCATAAACCAGCTTCCCAAGAGTTTCTGGATCAGGCTTTGTTATGTCACCGATTTCTTCCAGTTTACAGTTTGCCTCAGCCGCAACAAAAACAGCACCTTCTCCGGTGCAGTTAATTATAAGCTTTCCCTCTGAGCTGATTGTTAGCCTCCCAGCAAGAGGGTAGTATGGAACAAGAACCTTTTTCAAGGCATTCTTGAGCACTTGAGTAGCATCACCGTTTCTTTTCTCATCAGACTTGAAGCAGTAGATTGTGCGAACAATCACGGCGATGTTCTGGTCAAGGTTAGAGAGGAAATACAAACCCTTCTCTGTTTCCTCTGCTGGAGAGACCAGAGTTGGCTCCTCTTGTTTCACATCGAGTTGAAACGCTTCACCATTGGAGATTCCCATTGCTGCAAAGTTTTCAAGCTCCACAACCTGCAATGAAAAGAAAATGCATCAACGCCAACTATATTATGAAAGGAGTAGGGGAATATGGCTACCATTCAATTTAATGCAAAAGCAGATGTTATTGATAAGAGTAGAAACCATGTGAACAAGCTGAGAATGTATCCAAAGGAAGTAAAGAGCAGAGAATTCTGAATAGAGGAAAATGGCTTGCACAGAATTGAATTGCCTATGGCGGCATAGATGGTTTATATAGCAACCGGTGTCGGTGGATGACATATATAGAAAACACCATTAAAGTATTCCTAATCCTTACAGAAGCCAACAAAAAGAGATTGCACCTGATTGGAGAGATCAGTTCATGTTGAATGTATGTGATTAGATCATGTTTTTGTTCTTATTTGAAATAAACATGGTATTTTACAGTTTCTACTCATGATACTTAGGTGACCTAATAACTGGACGCAGATCACCAGATTGGCTTACTGTGAGCTTGGTTGTTGGGGTTGGTCTCCCATTTCTGCTCGCTTCATCTCATCTCTTCAATGGTCAAACTTGCTTTCTTATAAATAATAGCACATAACAGAAATCTTTTTGATTAAAGCTACTGCAAACAAGTTTCCGAGTTTATCAATATTTTACTTAATGAATACTATAATCTAAGTACTATGAAATTCATTTATAAGTTCTGCTAATGTCCAAACCAACCAGAGCTAAGTTAACTATATCAATATCTTGAATTTAAAATTGTAGCATTTTTTAATATTTTAAACACCTGTTTTGCTTTGCAAAATTACATTTATGTGTTGTATTTTTCAAAAACAGCCTCTCTGTTATGTAAAGATAAAGTTGCGATTATTACATCTTTTCAGATTTCGCTTTATCGCAAAATTTTGAATTGGATGTGATAGTTTTCAGTTAAAATCAAACCCCAAATTGAACTTCGAATTTGCCCTTAAAGCATAAAAATTTTGGTAAGGCCATACGACTTTCTGATGACGTGTTTTCGGTTTACCAAATCCGTTGAGAAGTCACAATCAACCTATAATCGTTGTTGCTTTCTCTAATAAGTCACATTTTTATCAAAACAAAAATAATTAGTACACAAATCCTACAAACCTGGAGATGTGTCGAGAGTCGACAGAGTCAAGATGGGACATTCACTCTTAAAATATAGTTTATCTAGTGACATTAATTGATGATGAATTGTTACTTATTCTTAACAAATGACAGAGATAGAGATTCGCGGCTTTTCGGATTGTTTTATAGAACCAGCAAGCATGTACTGGACATTTATTGATTTCACTAAACTTATTTTCGGAAATCAGTATAAAACTACATCTCTATCATCTGAAATCAAAATATTTTGTTGAATTCTTAAATTTTACTCGATCATACTCCTCATTCTTTACTCTCTCTCAGAAAATTAACATGGGATGGGAGGAAACAAAAAGCTCCTCCAAATTGTCTATATAATCATAATTTCAACCATGTCCTAGGTAAACCAGTTGCAATGGAACTGTAAGTCTCAGATTCAATGTTGGAAGTCCCATACACATGGCAGAATAACTTGGAAACCAAATTAATAGCTATCTCAAATAGCTTTGACACTTGTGCACATGGAAATATAGATATGTAGAAGTGTAACGCCTTACTTGTGATTCGTGAACAACACCATCATTTGATTAACCAAAACTAAAGAAAGAAAAAGGAGAAGGCGAGAGAAAGAAAAAAAGATAAGCATCCTCATTTATATGTTCTTAGTGACTGCAGTAATCAAAAGGTCAAGCGTGACCACACTTGCTCAAACAACCAATTCCTTCTTCCATATAATCATCTCTGCTAATCCAGAACTCCGGTGCATCCTGAGAAAATTGTCAAGCAACCAGATTTCATTTCATGAGTTTCATTGCGGAACGAAGGAAAAGGGCGCTTAATCATTAACATAATTGTGGGAAGACCACTTTTAACCAAGTCATGCCTTAAGGGTAATAGAAAGGCACAAAGAGTTATTACCTTCATAATTCCTGCAAGAACTGCACCCCCCAGGTAGACCATATGTTTCCTGCGAGGTGGATCCTCTATTCGCAATCTCAGTTTCTGTTCCAAGATTAGTGCATGTAACAGATTATAGAGTGGGGAAGATTATCTCAATAATCAAGTCTTCTTTCTAACAATCACAGTTTCAAAAAGTTTCAAGAATTATAATCAGCATCACTAGTAAAAGGCCACCAAGCCTAAATTGGTTGAAACTCTACACTTTTCCGAGCTAAATTTGGTCAAGAGCCTTGACTGTTGATTATGATTGTTAGAATAATATAAGCATCATTCCTCGGCCTCCCCAAAAATTTTCAAGTTAAATAGTTGCTTGACATAATATCATAGCCTTTTATGGTCTGAGAGGTACTAAATACAAGTCATGTTACCTTTCCCTAAGACGAGTTTGTGATTCTTGCGATTTCTCAAGACTGTGTAAAAGGAAATGTTAAGAGCAATGCATGATCTACTTTGGGCCTTAAAATTTATCAAACCTGAATACAAAATAATTAAGTAGATTTTAATTTGAATTAATTTTTATCCAGTTGAGGATCAAATATCGTAGAATCATGAAAACATCAGTGCATATGGATAAAGACAGAAAATACCACATATTTGTTCTAAAGAAGTAAAAACGACTGCCAAGCAAACTCTGCCAAATACTCTGCTAGGTTTTTCACACGTAATACACAAGATTGAACTTACTTTTAGCCCATCTTTGTTTCCCTTCAGAACCACCTCAAGATATCGATCCAGTATTTCTTTCTCTAGGCTGAACCAATAAATGAAATACGATTAGCAGTGCCTGGTTTTCAAATGCTTGATTTCAAAAAATAATAATAATAATAACAGCATAACCAAGATGTCACAACAAATTGGTTGAGGTAGTTCTAAAAGGTTTTCAAACTATTGCAGAATCGGATTCCTAGAGATCTTGAATACTCTGTCTGGTAAGCCACTCAAAAAAGCAAAAAAAGCAGAGAATGCGAAGATGGTTTGACTTGCAAAATAACTTACAGTCCCTCAAGACAACCCTACCAGTAAACAATAGTCCACAAAGAATTACATTTTTGGATTTTCATTTTTCAGTTCTGATTTATTATGAACAAAGAAAAAAAAGAAAATTTTCTCAGAATTCCAATGCCAAAATGATCCTCTAACAGTCTCCTAAGAGGATATGGCAAAAAGCACCGAGATAGCTATACAGCTATACCTAAAGGTAGGAAATATTCTTAAAGGGAATAGGAGTACTACCGACTAGGTAATCCAGGATACATGGTACTCCCTCCACTCAATACTATATGCTGGTAAAGCTGCAAAGGATAAAGAAAATTAGGATCCAAAATTTCATAGCTAGCAGTCTATGTGCATAGTCAAAAAGACAACAAAGAACATGAATATGTGGTTCAGCAATTGCACGGCCTTATGTGACACATAAGTATGCATGCTTATCAATCCAAAATCTTTAGCATGTATTTCTAAAATGGCCACTGAGAAAGAGATAGGTGACAATGCTTCAACATGTTGGATTCTACAACATGTTCATATTTTAGCATGTAAGAGTATGATGAAGCCAAAATCTAGCAAATTGGTCGTGTGTAAAAGCACAATATATAGCTTGTAAGGACATGCCTCCAAATAATGGAAGACCAAAAATAACTTACGGTAAACTAATATCAACTCAAACTCAGCAAGAAAAAAGCGTACATATCATGCTATTTCAATCCTTTTAGCCAGCCATATCTGACAAAAGGTACCAATAAAACGGATTTTACCGTCCATGACAAGTAAGCAAGGAGATAAATAATGCCTAAACCTTGAAGGAAAAATTAAATAATTAAAAAGGGAACAACTTTAAATAGTGATAATATAGCTTGTTAGACTATATAACCAGCAGACCAAAATGTCAGTACAAATGAGTAAATGTTGGTTTTAACTAACATCAGATTCTTCAGTGCATTATGCAACAATTAGGCATAATGTTGTTACCATCATCCTGTTATCTATATCCATTTCCTGAATGCAGCGAAAAACCATGTCAGCCATTCCATCACCTTCAACATCTATCAAATCCTGCAAGAAGTAAAACCTAATGATCTTGAGAACTTATGAAATCAAAATCTTATTTTGAATGCATGACCTCACAGATCCATAGCCTGGGTAAAATCTCAAAAGCCAGCCACTATCCTGGTCACAAGCCAATTTAACTGCCTTTTCTCTTTCATATTTGGTTATTTTTAAAGATATCAGAAGCTTCATTGGAGAAGCATCAAATTAAAAGCAGAATCTGACATACTGAATAGTAAAAACACAATAACATCCTCCAAACACTAGTAACAGTCTCCAACAGTCAAAAGCTAAAGACATGAAAAAAAGAGAAATCAGATTCATATTTCTGCAAACTCTCCCACATTTAATGTCCTAATGATGAAATTCATAATACAGATGGTCCTTGTCCTTCTGAAAGGAAATATAACTAGTAAACTATACCGTCATGACCCAAGACGTAGTTGCCAACTATGGTAGTGCGCATAAACAAACGAGTAACCATATATTGCAGAGGTTTAAGATCCTTCTCCCAAACCACCATGGTTTTGGCCTGGTGGTAGGGATGTAGGAGTAACTTCCAGGGAATGTGTTTATAGATAGCTTTACAGGACTAACATACAGATGAGCAACAGAAGCATGACAGAACATAGCAATACATAGAATATTTATAGCAATGTACTGCACTACTAGACAACATCAACACAAAGGAAAATTTATAAATACAGGGCCTAAAAACCATGGTAAAGAAAGGCATAAAATGAGAGAGACATAGAACATAGGCTCACTGGAGTGAAAAGCGCCTCAGGAGCCTGGAACCGTTCGGTGCCCACTTTAATGACTCGTCCATCAGGTAACTATAAACATAAAATTTATTAGCGTACAATATTTGATTGATAAGTAGCAATCTTCTAGTGCTCCGATGCCTTAGAAAACGAGAAGGAGAATATCAAGCCAAAGCCTCACACAACATCATTTACAAACTAATGTGGATAGGGCCTTCAAAGCTCAGAATTAGCAATTCATGGTAAGAAGTTTAGCTACTTAAGAAATATATATCCCTGTGAGGTTAATGACCAGATGGATTTCGAAAAAGAAATTAATGAACCATGCAACTGATCAACCTTTCTGAATTCAGACAAAGAAAAGAACTTGCTTCTTTTCATACCTTGGTCAGTTGTCTAATCAAAGCTATTTAAAAATGCATAAAATGATTTGTTCCAATTTATTCAAACATATATATATATATATATGCATACATATACAGATAGATATATAGTTTAGAGAATAACTTACAGTGTAGTTCTTAACCAGGATGGTAGTCTCACGTCCCAATTGACCTTCCCTGCTATAATCATAACTGAAGAGGAATAGATTCAAAGTCAGATCATGTGCAAGGTGTTTGAAGATATCATACTTGAGCATAAAAATGTTGGTTCACCTTATATAGCAGAGCTTCTCCTTGATTTCCCTAACAGTCTCAAAATCAGCATTTTTGTTCATTGCATACCTACAGAAAATGGAGGATATCATAACTAACAATGTACGTAAAGGATGGAAGTGTGTGTGCACACATCACTTTCATGTCCATTGTAAAAAAGGCATTTGAGTATATTCTGTCCCTTACCCTCTCCGTGATAATAAATCAACTAGATAAGATGTTATGTGCCGACCAGCCACATTCATTCGCTTGGTGAGATGAGGAAATGAGTAGCCATCAACGACAGGAACCTGGACGTAGAATTTTAATTAATTAACATATCTATACAATTATTAGATGAAACGACACAACTTCGATACAAGATTCATTGTGACAAACAACAAGAAAAAATCAATAGATGAACCCAGCATCTCAAATAGTGAACCACTAAACAAAACACAAGAAATGAACTCAAATTGATATCTTCCAGACAAAGATTAGAGATGAAAAACCTGACACATTTATTATACACAACATCAGAACAACAATTAAGCAAAATGAATATCTGGATTGCATATTGTCACATATGCACTGACAATTTAGTCAGACAGGATCACTAGAATATTAATTAAGCCAAAATGAAAACTTCAATAACAACTCCATATTCAAAATAGGAAACAATAACAAAAGAAAAACACCGGCTTATTGTTTAAAAGAGGTCTTTGTTGGTCTCACCACATGAGTGACACCATCTCCAGAGTCAATCACTAATCCAGTCAGTAAGCCTGTAAGAAGTAATGGCAACATAAAGAAAAACAGAAAAGACAGGGAAAAAGGAACAAAGAAGGAAAATGGTGACTTAACTGTAGCAATAAAAGTAACAAAGATAAGGAGCATCATCGATTACTTGTACAAAGACTTCAAAATGTCTTAAGAAGGATGTCATCATGTTGTAGAACAATATGCAACAACAAAAAAGACTTAAACCTTCAATCATCTCCACAAGCACCTTGGGCATAGAGTGTTAGAACGGCTTGGATCTGAATGAAGACACCAGAAAAGTTGTACTTTTCAAACATAGTCTCAACCTGCATCATAAAGTGGAAACAAAATCATTAGATCACAAAAATACCGAACAAAGTAAAAACTGCATCAGTGAAGGACATATCAAAAAGAAAAGGCAGGACTACAAACCATTTTTTCACGATTTTTGGAGGGATTAAGAGGAGGGTCAGTGAGTAAAATCTTACATTCTGCTGGATCTATCTGTTCAAGGAGAAGAGAGAAGAAAGTTGGGTACTAAAAATCTAGTGAAATCATGCAAAGGAAAAAGAATAAACAGAAAGCTGAAACTACATGCGTATAAAACAAACTAAAGCAGCAGAAGTTTACTTTAAGTTCATTGAAAAAAGCATGGTCCCAAACATAACCCATGTCATCCCAGTTTTGAATGATTCCATTATTGACAGGGTAAGATATGTCTAGCTGATGCCTCAACTCTGCGCAACCTTCTCCAACAACAACATCCTAGTTGAAATAGAAGAAAGAACAAAACAAAGTCTCAGAAGGTTTTATGCAAACAGAGAGGGTGGCCTTCAGTCTGCAGTTTTATAGCAATTAGACAACATAATCTCTAGCAACAAAATCTAATTCCGTGTTTATAAACTTTTGCAACCAAATAAAAGAAAGAAAGAAGAAGTTAAGATGCAAAAACAAGAAAAACGTTATGACCTTAAGCTGTTGTTCCATGAGGGACTCCTCGTACCGGAGCATTGGCCTTCCAACAACACAAGGGAACACAGAAGTTGGGAAATTCTCTCCAGCAAATCCACATTTCACATACTGAATTCCGCAATTGAAGCATAATATGTTAATTAATTTTGTATCATGGTAGGTAAAGAGATTTGCTAAGATCTGACACCAAACCGTTTAGCACGAAAACAAAAAAAGATAAAATCGCATAACGAATTCAGAGATCTAATAATCGTAAATAAATAAAAAGAAAAGGTCAAAAAAGAGTGGTGAAGCATAAAGCAAGTAGAGATTTGAAGCGAGTAGTACTCCAGTTCCATTATCGCAGACGACTACATTTCTGTTATCCATGGCGTAGAGTTTGAGCTTTGCTTTTTCTTCTTCTTCTTCTACCACTTCAAAGTCGCATCGAAGTTGCCAAATTCTTGTATACCTATTAGATTGGGCATTTAATTTATAGGAAAACTACAGGACCTATTTAAATTTTGTATAAAATTTGAAAATTGCACTATTAACTAAATTTCAAACCCAACCAAAATGTGATGCGTGATTCGTAAGTAAAATCTTGAGCATTGTTGGCACTTTCATAGTTAGAGTAATTGTTGCAATGTAAAATCTCTAACTTGCTCATTCTTATGGTTTTCTAATGAAAAGCATTATCATTAACCCAAAATATATGTCATATTCTTCCTTTTAAATTGTGATAGTTATGAAACAAGATCTTTCTTGCATTTTAAAAGACTTACGAAATAAACAATAGTCCTTTGAAATAAATTTGAATAAAATAATATTATTTGAAAATATTTATTTTTTTCTCCTAGATATCCTAGGAGGCTCGGTCCCAATTATGAGTAGACACCTTTAAGTCATCCACACTCAGACTAATCCCCGCTGGAGTCGGATAGGTCCCTTGCAGGAGACAAAACTCTGAACCCAAATTTTAAACGGTCACATATATGAGAACGGTTTAAACCCGTAACCTCATTTAAGCCAGAAGAGCACCTTATCAACTCACCTACATATTGAGATTAAATTTGATTTTAGTCCAAGCCACCTTGGACAAGACATTGTTACCTTCTCTTTAAAAGCTGTCAATGTCATCCATACATAGTATTATTAGTACATTTGCTGCTGCATTTGCTTTTGAGCTAACCATTTGCAATCTGAATCTTGCTCCTCGAAGAAAAAGAAAACAAGAAGAAATAAAAAGGTGTAACAGCTGCATGCCTCGTGTTGAGAAGCAGGCACAAAGCATCATTCACATGAACCCCGATGATATTGTTATGTGTGGGGTTGGGGCGGGATCAATTCCAGAGGTGTATTTAACGACCATAATCCTCTCACCTTCTCCCCTGCCTCTTCTCTCGTTCCGATTGTCATTAGCCTTTGGAGTTGTTACTCTTCTTTCTCTATTTCTCAAGCCTCTTGGCCATTTCTCCCCAGTCCAGCTCCTTCTGCCAAGCCTCTTATTCCTTCCACATCTTCATGTATTAACAACGACTGTTGGATTTTCTTTTTCTCTAAGGAGGAATCATACTTAGTCCTTCTTTACGAGGCCTTTCACAGGAATTCTCCAATTCCATATTTCCATTGAGAGGATTCATATTGCTTCATTCCATTGCAGCTTTTGGCTTCATTTTTTATTTCTTCCTCATTGGAGTAAGGCCGGATCTCAGGTTACTTCAGAAGATTGAAAGAAAACATTATGCCCTTGGGATTTTTAGTGTGACAGTGCCGTGGATTTTTACCAATTCCTCCAATTTGTATCGAGTGCATAACCTGAAAATGAGTGTAACTTAGCCTGGTTGCTTCCTACAATGGCCCATGTAAGCATAATTTTCATAAATATAATAGGATGTAGAAATTCATAAAACTTATATGTTCATATTTAGAATTTTATTCTTATTAAGAAAGTACTAACATTTATCTATTACTTAGTGATGCGAAAACAATTTATAGACAAGTTTTTTATTCAATCTGTCTCTTTCTCAATTTTTTTCTCACTTTTCGTACATGATAGCATTTTTTAAGAAAACAAAAACTATTTATTAAATTATTAAATCTCTTAACTGCCTTCTTATTAAATTATTGAATCTCTTAAGAGCTTTGTTAACATTTGAATTACTCAAGGATTTATTGCCAACATTCTTGCACTAGACTCATATGAGTTTATATAGTCTATTAGATTAATAATTCAAATAGTTATAATGTACAATAGTCATCATTCACATATACCGATATCATCATTAATCATAATCAAGTATAAGACTAATAAGAGTCACGAGGGTTATAATTATTAATTCAACATGCTGCTTTTTATGTACCACTACACTAGCCCTTCTCCTTATTCATAATTATAAATAGGAAGTACATAATGAGATTTATCATCTAATTCTTTTTTCAACAGTATACATCACAATCAAGTATGTAAAGAAAAAAACATAAAATTAAAAAAAAATGCAATCATTAATGCTTAAAGAATGTCAAATATATAATAAGAGTCAATACAACCATACTGTGCAATAATCATCAACACACATAATGCTCATATTTTTACATGATCAGAAAATATTTTGGGTGGTGTCCCTTTGTCAAAAGGTCAGCTAACATAAAATCAACGTTAATATGCTTTATTGAAACTCTACATTTTTAACCTCGTCCTTAACGGCAAACTATTTCAGTTCCATGTGTTTAGCATCTTTAGGAAGACTTGTCATTATTGAAGAAGAAAATTGTTACAAAATTATCACAATAAAATTTCAATGGTCTAATTATACTGTCAACAATCTCAAGTCTTTCTTTACCTTTTTTTATTAAAAAAAACAATCTCAAGTCTTAAAATAAAGTTTTGTAACCATTTAGCCTTAATTATGGCCTTAAGGTATGCCACAAACTCTGCCTCTATAGTGGATGCAGCAATTATAAATTGCTTCACAATTTTTCATGAGATAGCTCCTCTAGCTAATAAACAAACGTAGCCAAAAGTGAATTTTCATATATCTACACAATCAGTAAAGTCTGAATCTAAGTATCCAACTACCTTAAGGTGATTAAACCTCCTAAAAGTAAGCTATGTTCTTTAGTTCCCAGTAGATATCAGAACTTTCTTTACAGCTTTCCAGTGATTCATACTAAGATTAGTCTGTTATCTCCCTAATATCTCGACTGCAAAAGTTATATCTAGTCTCGTATATATCTGAGTATACATTAGGCTCCCAATTACAAATGCATATGAAATTTATTCGATTTGCTTCCATTATAAGTCATTTTATTCAGACATTGCATAAGGCTAAACTTATCTTCTTTTGAATTGCAACTGGTGATGGTGAATACTTTTTCATCCTAAATCCCTTTAACACTATATCAATATATTTTTTCTAAGGCAAACCCAACATTCCTTATGATCTACTACTAAACATTTCTATTTTTATCACATATGTTGCCTCACTCATATCTTTATTTCAAAATTAATGGAGATATATACACCGACCAACATTGTTTTCTATAAATCCAAAGGAAACAATAATATCATTCAACTTAAGATACCATTATCGGGAAGCTTATTTAAGTCTATATATTTACTTCTTTAGTTTACATACCACGTATGCTTTTCCAACCTTTTTAAGCCCTATTGGTTGGTCCATATAGACTTCTTCCTCCAAATCCTTATTTAGAAAGGCAATTTTTGTATCCATGTAGTACAAATCTAGATCATAATAAGCCACCAAAATCATAATAGTTCTGAGTGAATTCTTCTTAGAGACTGGTGAGAATGACTCGTTATAATCAATGCCATCTTTCTGAGTAAATCTTTTAGTTACTAGTTTGGCCTTATGAGATTCTAGGTTACCAAGAGAGTCACGTTTGGCCTTAAATACACACTTAAAACCAATTCTCTTGTAACATTCTAGTAATTCCACAAGGTCCTAGACTCCAATATGTTCCATATATGTAAACTCATCTTTCATGGCATTTAATCATTTATCATAACTTTTACTATTTATGGCTTGTGAAAAGGTTGCTAGGTCATTCCCAATTCCTAAATCATTTTTGAACTCGTGAAGATATACCACATAGTCATTAGAAATAGTTTATCTTCTTTCTCTTTGAGACCTTCTTTATATATTTATTATAATTGTTCTACTGCAAGTTCATTCACTTCATGGTCAATTTCATTATAAACAATGGGTTTATTAATTTTTTTTTCTTTATGATTATTAGCCGATTAAATACTTTGTGGAACAATTAACTTAAGTATCTGTATAAGCCACAGCTAACATAATCATAGGAACTTCCATTCTCACTTCTTGAATATCCACTATACACAATGTTTCATTCCTACTAATTTCACCATGTTCAATGAACATGACGTTCCCAATTTCCATGATTCTTGTAATATAGTTAGGACAATAAAGTATATATACTTTTTGGACTTCTCTAGATAACCAATGAAATAGTCTCTAATTGTTATTGTAACCTTTTTTTCATATGGATTATAATATCTAATTTATGTCTGACAACCCCAAACATGTAAGCCCTTAAACTAGATTTCCTTCCAGTCTACAGTTCAAAGGGAGTCTTTGGAATTACCTTACTAGAACCCCTATTCAATGAGTACATTAGCATTTTTTTAGTGCATATGTCCAGAAAGAAGTGGGTAAAGATTAATTACATATCATACTCCTAACCATATCTAACAAAGTTATATTACGCATTTCTTCCACACCATTTCATTGTGTTGTGCCTAATATTATGTATTGTGCACAGATACCACATCTTTGAGGGAATTTAGGAAAAAGGGCCAAGATTTTGACCTCTTTCATCATACTTACCATAATATTCATCATGTCTATCAGATCTCATTATTTTCACCTTTCTATCTAATTGCCTTTAAACCTTATTAATATGAACCTCTAAGGTATTTACAGTTTAAGATTTATCATGTAGGAAATAGACATATTCATAATGTGAATAGTCATCTATAAAGGTGATAAAATATTTTTTATTGAAAGTAAGCACATCAAATGGTCAACATAAATTAGTGAATTATTTCAAGAAGTTAAGTGCTCCTTATGGCTCTTTTCTTTAATGTATTTTTTATTTCTTTTTCTTTAATACAATCCACACAAATCCAATTTAAGAAGTATTTCATTCTTTATTAATCTTTAAAATCATTCTTTAGAAGCATATCCCAAACACTTATACCATAAGTACGCAAATCTATCATTAATCAAGCTATATTTGATACTATTATTGAGATTAAAAGTTAATAAATTTTCATCATAAACAATGTCAAGATTTAATATAAACCATCACATAATAACCACTACCAATCAAGTGGATAGGTTTGTACAAACTGAAACTATCACTACCAAATTTAAATAAGCATCTAGATCTATCAAGTTTGGATAAAGAAACTAAATTCCTAGATATACTAGGTACATAAAAAGTTTCATATAAGTCTAAATGATATCCATTGTCTAGTATTAAGCAATAAGTCTTGATAAATTCTATCTTATGGTTTAGGTCATAAGAAATCCCCGCAAGGTATTAGAAATATGACTAGTATAACTAGAATCAATCCACCAAGTATTAAAAAGAACTTTAACAAGGTTTGTTTCAAAACATACATAAGCACTAGGTTTACCTTTCTTCTCAAACCATACATTACATTTAAAACATTCGTTTTGGAAATGCCCAACCTTCTTTTGGAAATGCCCAACCTTCTTATAGAAATGGCTTCTATGTTCATCATGTTCCTTCTTATACATATGAGAGGATTCCCTACTAAATTTCAAGGGCCTTCACTTTTTTATCATGCTTCTTTCTACCTTTCTTACTAGCACCGTAATTCTTAACATAATTAATGGAGTGACTTCCTTAGTTTTTGAGTCTACTCTTTTCCTAAACCAACATACTGTGCAACTCATGCACATTCCATTTGTCCTTCATAGTATTATGGTTCATTTGAAATGAACTATACACAGATGCTAATGAGTTCAAGATGAACTGCATAAGGAAGCTTTCATCCACTTTCGTTCCCAAATACTTGAGTCTTATTGCAATGTTTATCATCTTAATAACATGTTCATGCGTAGTATGTGATCCGTCAAACTTCACATTGGTTAATGTACCCACAAGAGTCCTAACAAGAGACTTATTAGCAATCTGGGAGCGCTCTTCCACAAACTTAAGTAATTCCTTAGTATTTTCAATTTTGGGAAGAGCAAACTTAATATTCCCAGCAATTGTCATCTTCATTTATATCAGACTCAATCTGTTAAATCTTTTCCACTTATTAAACTGAATTTTCTCTTCATCAATGCTCAAAACATTAAGAGCATCTAGTTTCTCAAATCTAAGTCTAAAACTCCAAGATAGGACTGGATTTGTTCACTTTATTCAAAGAAGCTCAGTTTATTAAACACCATAATAGATGAGAGATTTGGATGCATGGTAATAGCTGCTGCAGGAAATTAAATATTAACATTAATTCTTTGAGTCATATAACAATATGCTACATCTATTCAGAAAAATTTCATAAATTGTATATTAATGTTTACCTTTGGGAAGTCCATTAACTCACTTTGCAACACATGGTAATTTTCATAAAATGTACATTAATGTTCACTTTAGAGCAATCCATTGACATAACATAAAACACATAATGATGTTAATTTATACATAATTTAGTAATCACACATACACCAACAAAAAATATTTACTATCTTTGGATATCTAAACAAAACTAATTATGTATATGCATTACCTACATTCATGCTCATTAATTATAAAATAAACAAACCATCTTTAAGCGATTTGAAAAATTCTACAGCTTTGCATAACATTACAATTAATTAGCATCAAATTATGAGTAATTGAAATTTAAAACATATTATTTATAATTAAAAATAAAAAAATTAATTAATAATAATGGCCATTGCTTAAACTGGTAGTGTAACACCCTACTCCCGAGTGACCCGAACCCGATATCGTTGGTGATATCCGAGTCCGTGCCCTGCGAGGGTGGCGTACTACATCAGTCGGTCGGTTAAAACTTAGTACACATTTTTTTTAACCATTCATTCCACGTTAAAAGGAAATAGTTTCAGTCATTGCATAATCACGCGGAATAAGCAGTAAACAATAGAAAATCTTTGC
>JAOTAX010000006.1:26414756-26439961 GCA_025629825.1 Erythroxylum guanchezii
ATTGCCTTAGGCACAAAAACCGGGAATGTCATGTATGCATGTACAGTAATTTCATGTGCACAAATGATACTGTGTACTAATCCTATTATGCATGAACAGTACTAATTAATCCCTATCAATCTTATCCTATGACAAATTTACTATTTTACCCTTCCAATAGGAGGCGGAATGTTACAGGTAGGCTAGAATGCCAGCACCTGTGGCTAGCTACATGATGCTAGCGCTGGGATTTCCCAATGCCTAGTACTGGCAACATGGCCAGTGCTACCAATGATAGAATTCCAATGTTTGCCTTTTTTTAATATTCCAAAATTAAGCATTCATAATTATCAAAGTTCTCCACATAATTCAAAAACATGTGAAAAAACGAAATTTGGTATTTCTCCAAAATTTTTATATTAGGATTCATAAGGTTCCCTAAATCATGAGAAATCTATAATTATGGAGAACCATAAATTTCCTTTAATATTGTTCTAATACCAAATTTAAGCATATTTTGCATAAAATATAACAGAAATTTATAGAACTCACTTACATATACATTTATATTCAAAATTATGTTCCCATTTAGAGATACAGTTTTCGAATGCAAACATTTCTCCATTTGTTAGTGGTGCGAAAATAATTCACAAACGTAAACTCTTTACTCAATCTATCTCTTTCTTAAACTTTCTATCTCACTTGTCGCACTTGATAGTGTTTTTTGAGGAAAAATAACCTCTTAAGTAGAAATAGAATCCTAATTTGCCTAATAAACTGACAACTATTGATTAATTCAAAAAGGATTTATTTCCAACAGCTCAAGCAGAGTATGTGATTGATCTTTTAGTTATAAGTTATTTTTTGACAGACTCGAAGATTTTAAACATTGAACTCGACAGATTAACTTTATCTTCCCTGGTTTCTACCTTGTTTAGTTTCCCGTGATAACAAATACCCTCCTAGCGTACGAGTCACCGGGTGAAAATCTCTAAGCTTTGCGTACCATAATTCATAAAATTGTCCTTCTTGTTGTTATCATTTTTGTCATCCACCCGTAACAATATCAGTGTTAAAAGGGAAATTCACAGGGAGAGCCAACAAATAAGGACCATGTGCTTCTGTTGCTTTTAGCCACCTTGATCTCTAGCTACTTTTGTTATTCGCTTGGTCTTAACATGTATGTCAGATCCCTTATTCTCAGGATTACTACTCCAAGAGGATCACCAATAGGATCTGAACTTGTAGAAAAGCTTCATCTTATCACCGACAGGATGTTTACGCCCACTTACTTTGTCAAAATTGGATTGGTAATCTACGTCTTTTCCATAAAATTGAAGACTTATATCATAATACAATCAATTGCCCTGGTCGGTGGGTTTGCGAAGTTTCTGGGTACATTTTTAGTTGCACTTTGCTGCAAGATACCACTAAAAGACGGTGCATCATTAGGCCTTATCATAAACATCCAGTGGGTTGTTAAATTGGGAATGTTCAAATTAATGAAGAAAAACAAGGTCTGTACATTTCGTCTTTCATTACTTCATTCATGTTCACATCTTCAGTTGGCCATTGTGTCACTCTCAGTGTGCGTTACTTATTTATCACTTGGATCACCATTCAGAAGTTGTCCCTACCTTAATTTACATTACAAGCAATATATAATGAGACTTTTATCATCATAATCCTTGTGTTTGTTTATTCCATAGGTTTTATATGTATAAGATAAAGCCTATGAAATAATTATACATTGCAAATAAAATTATGATGAGATTCATAGTGTATTTATGTATTATCCCAAAATTATAGGTAGTCCTTGTTTTATTAAAAATGGACATTAATAGAACATAAAAAGATTAGCACATATTATGTTTTTTCTCGTGAAGGAAGTAGGCAATTTTATAGACTAAAGTATAGAGATACTTAAATAAATATGTGAGTGTTTATTAAAGAACAAGTTTATTGAACTGACCCTATATAAGAAATCCATTTGGAACATTACTTATATGTCTATAGAAATTCTTATTGTAATGATTATAAAAACAATCCTTTGATTAGAGATATCCAAAGTTATCTTACATAGGGATTGCTATGTTTTGATACTACTTATGACCTATTTTAGTCAAGGATAACTCAATTAGTAGTCATTACATGTAGCATGAACTATACGGAAGTAGTCGAGTGATTAAGATAAGATCCATCACCCTAAATTAATTAGGGAAAATGTTTTATTATTCTCGATTAGTAT
This sequence comes from Erythroxylum guanchezii, assembly GCA_025629825.1. Taxonomy (NCBI): domain Eukaryota; kingdom Viridiplantae; phylum Streptophyta; class Magnoliopsida; order Malpighiales; family Erythroxylaceae; genus Erythroxylum; species Erythroxylum guanchezii. Next base: position 26,416,984 of record JAOTAX010000006.1, read on the forward strand.
TAATTTCGAAAATTCCTGACCAAGGTGGAATGAGATTTTGTATATAGTTTACAAATGTCATTAATTGAATTAATATCTAATGGTAGAGAAACAATATGATTGGACTCAAAATAGAGTAAACATTAATTTCATGCTCTACGTTTAATCGTAACATTATATAATAAAATGATTGAATTATATAGAAAAAGTATGCTTGAAAAGGTTAGTCAAAGTCACTTTGACGTTTCTAAATATTTGGGTGGTTAAGATATATTGATCGATGTCAATCTTGATCTATAAATATAAATCATTTAATTAGAGAACTAAAAATAAATTAAAAGATTTTAATTTATCTAATCCTAATTAATATTATTTAGGGTTATAATTTATATCCAATGCCAACATAGTTGGGAATCTAATGGGTCACACATAAAGAACCGGTTAAAAAAAGCGAAGATATTTTAATCAAGTTAGACTTAATTGTAAAGTTTGAGAAACTTTATGATTAAATAAGAGGTATTTGATCTTATTTGGGCACAACTGATATTTAATTAGAATTATTTTGCAATTCTAACTAAAGTTTAGTTGAAATTATAATTTAATTTCAATGAAATTATTAGAATGTCCAAAACCTATTATAAATAGGTTTAAGATCTAATGAAGTTAACACTTCTTACCTAACCCTCTATGAAATAGTTGTAGCATTCTCTTAACTCGTTCTGTTGATATTATTAGAGGCTGGACATTTGTGTTGCTATGGTAGTTGAGATGAACTAGTTTTAGAAATAGTTCGAGGGATATGATAAGAAAATAATTAAGCTTTGAAATAAGTTATGAATTAGGATTCACGTTTTATGAATTTTAGTGATCTTGGCTTCGAAAAATCAAATACAAAAAAATTTCATAATTATTTCACTGTGCAGGATCAAATCCTGACTTGATTTTCCAACATTAATTTTATGATTTGATTAAATTGTTTGATTATTATTGAGCTTTAATTATGGAATTAAAATCACAAATATTATAAATCAAATTAGATCTAATTAATTTTAATATGAAGAGTTTAGATTGGAATTTTTAAATCCTACAATTCAACTTGGAAATAAGAATAAGGTATTCTTAGTTTAAAATATGGCTTACTTGGAAACTAGGATAGTGTATCCTAGGTCTTCAATAAGGTGTGTTTGGCAATGAGATTGTCTAAACTGATAATTAGAATAAGCTAATCTTTATTTAGAATAACTTTATTCTAAATTGGTTTTAAAACATTTTAAAATTAAAAATCAATTCCAAAATAAAATTAAATATTTTTTTCTTAATATGATTAAGAATAATAATTAGATTAATGCTTAATTAATTTTAGGAAATAGTTTCTTAAGTATATTTATTTATTTTAATTTGATTGAAATAAAATAAATTTATGGTTTTATTTTTTAGAGACTTATTATTCAATTTATTTGAAATTTTTTTCTTTATTTATGAATAATAAGTTTCTTTATTTGTTAAAAAAGTATTTTTATGAAAAGTATTTTCATTTATTAACTGAGAAAAATGAGCTTTCGTATTATTTAATACTTTTCTAATTTATTAAAGAGATATTTTCTAATTAATTAAGAAATTAATCTCTAGACAAATAATATAAAGGACTTTCTTTTTTAAATTTAGAAGTGTTTTATTTAATTTTGAAAGTAGCTTCCTTTTAATATTAGAAAATAGTTTTATAATTAAAGAAAAATAATTTCTAATTAGATTAGAATTTTTTTTCTAATTGGATTAGAATTTTTTGCTTGTTGAAGTTTTTAAAAAGAGTTTTTAAATTATAATAAGTAAGAAAAGCAATTCATTGAAAATTATTTTCAATTAAATTTGTTAAAGGAATCAAGATAATTGGAAATAGTTTTCAATTGGATTTAAAATTGTTTTTACATCAAATCAAATTTATATTTGTTATAAAAATTTAATTCATTTAGAAATCAGTGAATTTAAGCTAATTTAATTATCCAAAGAGTTGGAAATATTATTTTACATTATGAAGATCAATAACTAGAATAAAATGAGACAAGTGGGAGATGCAAATGAGAAAGTCAGGATCTGTCAGGAAACTCTTAATGTCATTCAAGATAAACTAAGGCATTTACCTAAGTCGAATGAGTTACTTGCTCAAGAATCCAAAGCCATCCATACCCTAATTAGTGCCTTATATGATCAAGAGTCATTCTTAAAACAGGCTTCCAGAATCAAGTGGTTAAAGGAAGGGGATAGGAACACCAGGTTTTTCCACAACTCCTTAATAGCCAACAGAAACCGAAACATTATCAATTCTCTAGCTATGGGTAATGGGAGAAGGATAGTAGGTCATGAAGAGATCCAAGAACAATTTGTTGAATTCTTTCATTATTCAATTGGTAGTCGGAAATCCCTTCCTCCTTCGAAGGACTTTGTGAATGCTCTCTTTCCTCTAGCCTTATCTGAAAGCCTTTGTAACTCCCTTATTGCTGTTGTTTCAGCTCATGAGATTAGAGAGGTTTTTAACTCTTTCGATCTGCATAAGGCTCCAAGCCCGGATGGTTTCAATGATTTTTTTAAAAACAAATGTGGCACATTGTTGGGGAGAACATTACTAGGGCTATCCAAGATTTTTTTCAGCATGGAAAACTTCTTAAAGAGCTTAACTCTACCTTTATTACTCTTATCCCTAAAAGAGCTCATCCTTCCACAGTGGTAGATTATAGGCCTATCTCTTGTTGTAACATGTTGTACAAAGTGATTGCTAAGATCATTGCAAATAGGCTTCAAGAAATTCTTCATCACATTATTAGTCCTAACCAAAGTGCTTTCATTAAGGATAGGAGAATTGGTGATAACATCTTGCTAGCCCAAGAAATTTTCAAAAACTACCACCTTTTTAATGGTCAAAAGAGATGTGCCTTTAAATCGACCTCCAAAAAGCGTATGACTCCATCCATTGGAATTTCCTCATCAAGTCCTTAGAAGCTATAGGCCTTCCTCCTAGGTTCATAGCTTGGATCCAAGAGTGCATTTCTTCCCCTTCGTATGCCATTTTGACCAATGGATCACCTTCCAAATTCTTCAAAGGAAAATCTGGACTTAGACAAGGAGACCCTTTATCCCCTTTCCTCTTCATTATTTGTATGAAACTTTTTTCTAGGAGCTTGAATGATTGCATAGTTAGAAATCCTTCCTTCAAATACCACTGAAGATGCAAAGCACTTAACCTTACCCATCTCCTGTTTGCAGATGACCTACTGTTGTTCTGTTATACTGACATCAGTTATGCTTAAGTATTGCTCAATTGCCTAAACTCTTTCTCTCAATTCTCAGGATTGGATATGAATATGTCCAAAAGTCAGTTTTTCCTTTCTCATGACATGGAACACTTGGCAAACTAGATGGAACAACTGTCTGGCCTTAGGAAAGGTTCCCTACCCATAAAGTATTTAGGTGTTCCCCTCATTATAGGTAGGTTATCGAGGAGAGAGTGTTTACCTTTATTGGATAAGATTGATGTGAGAGTCAATAAATGGACCCATAAAAGTCTTTCTTATGCGGGTAGACTTCAACTAGTGAGTTCTGTTCTATCTTCTTTCCAGGTGTATTGGGCTTCTCACTTTATTCTCCCCTCTTCTGTTCTTAAGGAACTAGAAGCTAAACTCAGGAATTTTCTAAGGGCTGGGAGGGTGGACAGTCACCATCAATCCAAAGTTAAATGGAGTGGGGAAGAGGATTTGGTTTTTGTTCTATGATAGAGAGGCCATGTGGGTTAGATGGGTGCATACGGTTATTTTGAGACGAAAATTTTTTTGGAGTGCACAACCTACTAATAATAGTTCCTGGAGTTGGAGAAAAATCTTAAGTGTGAGGGACAAATTAAGGAATCAATTCAGATTTAGGATAGGTAATGGGCAGTCCACTCTCTTATAGCAGGATCTTTGGTATCCAAGGGGAATTTTAAGGAACTTCTTGTCTCCTAGAGAGATAAATGGGTCGGGCTTACCTATGACAGCCAAGGTTTCTGATATAATCAATAATAATATGTGGAGGTGGCAGGATTTTCCTATAGAGCTTATTGCTGATTTCGAACCCATTCAATATCAACCGACTAGTTCTTCGGATTATTTGGAATGACTCCCTAGCTCTTCAAAAACTTACACCAATGGTTCAGCTTACAAACTCTTGAGACCCTCAACCCAACAAGTACCTTGGTATAACCTGATTTGGATCAAAAATAACAGCCCAATGTGTTCATTCATTCTTTGGTTAGTTGTCCTCTAAAAACTCTAAACAAGGGATAAACTTCACTTTCTATATACTCTCAACCACTGTTCCTTGTGTATGTCGAACATGGAATTCAATGAACATTTGTTTTTTAACTGTCCTTTCTCTAATTCTGTATGAAAACATTGCCTTACCCACTTCCAAATCCTTATCCCTAGCTCTTCAAGCCTTCCCTCTATCCTAATTTGGTTCCACCAAACACCTCCATAGTATCCCATCTTCCCTATACTTTTATCCATAATGGTTTACCACATTTGGACCGAAAGGAATTCAAGAACATTCAAGGATATAGCCATAGAGGTAGAGAGCTTACAAGCTAGGATAATCTTCCAAGTTCTAGAGCATCTTAGCCTACACATATAGAGAGGTAATTTGATCTATTTTGTACTAACTTTGTGATGCATATTACAGTCCAGCTAGGTGGCCTCACTTTTCCACGGATGAGACCCCTTGGATGGCCACATATTCAAGGCCATAGAAGGCACTCCAAATGCAATTCGAATTCCATGGAGCTTTGATAAGCAATGGTTTATGCATAGCTAATCATTGCCTATGGAAGCTCTTGCTGGTAATAACCGAGACTATGAATATAGATTAGCAGGCGTCTAATGATGTCCTGATTGTCTCATTAATTGGACTGTGGTTTGGCTCGTGTATTTCTAGGCATATGCTGACATGTTGCAGTATTTGATGATGTATTGTTGCTCAGTGTATAATTAGGCATTTGCGGCAATTGGTATTGCTTGATCTTGTTACTTTTACTCAGATTGTGCTTCTATTCTGGCAGGATACTGGTTTCTTCTATCATGCAGGACTTAGTAGAGGCTATTGATGGCAGGGCAGTTAGTTGCATGCCATTATGTTTCTTGCATGTTTAGAGATTACCTATGGTATCTCTCACTTGTACATAACTTTTATTCTTTATAAAGTTCTAATTTACCAAAAAAAACTACAATAAAATGAAGTTTGATAATTTATGCTTATAATTTGATTATGAGTGCATAAGTTGCATACTTTATTTATACGTTTGATATGTATTAGATGTATGTTAAATTGCATGTTTTATGTATGTGATATTATTATATGTAATTTTGTGTTTGATGAAGCGAACAAAATTAAATCCCTCATTAAAATATTAAGCACACGTTGAGAACGTGATTATTATCTTCTATTTTTATAAGAATAAACTAGAGTTTTATTTACTATTAAGCTTGTTGAGCAAACTTAAGGCTCCTTTAATCAAATATGTTTAGTCTTACAACAATAGGTTCTATTTAACTAAATTTGTGATTTGAATGAACAAACTTCACATGAGTTTAAAGGCAAAGTTATGAGTGACATATAAGATATGTTTTGACAAGAATTGTCACCTAACAAATCTAAAAATCTTATGAGATGTGATTAATAAAGTTGTTACCCACCCAATTTAAGTTTATTTGATTTGTTGAGCAAACTCAAGATCAACTAAATTTGAATGGGATCGTAGCCTATTAGAAAGATTAGAATAATCTTCCTATAAATTAGAGAGGGCTATTATTTTGAATAAAATAGTAGAAGAAATCAAATACATGATTAAAGTCTTAATCTCAATCTGTAGTTATGGCATATAATCAATTACTTGCTTTACTTGCATTTAAGTTTTTATTAAAAGTGGAATTTATCTTGTTTAGTATAGTTGATACTTAGAGTTAGTGAACTAAATTTCTTGGACATAAGTTATAATATATAGAAAAGTTGTATATCTATTATGCAATTTTGTTATTAATCCTTACTGAGGATTGATATTAAAGTTTTAGAGATATGTCAAAATCATATAGATAACAAAATGTATTGACATGTTGAGTTGAATAATGTCTCAAAAACTTTGATGACATGTAAGATGTATGCCAATATCATAATAGCAAGATGTAAGAGGTTGCACTGAGTAGAGCTAAAAGGTATAGTACCTTAATAGAATTGTTCCACTTAATTTAGCCTATTAAAAGCATAAACATGAACATCAATTAAAGGTTTTGATATAGTATGATAATAGTTGTCAAAAGAAGAAAATGGTTGCATGACTGTTCTTTCCTATACATAATATGATAGAGATCATATGTATTTCTAATTTATGCTTTTCAATATTTAATACTGAATTCAAATTCAACATTACTATAATGTTCAAAGCATTCTAAGAAATAGATTGTTGAGTAAAATTAGTTACTTTACATAAATAGTTTGTATGTATTGGATCAAAGGAGACTTGTACTTAACATAAGTGGAAAGAATACAAAATTGGATAATTGAGACCATCCTGTTATGCCATATTGGTTAAATCAACATAATGAGAATCATAAAGATATATACAAGGATATATGTATCGTTTTGATTATGAATCGTATGAAACTTGTTAAGTTGAAAAATAATCAAATCAATCTTTGGTGAAAGAATGATGGTAGTATTGAATTGTCAAATCTTATATATGTGATGTGTTGGATAGAATAACAATTCATAAAAGGATGATACTTATATTTCAATAGATTAGTAATGACTTTTATGTGATATAGTCATATGTATTGAATGAAATAATGTTTTAAAAATTTTAACAGTTCAATTTGTTTAAATCTAAATAGAAATTAAGCATTAAGAATGCTAAATCACTTTGATGAGATTGATTTGGTGAGTTTTAAATTTTCAGTTATCTATAAGAAATGAGATTCTCTGGTAAATACCTTCATAATAAAATTTTATAAGAGTATGTATTTATATAAGGAGGAAAATAAACTATGAGATATTGTATGATGCAATGCTATTTCTTCTATAGCTATGCTTAGTATGACGACTTACCTTTAATAGTTCCAATTAAATTAATTATCAAGATTTCACATTAGATATGAAAAGCTAAGTCTTTGAAAGAGTCAAAGTTAATAATTTAAGGATGTGATACTTAATTGAAGCATATATTATCCATTAAGTTTAGAGCCAAATTTGGTAATAAAAAGTTATGAGATATCCATAAGGTTAGATATAATATTACAGACCTATTGAAAAAGTTGTTTGTTTCAATGAAAACATTTATAAGAGAACGGTTCTCATGATAGGTACTGTGAATAAGATGAAAATGAAATGTTCAAATCTTATGACAATATACCTAATTAGAACGAGTGTTGTTATTGATACATTTGATGCATAATTGAAAGGATACAAGACTTTGAAAAATTCACTTTCATAATGAATTTAAATAATTTGTTTCGAAGATAATCATGAATTTATCATGTCTACAACAAGGTTAGTGGGAGTATATTTATCCTCTTTAGTGAGAGTATGTAGAGACTTATTGCTTATAGAGAACAACAATTCTAATTTTCAATTGTTGAAAATATAATTTTCCAATGATGACTATTGTTGGATATAAAAAAGTAACAACTTAATTTTGATAATTAGATCTATAGACGTAGATTAGAAATTGTTCACCTATTCTAAGACCACATATATAGATAATGTACTAAAGATATTTAGTATTTGAGATATCTGATACTTGTGAAATATTAAAGATATCTATTATTCTATGTATGAGTTGATATTTGGGTTCAAAGTAATAAGGATATTAACTTTAGAAATAAATCCTAATTATGGTCTATTTTAATTAGAATAATATCATTTTAAGATTGGAAAGGTCCCATTGTAGCAATAGTTGCTAATTAAGCTATAATACAATTTTCATTTAGTGGAAATGACTAATTAGATCAATAAGTTCTTTAATGAACTTAGTATAGTTCCTTGCATTGTTCAAAATAGTAATCTACTATGGAACATTAGATCCATTGGACATATAAAAGGAGCTAAGGTCTCATCAAAAATCCAAAGATGTATTTTAGGCAATTTTTCTTAATTATGATGATAATTAAGATGAAAGTTGTAAGATTTAAGAAAGTGTTCACTATAGAGAATCTTATAGAATTCTCACATTAAGTCATTATCCTAGCAGTAGCATGATCGTCATGTGGTAATATGGTATAAGATACATAAACGATTGGTTTAGTGCAAGAGAGAGATTATTAGTTTATGTTTTACAGTCAATCAGTTGGTTGTAGTTTAATCATAAAATAATTTAAAGGCATTTTTATCTTGTACATATTTGGATATAAATGATAAATTCTATGGAATAATTATACATTGCAAACGAAATTATGATGAGATTATAATTATAAGATTCATATTGTATTTATACATTACCCATAAATTATTTGTAGTCATTGTTCTATTAAGACTAGACATTAATAAAACGTAAAAAGACTAGCACATGTTTTGTTTTTTTAATAAAGGAAGTAGTCGATCTCATATACTAAAGTATCGAGATACTTAAACAAATATGTGGGTAATTGCTAGAGAACAAGTTCACTAAACTGACCCCATATGAGAAATCCATTAAGAGCATAACTTGGATGTCTATAGAAATTTTCATTGTGATAATTATATAAATGATTCTTTGATATGAGATCCCCAAAATTATCTTGTATAGAGATCTCCAAAATTATATTACTTATGACTTGTTCTAATCAATGATAGTTCTGTAGATAGTCATTGGATATAGCATGAACTATATGAAGGTAGTTGAGTGATCAAAATAGGATTCAACATCCTAAAGTAACTAAGGAAAATGTTTCATTATTCACAATTAGCATTGATTTTAAAAATCTTTGGCTAAGGTGGAATGACATTTGTAAATAATTTACAAATGTCATTAATTGAATCAATATCTAATAGTGGAGAACTAATATGATTGGACTCAAATAGGGTAGAGATTAATTTCATGCTCTATGTCTAATCGAAACATTATATGATGAAAATATTGAATTATATAAAAAAAATCATTCATGAAAAGATTAGTTAAAATTACTTATTTTTTAATTAGAGAATTAAAGATAAATTAAAAAAGTTTAACTTATTGAATCCTAGATATGATTTGTGGTTATAATTTATGTCTATTGTCAACATATTTGAGAACTTAATAAGTCACATATAAAGAACAAGTTAAAAAGAACAAAGGTATTTTAATCAAGTTGGACTTGATTGTAAAGTTTGAGAAACTTTATGATTAAATATGAGATATTTAATAAATAAAGATAAATGTGAGATATTGGATCTTATTTGGACATAAGTGATATTTAATTAGATTTATTAGTAATTCAATTTAAAAATTAATAGAATATCCAAAAATATATTATAAATAAGGTTAAGCTCTTATAAAGCTAACACTTCTTGCCTAACCCTCTTTGTAACAATTGCAGAGTTCTCTCAACTTAATTTTATGAATACTGTTAGAGACATATATTTTGGCAACTACGGTGGTTGAGATGAGTCAGTTTGAAAACAGTTTGAAGGATGCAACAAGAAAAAAATTAAGCTTCAGAATAAGGTATAAATTAAGATTAAGTTTTTATTGAAAATAATTTATTAATCATTTTATAAAATTTTAGTGATCTTGGCTTCGGAAAATTAAGTACGAAAAAATTTTGTAATTATTTTGCTAAGTGGGGGATCGAATTTTGCCCCATTTTCCAACACCTTATACTAGCAACAACATAAAACACCTTTTGTGATCCTTCAAAAAGAAATGCCATTTTCAATAAATGAATATGATGCTTTCAAAGCCCAACCATGAACTTGGAGTACTAGTCTGCATCCATGACTAGAAAAATATACCTACTACTATTAACACCTTGGAGGTCTTAAATAAAATGGGGAGCCCTTTGGCAGCCTATTTTCTCGACCTCATTGAACTTGTTGGCAGTGCAAGTCCCCATAAAAGTGTTAAAAGCTCGTAAGACATGGTTGATGCCTTGAGATGCTATGAGCATTTCAAACATGATGCTGTCACAGTTGTGCCTTTGACTGTTTTTTCTCCTCAAATAATGTAAGGTCCCGTGTATATGATAGCATTACACAAAAGGATCTCCCTCATTATATTCAGAGCCGTTCTTGACATTTTATAGGATATGAGCAAAGTAAAAAAGAGCTCTTATTTTACCACTTTTTGTTCTTTATGAGAGTCCAGAGTGGACTCTCGTAAAGAACAAAAAGAGACAAAAATGAGCCCTTTTGTTGTTCTTTATGGAAGTTAAGAGTAAGAACAAAATGAGACAAAATAAAAATCTTTTTTATTACTTATTTCATTCTTGGACTTCGAACAGGTGCCCTTCCTGTCATTGCTCAGGGTTGCGCTAAATATAGTTCCTTCACACAAAAAATTCCAACCCAATGAAGTGATAGAGTCTCTTGATGAAACTGTGAAGATAAATAACAATAATGTTCTTGACAAAGCACCTTAATTGGAATTCTTGTTCACCGAGGGCTGCTGAATGCTTCAAGTCCTATATTGGACACCTGGTCTTCTGATCGCGTATTCATCCTGTTCCTGGTCGACACCATGACAGGGAGGCACTAGCTATAGTAGTGCGCATGGTTGAACGTCTAAACATTTCCCTAACACTAGTACGGCTCCTTCAGAGTGGAAATATCTCTATCTGTGATGCAAATGAAAGGAAACTTGATAATGACATGGTGGGAGAGTTTAGAATTGTAATGGAAAATAATGATCGGTTCATGTACATGGAGGAGGTGGTAATGGATGGACGAGGGACTTTGTTTGTGATGATGCCCATGGAGAATAATTGTGATCCAGTGATAGTGGGAAGGCATCATGATAGCTCTTCAACACTTCTATATATCACGGATCACTGATCGGGATGATGATAAAGAATTGGGAACAACTGAGGATGCCTAGGCTACTTCGGAGGTCATGGGCCATACCATGATCGTGGTGGTGCAACAGCACATAAATGTAGTAAATGAAGATTAGAGGAATTGTAGAACAAATGTTTAGATATAGGTAGCTATAGACCAATTGATTTTGTAGAATTAACAGTAGCTATATGAACAACAAGCAAGGATGATAGAAACAGCAAGTCCCGCGATTTCACGGCCGACATCTGCTATAAACCTAACCAAAATCAGCTGCATGATTTTCATATAAATGCTTGAAGCAAGTGTAACATATCATAGGCATTAGTAAAGGGAGGACATGAGTGGTAAACCTTCAGAGGATAAAGGGCAACAAGAGAAAGGGGTCTCCTCAAGCCAGTTTTTATGCAAAAGAAGATAAATCAGTACAAAGATTTAAGATAAGCATGCCCAATAAGAATCAAATGACTTGCTGAATACTTCAGGAACCGCCTCAAATTTTGGGTCAAAGAGCGACGAGTATGTAGTTCTAAATCTTTTATTCTCGACTTCATATGCAGTTACCCAACGGCTCTCATTCCAGGTTGTTGAGCTGGTTCGGTAACTCTTTTATCCTTTTATGATGAGTGCATCTTTTCTGTTGCCGTATCAGCAATGTATATATGTTCCATTGTACTCAACAGAGATCTTGTAGTATCAAGTTCAACATAATACTGTACAAATTATGAGCATGTAGTCATTTGCCTTTTCCTACAGGAACTTAAATCTTTTGTACAAGACATGGCTCGGAAGCTGCATGGCTTCGGACATCTGGCCCGTACTATTGATTTCTTGGACATATTTCTATACAAATAAGCACAATAGCTTAAGGAGGGAGATGCGTGCATTTTCACATTGTTTCTTGATCACTATGTACTTTTCTGGAGTTTATCCATGTATGTTTATCTACACATATACGCCAATGAGAATGCACATGAAGGAATCATGAGTAAGATCTGATCAGCTAGAAATTTTGGAAGGCTCTGGCTTTAAAGAGGTTCCCGAAAATGTAACCCAATCTTGTCTCTTGGGAGGACTGCGGGATAAGACTGGAGTTGCGTTTTACCAGCAGCATTGCTTGTCCAATCTGTTGGCGAATTGAATCAATAATATTAGGGTCAACTGGGGTCCCAGTCACATCAGTGACATAGAACGTGTCCTTTGCTCTACCGCACTTTGTTGCAATTGCTGCCCTCTTGATACACAAGCTATTTTCTCGAAATATCCTGGTGATGTCAGATAGGAGTCCAGGCCGGTCGTCTCCACAAAATTCAAGCTCAAGTCCCTGCGCTCCAGGCAACATATGTTAGCATAGAATCGCTTTCAAGGTACCCCTAGCACGGACAAACTACACTCTTAACTGCCGTTTATACAAACCTCAGATGTCCTCCTTTCAATGGCAGCTTCAAGGCATTGTATCACACGTTCCCGTTCAGCTTCCGAGCGTATAGGGAGTCCATCTACATGACGAATGTAGAATTCCTACAACCAAACACAATTTTTTGCTTAATGGAAAACAAAAAAGAGAACAGTCAACGTGTAGAACTGATCCAGAGAGCAAAAGGTAGAAATATCAAATAACACTCAAGTGATGTGGAAATCCCAACAGAGAGAAGAAGCACAATTCAAAGACTTAATTACTTATACGCTAATCACTACTGCTTTGTCAATTGCTTTGATCACGACTTCCATCATTAATGATGATCCAGAGAGCAAAAAATGCTACTTGATCAAGTATTACAGCTTTATTAACTTTGTAGCTCACCTGATAAGCTTCCATCTTTCCTGTGTTGACCATTCCATGAAAGACTACATACTCCATGTCCGTTAAAGTGCAAACTATGTCAAACAGCAGTTTAGGCCTATCTTTTGACCTCATAGTGATCACAGTGTAATCTTTCTCAATATTCAACAATGAAACCTGGGGTTTTGAACTTTTTTCTTCACGCTTCCGCAATCCCTCCCTCTCATAGTCTCTGTCTGCAAACATAATCTGGTGCAATCTTCTCTCCCTACTAGTCACACCAGGAGGAGATAGAGTCAATTTTGCTGTCTTCAAATCATTATTTCCTTTGAGGACATTGCAAAGCAATTGCTTTATGGTTGAGAGACGTTTTGGATCGTGAATTGCACTGCCCGTGGAATCATCGGTGACATGAACCACAGCAGCAGCCCTAGCATTATGGGTCCATATCTCAGCATTTACCACATTGCACTGAAGGTCTGTAAGGACTGCACAAACTTCAGATAATAAACCTGGCCTGTCAGTACCAGTGAGTTCAATTGAGGTATGCTCTTCGGCAGGCATTACCCCAATTGATCTTCTCAATGATGGTGAAAAGCTTGCATTGCTTTCAAGTCTCTGCCAAATCAAGGAGTAAATGAAGATGATAGGCTTTAACAGTTCAGTTCACGAAAAAGACAATGAAAAGAGTACCATAGACTATGGAATAGCAAATTTGCAAACAAAAACTCTAAATATCAGATAGGTAAAGAGATCTTCCAGTCATGGATATTCCAATTCAATTTGTATAGAAACTATCTGCTCCTTGGCCAACTCGGTGACAATTCACAAGAAAAAGAAGTGTCATCTGAACGTCAGGTCCGTTGAAGCTTTTTATCATGAGAAGTCCATGTCAATTGCCTTTTCTGCTGACAAGGTATGGTAATAACAAAGAGAATAAAGTCTACCTCAAAATTACTACTATCAAGTATCATGGACAAGAAAAGAAAAGCATACAATGGACAGTTACTGGTACAAGTATGTAGCTTTACTTTAAATTTAGACAAATTGCATAACCGAAGCAGATCAAAAGAAAGATACTTTGATTTGTTGCATTATTATGAGAACCTTGGAAATCAAAATAAAAAGTAGTGGTTATAAGTCTTTACTCTTTGAATGCAATCAATGACCTCCTTATCTCTGATTTTCTTCCCGTCTTGATCGACCACATTAAACACTGGGAAACATAAAGTAAAAAGATATAATAAGTAAGATGATAACCTTCTTTTCCCTTATCCTTTTAGTCCGTGAAGAAACTCACCATCCATGAACCATCCCACATCAGATGATATATAAGCTTTTATTATTGTAAGATTCATGTCGGTGAGCACCTGGACAACTTCAAGAAGAATGCCATGTTTATTGACACTGTCAACCTGAAATGAAAAGTGAACCGTCGATATTACTGGATAAGCAAAGATATCAAATATCCATCTAGCAAATCAATAATTCAGTGATACAAATGGATAGCATCTAGCTAATTGGCGGCATCCAATTAATGTCGGAAGAAAGCAGAACCAACATGATTGAATGTTGCGGTACCTGGATAACAGTGGCATCTTCACAAGAATCGTTTTCAATAACCACTCTGCAGTCATAAACAATAAGCTTTGCATCTGTTATTAATACACATAAAAGGAAGCAAGAGAAAGCAGAAAGTCTCAGTTCTTTTACACGTTATACATCAAAATTCAAATGTAAGGACCATGATTTCTCTATTAAAGGGAGTGGGTGTTGAGGGAAAGTGAAGAATATTGAAGCAGAACGACCGTAATGTTTAACACTTCAAGGACAAACTCAAATATTGACCATAAAAACAGAACAAAAAGAAAGGCAAGAAAAGAAAAGGAAGAAGTAAAGATAAACAGCATAGAAACCCAAGAACACCAACATGGAGAACAATAATTTACAATGGACAACAAGAAAATAAAAGAAACATTAACCTGGGTGGGTTCATCCTCATGATAAGCTTAGCATACTCGTCGTCCATAACCGCACAGAGTTCCTAATGACCACCTCTGAAACAAACCCTCCAAATATCTTGGAAGAATTACCCACAGGAACTTATTTACAAAACCTTAAACAACCAATTACATGTGATTTCTACAGTATCCAAGGAAAACGGAATACAAAAGAGTATACATATTAAATACAAAAGAGCGAGAGAGAGTATTGATATTATATACAGTAAGCGACCTTTTACCCTTTTATGAGACACTCGAGCTACAGCAACAACTAACAAATTCAATGTCTTGATACAAAGACAATTTTTTAACGACTATGTATTAAGTTGGATGTCTTTAGATTAGGAGATTATCTGTATGAAAAGTTCAATTCGGCGACTTCTCATTTGTCGATGTAATTTTCATACATTCTTCTACACAAAGGAAATTATTTAAATATGATAACGTGAGGATATTTTAATAGAAAAGGCATTATTAACTGATAAAAATAATCATTGATTTGTTATTTATGTCTTTTAAAAAATTAAATTTGTCGCCATCAATATTAACCAATTATATGTATAAATTTTTCATCTTGAAAAATAGATCTAATAAATTTTACAAAATTAAAATTTCTTAAATTTTTATTCTATAATAATAACAATCTTTTTTTAAAAATAATAAACAAAAGATTTATCATTTTTGAATGATTGGTACTTGCTTTGTATTGGGTTAATATAAAATGGTCTGTTCAAAATTTTAAATAATAAATTTAGCATTTTGTTTAATATTTAGAATTAAATTAGAATCTTTTTATTTAGTAAATTAATATATGTAGAGCATTAATAATAAATATATTGAAAATCTCCATTATCATTAAAATAATATTTGAACAACTTAATATTATGTACAAATTCACACATTAATTTTTACAATTTTGTTGTTGGGTTTCGAACTTGAAGTTCGATCAAGCTTGAGGCTCTGTATTAGAGCTTAAGTTCAATCGAGTTTGAATAAGTTCAATTGAATTCGAAATAAATTAAATTAAATATTTTTTAATTTTTAAAAAATAAAAAGAACATTATTTTTATTAAAAAATTCCGACCTATCTTATTAATTAACTAATAGAAAAAGTTCTAAAATTAAACGTACGACTAATAAGATTTTAAAAAAGACATCGTTCCCAAAAGAAAATTTGATGGAATTAAATAAACTTAAAAGTGCACATGAGAAATGATGATAAATGGCAATGTTTAAAGAACTTAAAATCTTATAATCGATTACATTAGTTGTTAATTGATTCTATTGGTGTTTAGCTAATATTAAATTAATATATCGAGTCTTAAGAATATCGAAAGCCCTCTCAATATAATTTCCTAATAACGAATGAGCTAGATTTAAAACTTATCGAGATTCTCTTAAATTTGCACCACGAAAGGTCAACTAAAAAATTTGAGAGATCATTAAAATGTTACTAAAAATAAGTTTGAGAACGAGGTCGGTCAGATCACACCAAAAGTTTTTCCTTAAATGTAGCACCAACGAGCTTAATATGAAATTGAGTCTATAAAAATGATATTGATTTAATTTCTAATTTAAGGAAATATAATTTTTTGTTATTCTAATTTTAAATTGTTAAATTTTAAAAATTGAAACTATTTTTAATATATTAAATTAAAATAAAATTATTTTGAAAACAACTGTTTATATTAATCTCGTAAAATTTAAACATAGATAAAAATAATTAATTTAAATTTGACTTATTATTTTTAGACTAAATTGAATTGAATTAAGCACAATACATAAATAATAATAATATTATATACTAAATATTGATATAAAAAAGGGACCTAAATATTGGGTCTATACAAAAATAATTAATGTAATATAATTAGAGATAACAAATTTAAAATGTATTCAATTTTTTGAATATTTTAATTTAATATTAAATATTTTAATTTAATAAGTAACTTTTTAAATTTTGTATAAATTAAGTCAAATTTATATCTCTATCTCTATCTCTTTTGCTAATTTGTAATAATTTTTGAATATAATTGTTTTTTAGTCTCTTAATTTCTTTGCTACTAAAAGAAAACTCTCTTCATAGTGACATTTTCAAAATTGGTGGATTGAGTTCAATTTGCTAACTTAATTAATTGATTACCAAACATAATTATCAGCGGTTTAATATAATCAAATAGCTAAAACCTTTTAGTCCGCCAAAAAATGGCTAATGAGCCATTTTCCAAACAAGTCCTTAATTTAAGACACTTGAACTTAAAACTATATTTTTAACCCAACGTAAAAGACCTAACACTGAGAGCCTGATCTCGAATTGAAAGTTATTTTATATTTCTCAAGCACTTGGTTATAAACTTGAATTTGAAAATTTTACAAGAATTTAAATTAATCTCGAACACCTCAACTTAAACTTAAAATTTGGATGTAAGTTATATCTCTAACTCAAAATTATACTTAGAATTGAGCCCAAATAAATTACATTGTATCAAATTATTACACTCGAAATTATCATTAAAAAATTTGAGCTTGACCCAAAGTTTAATGAACTTAAATCTAGTCTGTTGAGTTTACTCAGGCCAAACAAAAATTGTCATTTCTAATAAGATCTCAATTCATATAAAGTATAATCTTATAATTTTTAAGAATTAAATTTAAGGTTTATTACTTTAGACTGTTACTAGAAAATCATGCATAATATACTTTTATAGGACAATTCTAAGAAAGCAAATTTAATTGAATTTAAGAGCATCTAAAACAAAGAAAGGTTATTATTATCTCTTGATAAAAGAATTAAATACATTTATGACACGAGATTAAAAATATGATATAACCTAAAGTGTAGCATATTAAATTTGTTCAAGAATTGAATTGTTATTTCGAGATGTCACGTATTCATAACAAATATACGAAAATAGTAGAACTTTAATTGAATAAACTTATCATGTGTAAGTGTGAGATGATACTTATAAATATCCTTATAAATTATTGGTGTTTCAACTATTAAATGATAATTATAATTTTGAATTAAATTATATAAAGTATGAGTTTAAAAATCAAAACAAAAAAGTTATCATTAATCATTATATTCACTGTAGAAAGTGAAATCTCTTAATTTATGGAATATGATTAATATCAAATTAAGTAATATTAATTCTATGATGCATATTAGATTCATTATGTTATCCTGGATTTTCAAAATCCTTCAAGTTGCCAGCGTTTCTGCAAATTCTTATCCTCGTGGTTTTCAAAAAGAAGCAGAGGCCCTAGCAGGAGGGCCTGAATAATTAATGAACACGTGGGTGCTGCCAGCTGGTTTTCTGGTATGCGAATCCAGTCATTTTTTTGTTGAGAATTTGAGATGAGGAATAATACTTTATGCAATTTCACCAACAACATACACCTGCCATCTTTTTCCTTTTGATAGTTTGTTTTCTATGTAGATATTTCGTATACCCACTTCTTCTCTTTCGTTTGCTTATGTAATCCAAACATCCAATCTTTGTCTACTTAGGAAATAGGCCAACATCGTAATATTTCAGAAAAGAAACCAGACTTAGTTGGATACGATTTTAATACGCTAAACGCCAAAACAATCATTCTCTAGTACATTGCTTTTCTAAAAGGAAAGGTCAAACCGAAAATCACAACCGATTTAAAATTCATAAATTCTTTTTTGAAAGTTAGATGGTGAATATATTGATTTAGCAAAAGCTATATACAAGCATTACAACGACACCGTAAGTTGGCTACTTACAAAAAAAACTCCGCTAACCAAACTACATAATAATGACAGCAAATAGCATTATAACGACTAAATCAGTTTCAAACCATGACTAATACATTGTTGTTGATCATTAGCAATGATAATGGCCCTAATCCAATTAACTATATGTTCCGCAAGTTGTTGATGGCTCTTTTTAAGACCCTTATATATCCTCCGATTCCTTTCCCTCCAAATTGAGTGGATAATCGTATGAAAAGTAGTCAAGATAATCATGTCATTTGCTCTACCGTGTCCGACATATTGTGTAAGAAAATTCAAAGTTTTTGTCTATACAAAAGCATATCTAGGTAATTGTAACATGACTATAATTCTGCTCCAAATTGTTTTGGTATACACACATTAAAAAAGAAGAAGATAGTTTCTGTTCTCATTCAACAACTTACAAAGTGTACATATAGGATCAAAGGCTCCAAACAATTTGTCCTTGGTCCGAAGCCTAGTTTTGGTCACTCATCAAGTAAACATAGCAGCTTTACGATTTAAATTTTGCTTCTAGATAATCTTAAACTAGGGAGCCACTTCATGATGATTAGCCAGTACCTGGTGACAAGATATATTGTTGAAAACGCCACTAGAACGTGGAATCCAGGCTAAGCTATCCTTCCTCCTTCCTGCAGGAATGTTAGGCAGACAATCCGTCAACAAATGAAAATCTCTTAATTCACCGATCCAATCACCATTTGATATGAGCATTGATACTTTAGCAATAAGAGGGATTCTATTTCTGAGTCTAGAAAGATCAGGTCTAAGGATAAGAGGGCTATGATTGGTCCAGTTATCAAACCAAAACCATATATCCTCTCCATCCCCCAAACTAAATTTAATGTGTGCAAATAACAAACTTCTCAACTTGAATAGATGCTTAAATGACCATGAAAATTCTCTAGTAATGTCTAGCTGCCATAGATTTCGGTTCAGAGATAGTACTCATTAAACCATTTAATCCACAAATCATTTTTGCCTGTACAAAGTCTCCATATATGTTTATCAAACATTACTTTTGCATTTGCACAATTGGGATGATCCCAAGCCCTCCTGACCTTTTAGGTATATTGATCTCACTCCATTTCACCTTAGCTTGCTTCTCATTCTCAATTTTACCAAACCACAGGAAAGCCTTTAGTATTCTATCTATCTCTTAAGTGACCCTCCTCGACAAAATCATATGAGCAGACCAATGTAGATGCATACTATTCAAAGCAAAATTGATAAAAAGCAAGCGACTAGTAAGAGACGAAAATTTGTTTGGCCAAGCATTGATTTGAGCTTTAAGTTTATCAATCAAAGGAACATAATATGAGAATTTAAGCTTATTATGGGTAATTGGAATGCCCAGATATTTGAAAGGGAGAGAGGATAATTCAAACTCGACCATGCTCTTAAACTGCTCCTAATCCTTGACATCAGCGAATAGATACAAGCCACTTTTCCCAACATTGACTTTCACACCAGACCAATAAGAGAAAATATACAACACTCATAATAGAATGAGAGTCAACCTTACATAATAGAATCAAATCATCAGCATAGATCAAAAGAGATAAAGAATATCACCACACTTGAAATGAAACTGAAAACGACCATTGCATTTCACCAATTTAGAGATGAGACTAGAACAACCTTCTATGGCAAGAGTGAATAGATATGAGGATAGAGGAGCCCTTTTCCTAATTAAATTAATATTATATTGCTTTTCTAAAAAAAGATCAAACTGAAAATCACAATTAATTTGAAATTCATAATTGCTTTATTCATTGTAGTTGTGCCTTGTTTCCTTCTTCAAAAGAAAATTGAAATATAGTTAAATTTAACATTCTAAAAGATGTAATTAAAGAGTATATTCTCTTGTAATTTCATTTTATTCCAAAGTTATATTTATTATTTAGTTTTACATATAAAAACATTTATATAAACATTTCATATACATAATAATAATTGGTTATATCATATTTTAAAAAAATTTAGGACTGCATTATTATTTTAATAATTCAAAATAATAATAATTTTTGGAAGATATATAGCAAAACCACATAAAAATTCATATCTTTTATTTGGAAAGATATAGAAAGATTGTTTATCGTAGGATATATTATTTTAATGAATAACAAACCTTTTAAGTTGTATAATTTTATCAAAATTTACAATTTTTAAATTTTAAAAATTTTCAATTCAATCTTAAACATTAATTAACTAAAATAGAAGTAACTTAGATATTATGTTTTGTAAAGGATTAGTCATAAACTTTATGTGGTAGTAACTTGGCATAAGTTGGATGCCACACATCACTACTTGTCTAAGTCAGAGACACCGATTCCCCTATCTAACTAAAAGACAATTCACTTGGTTTATTGATGGGTTTCCATAAATGTTTGTCTTAAAGGTGTTGCACCTCTCCACCTACTCATTAGCAATAGTGGCAACTCTTATTGTGAAAAGAGGCAATGGTTCTCTCTCTATTACACTAAGCTAATAACTTAAATTCTTCTATTTCATAAAAAGGATGAGTCATCTTGTCAAATATCCACTCTCTTATAAAACTATGACAGTTGTTACAGAGATTTTCTAAGTACTAAACTTATATCATAAGTTGCACCTATACCTCTCCCCACATGATTGTTAACAAAACCTTATTTTCGAACTCCTTATTACTCTCGGAAGGCAACAATAGAAGAAAAAAAGAGATGTAGCAAATGCTAACATTTATTACTTCCGTTAAAGTATACAAAAGGATGCTCTCTTTCAATGTGATTAAATGCAAGACTCAAAGGAGCTATTTATAGGCACCTCTAGCTTGATGGTCAAGTTATAATTCAGAATCCTAACTAAACTGAACTAACTCGATTACATCTTATCCTTATTATATTTTATTACAATAACTAATTGGATGACACTCTCATCTAAATAGGACTCTATCTAATATGATTTAGTTATATCCCAACTAACAAGATAAGAGATTACATCTATCTAGGAATGATACATCCATATCTATGAAGATCTCCATTATCATCAAATGATCCTCCCACATGTCTTTATTTTTTAAAGTTGACATTTATCATCTATGATCTTATCTGCCACATCATCCAAGATCGCCCCATAATCTTTATCCATTGATGATGAGTCATCTAAGCCTAAATCCTTTTATAGCATACTAGTTTGGTCCAATGCTTACCTAAGTTAAGTTTGTTAGTCATGGTCCATTTATTTAAGCATACACTAAGTCCTTAGTTCACCAAGAACTTAATCTTGGTCAAGTCAGTCTATACAAGGTATAAAACTTTAACAAGACTTGTATCATACTTGATCTAATACGGAAGCATACGAGAGCTCTAAGTTAACTTAGGTTAACTTAGAGCTCTCGTATGCTTCCGTCATCTGTGGGGTCTAACTAACTTTCAACCCAAGGCTTGTTTCTAGCTAGTTATGAAGTTCTTTTATGTGCTAAGGGGCTAACAATCCACCACCATTAAATGAATTTGACACCCTCATCGAACTAGTATGAAGGTAGGCGTTCACCTGATTCTCGAACTACCACAAGGTAGTATCTTTCTCCTATGTAGCTTCCGTGATAGGCTTTCCCTTTTATAGGATCAAGAACTTGGTCCTTCGAATCTTCTTATATTACCTCATTGTTCGATGATTCAAGATCTTCTCCACTTGATCCTCAAACTATTTTCTCATAACTGGTGGAACTCTATTCACCTAACTCCTATTCGAATCTGATGCATCCTTTTAATAAGGTTTGATAAAAATAACATGAAAAGTATGATGTACCTTTAATCTCTTGGGCAACTTTAATCTGTATACCACGTTCTCTACTTGACTTAACACTTTAAACAATCTATCGTACTTAGGCATCAATCCTCAATGTACTTGCTTACTAGAGATCTTTTCACAAATATGTGGAATAAATTTCAATAATACTTTATCTTCCACATCCAACTCCAACAATCTCCTTCATAAGTCTGCTTGTTTCTTTATCCGTGGAGAAGCTTTTCAAAGACTACCCCTCGCGTCATCCAACAACTCTTGCTTCTCCATCATGAACTTGTACGTCACAGGAGTGTCATCATCTTTTGAATTCTAGGGTGACTAGCCCATTGTAAGTCACGCATCTTAAAATTTTAGTTCAATCTTAAGCATTAATTAACTAAAATAGATGTAACTTAGATATTATGTATTGTAAATGATTAGTGACAAACTTTTTGTAGTATTGACGTGGCATGAGTTAGATGTCACATGTCACTATTTATTATAGTCAAAGACAACACCGATTCCCTAATCTAACTAACAATTCGCTTGGTTTCCAAAAATCTCATTGGCAATAGCGACAACTTGTTGGAACCCATACTCGGATATCCAACCTCTTACGAAAAACCAATCTAAACCAGAGCATTTCTACTCTTGCTCTGA
>JAOTAX010000006.1:26462161-26485219 GCA_025629825.1 Erythroxylum guanchezii
CCCCGATTTATCAAAGTCTCATAAATTGAAATTTCAAAGAAGTTACATGAATAGTAACTGAACAAGCTCACTTTTTCCATTATAAAGTTGTTACCCACACTACATGCATACTTAAAATACTCGTTTCATGCATTACCCTCCAATTACCATCGTAAAACATGTAACACAACGTACTCCATTCACTGCCAATTCTTCATCTAATAATTCTAACGTCCAATCAAAGTTCGGGGTCCAACATATACACCCTCAGCTTTTTTAGAATTCAGGATAGTAATGAGATCTCCAATCAATAGTCATGGTTTTTTGTCACTGCAAATACCTCTTATTAATTGATTCCACTTAAATACATTTTTGTGTGCATAAACAAGGGATATTACACCAATTTTAGTTGTGGTGTTGCATAATACATTAACATGTATAGCCTGATTAAACATTCCTAATATTGTTGCGTTTACAATTTGATGATTAAAGTCTAACCGGATCCTCCCTTTATAATGATGAGGATGGTTTGTGATTTGCCTCTAGTTGGAACATAACATCTCCAACAGATCACATTTCTCATCTTTTATTCTTGATTCCAACAAGCAAAATATGTCTGGTCTATGCTCCAAGATAAGGTTCTTGAACAAAATTTTGTTGGAAGGAGCATTAGCTCCTCTTATACTCCAAGTGATGACTGTTTTGGAATTAGAAGCCAGAGGATTCTTCCTTTCGCTAGATCTTCTCCTTAATATAGGTTCAAATTCCTTCTCACTATCAATGGATATAGTTACCTATTCATCTCTATTTGTACTCTTCTTCCTTACTCTAACCTCTTTTTGGGAAATGGTTCATAATATTTTCATTCTATATACATTCTTCCAACAAATGCTTTTCACCAGATCTAGGATTAGCCTCAGTGTTCTAAGCTACTAACATTTTTTTTTTCAAATTTTTGAACATTATTTTCTTGCTTCTTTTCTCCAATTTCATTAAGCTCCTATCCAAATCCAGTACTAAAATGTCTACTTGTGGGTCTCTATTCTTTTCTAAAATTTAGTTGATTGGATATCCAAGCATAGGTTACTTTGAGAGTATCTTTAACCATCTAAAGGTTGGCAAATAATTCATAGAATTCACGAAAACACATAACGTAGAAAAATTGATTCTAGATGTCTCTGTAGTGGCTTGGTCCCTACAAATTGGTTTGCCAATGAAGCTAGCAAAATAGCTTAATCCACTTATGGTCTAATACTCTAATGATACTCCATGTATAAACACCCAAATTGGTATATTTTCCATTTTGATTTCATCAATTTTCAGTTTAGGACTCCAAAGCTGCAACAACATTGTAAGACAATTTAAAGAAAGAAGTGTCATCATTATTTACCAACATGTTGACAAAACCATGTGTTTTCTAATTTGTTTTTGCCACTAATTCATGGTAGGTTAAACACCTCTTTTGTCAAGAAAATTTCCAATCAATGTGGAATTCCATTTTTTATACACCAGCTTTCAAAATCAAATGGGAGAAAATGCAATAAATTGTTCATCACATTTGTTTGGTGGAAAATATCTAAGTTTAGTTTTCGCTTTTATTGTCTCAAGCAACTTGTACCCATGTCCTCCTTCTATCACTATTACTCTCTTTCATATTATTTATAATAGGCATCTGCAAGCACTCATTCAAGCTTGAAGATGACTGAGTCCGAGGACCAGCTGATGCTTGTTTTGAAGCTGTAATGGACAAAAACTCAGATATATCATCCATCAAACAAAGAAAGTTTCTTAGTGACAAAGCTGGCTAAGTACTATTCACAAGCACTTTTCATATATTGAAAGTATATCAACCACAAATTAAATGCTAGAGACACACTTGTAGGCGACGCTAATGAAGATTGGAGCAAATAATGCTAGCACTATGCCAATAGGAAACTAATGGCGGCTACTATAGCATAATTAAAAATAAATCAAGTAATTCCCCATTTCGTCATTAATATGATAGTGGTTGAAAACTACAAAGCATTGAGTTTGGTTATGACAGTTGGCTGGTGTTTGTGGATCTTTTGCTGGGAGTTTGTTATATTTTGATTAATTTTTGGGTTGCAATGATTGTGGAGACGCAAACTGCTAACCATGACAATGTTTGCTCGACGGTGAGTGCAACTAGAGAAGAAGCATTTGGAGTAAGCGACATTATGGAGGCATAATAAGAAGACGCTTAGAAATGATGATTGACAGGACAGTAGCATGTAATATCGAATACAGTGATATGTGTTTCATCTTCTATATTTGTGATTTTGGAAAATTCTCGAGCTATATTAATAGTCAGTGATATTAATAAGTGTTTACTGCAAGTATACAGACTGTATCTTATAACATAAAAAATATCATTTCACGAAGATTGGAGTAGTCACCTAATAATTCTTGTACACTTTCTTTAAGGTAAACAATAAGATAATTTACTAAAAGTTAAACTAAAAACAGAGAATTGATAATTAAATAATGAAGTAAATAGCAAAGAATTGGTTGATTAGTCAATGATAGAAAATAGGAAATACTTTTATCCTTATTTGTTTTCTCTTCACCTTCTTGATTTAATACTACTTAACCCTATATATCCAATAATTTTGATTACCCTTTCTTAAGATCTAATCAAGTAATCCTAATTAAAATAGATATAAATTGAATTGTGATCTCTCGATCTATCAAAGCTTTTCCTAACTATACAATTGGATTTGAAGCAATCCTATGGTTAAATAATAAACAAGTTATATCTCTCTTCAGTTGCCTATTAATTTGATGTTTCTATCAAGGTATCAGCTCTTATTATGCAATATAAAACAAATAATTCAATCTAATCTCTTGGTTCAAATTGAATATAAAGCAATAAACATCATAAACATATTTAAAGGAATTTAGCAATCCATAGATATAATTATATATGCCAATTGAATCATCATTAATATTTAACAAGGAAATAAAAGAAAAATAGTAGAGAATTGAATATGGATGTCTTCTCTTCTTTTCTTTGAATTGGAAAGTGCAATTTTTGTTCTTTAGATTTTTGCTCTTTTTCTCCTTCTCTTTTTATGTTTTCCGATTGCCAATTAATGTTTTTCTCTTCCTTTATATACTCTTGAGCCTCCTAGGGTTTTAAGTAAGGTTTATCTATGTGTTTTTGTTTCAAAAATAGCCCTAAATCATCAAAAGTAAAAAAAAATCACAACTTAGAAAAGCTCCTTACACGATCAAACATGGCCTTTCTCCAAATCTCTGTCACGATCGTTTATGAAGTAACAGTCTATACGTGATTGTGTTAGAGGGCTCTCGACTGTGCTGTTGTTGTATGCACGATTGTGCATCTCATGCAGATCTTATTTTTCAGCCTTTTCTTCATCTTTTCTTCAATTTTTTCTATCTCTGCTCATCATCAAACAACCATTGAAACATACAATTAAGACCAAAATCTTGCCTTAAACAATAATCAGCCAAACAAAACACAAAGAACATAAATTTAAGTCTTAAACATATGATTATTATCTAATTAAACACTAAAAACACACTATAACACTTAGAAAACATCCTATAATTCACACCTGTTAACTTCCCCACACTTAAATCTTTTCTTGTCACTAAGAAAAACTAAAACCACAAAACAAACAAATACAAAATACAAAATAAAAAACACAAAACACAAAACACAAAACATCACACAATAATGCAATTATGCAATTATGGCATCAAATCTCATGAAATTAACTTACTTCATTTATGTTAAAGTGCTTTGATTTAAATACGCATGTCAATCAAAATATTGACGCCTATTCATACATCTATAACACTTATAAGCATGCATTCATTCTTATTTATCAATTAAATAGGTAGGCCACTAAATACCCGCTCATGAAATTTTTTGACATTTAACAAGATGACAACATTATATTTTTAGATTTTATTTAACGATAACCTAGCATTTTGACATGATGGCAAACACCTTGTCATGAATGTCCCCTAATTACTCAACTAAGTTACGTTTTATCAAGCTTGGTTAGAGTGCAATTCTAGCCTTTTAATGTGAAGACAAATACTTTATCGTGAATGCTCTTAATTACTTAGCTATGTCATAACTCATAACTGGCTATTAGTTTTATTCTTAACCCTTTTTTAAAATGGGCTAGTAAAATAGGAAACTTATTTAACCAAATTTTTCAACACATTTTTTTACCTACATGATTTCTTCCTAATTAAGTACTCCCAAGAAAGGCTACTAATGATGTCTACCAACTTAAATGAATGTAATCATAAGTGCATCCAAATAAGTGTCATAAAATGAAAGAATAAGTACAATATTATAATCAACATACATAATTACCTCAAAAGCACTTAAAACACAAATTTCACAAGCTAACGTGTGTTCACAAATTAAATGATCATGTTCATAGATAAGTTAATTCCTTTCAATTCCATGTCATTATCACATTCACACAATGAAAATATCATGAAACAAAATTTTTAGACAATGCTAACATAATCAAAAACTTATATAATGCAAATGCAAATTCACATATAAATGATATGCAATTGCATATATGTCCCCATACTTAAATAACATTGTCCCTAATATGGAAACAAAACTCAAACATAAGAAAACATAAACTAGTAAAACAACAAAAATTAAAGAAATAGAAAATAAAGGCAAGAATAATCATAGAAATTGTGGTAGTGATGGTGTAGTAGATGGGACTTGGATGCCTTGCACTGAAAAAGCTTTAGTAATTTTTTAGTTTTTCAGCGTTAATGTCTCACTACTTCCTTCAATTGTTTCTCTATGGCATTTATGTGTCCCTTTAGGTGCTTGTTTTTATCCTCAAGTTTGCTGAGCACTATCTCCCAACCTTCTTCTTCATCCTCATATTATTCACTTAATGATACCATTTTATGATGTGGAAGTGCAAAACTAAATCCCGCCTATCTTGTCATGTGCTTAACTTTAGATATATAGTTGGGATCTCATCCTTGAAGATTCAACTTTTTCTTTCAAACTCAAATCCTCCAAAATTTTGAAATCGAAATATTTGAGTGCAGCTCTAGTTTTGGATTGAAGTTTTTAGAATCTCTCACCTTCTTCTTGTGAGAAGATCGAGAAAGCAGTGCCAAAATCAGCTACCAAATCACATGCACCAATTTTAGATACCTTCTATTTGCCCTTAGGTTCATACCTATGCACACTTTATTTCACTCTTGGTGCATCTTGTTAGAAAACCTACAAAATAAGCACAAAAACACCAAAAATGTAGGTGAGAGAGTAAAAAAATTTCTTGCAAAACCTTTTTTAAAAGGTGTTTTCTAGTGTAGGAAACACTAGATTTGAAGGTAAAAAATGTTAAAATGGAAGAGAAGTGAAAGAAAAGTGTGAAATCCTTGTGAAAATTGAGACAAAGCAAAAGAAGAGAGAGTGGGGGCTGCTAACTAGATAAAAAAATAAGTCTAAAGTTTTTTAGAAGTATTAAATTATGCTTTAGATTTTATACAAAATCTAGTTGAGATTTGAAAACCTTTTCAAATGCTTTTAAAGAGAAATCAAAGATTTGAATTTTCACCCTATTTAATTGAATTGGTAAAGAAAATTAAGATTTTGTGTACTACATTACCAAAACTTTCTTTAAAATCTGATGATGATGATTTAATTCTTAAAACTGATGCTTCTAATCACGTATCGAGTGGAGTATTAAAAAGATAAATTATGATAATTCTAATATCAAGATGAATAAGTCTCTTTGTAGGTATACTTCGGGAACCTTTATAGATACCCAACAGAGATATCACATAAATAAAAAGGACTAATTGGCAATACAAAAAAGTTATCAAAATCTTTATTAATTTTTACCACGTAAAACATTTTTATTAAGAACTGACAATACTCAAGTTAAGGATTTTATTCAAAATAATTTACCCTCTAAATCTGAATATAAAGAATATACAAAATGGACTTTATTAGCAGAATATACCTTTGATATTGAGATTATCAAATCTAATAACAATGTTCTTGCAATTTTTTAACTAGAGATGGTCAACCCTAAAGAAAAGATTTTTGACTTATTAGGATTGACTTGCCAAGCATAGATTAAAGATTTATTAGATATTACAAATTTCAATTTGATACCAAAAGAAGTTGCAGAGCTAATTTTTTCATTTTGTTATATAGGGAAGCCAAGATAAACCATTATAATTATTCAAAACAAAAACTTTATAACTTGGTCAATGAGGCTAAGATAGTTAAACATTCATCATCCACAGGCTCTTTTCCCCTAATAAAGGAATCTACTAGTCAACAGATTAAGCCAGAAAAGGTTACTCTTGATAATATTTCTCTTAGACTTGATATGACACATAAAATAATGGTATAGAGAAATGTATGATTGATAGTCTTCCAAAGAGTTATCCTATTGTTCAGGCACAATACAAGGTGATGAGAGATTTATATGCTCTACAAAAAACCAATACTTGCTATATTGATTTTTCTACGCTATATATAATAGTGAACTTTGTATAAAGAGCTCATCCACAAGCTATTAGAGATTGGTATAATTTTAGAACAGCAAATGCTATATAATTGACTAATCTAAAGTTTCTTGAGATATCATTACTTCCTAAATTAGATCAAAGAAGGGTTTAAGGATTGTTATTTAAATAACCCTATAATAAACCCTAAAGATGCCTTGGTATTAAAGATATTATCTGCTGGTATAGTTTTTCATAAAGATGAACGATATGATGCCTATCATTTCATTACTTTGGGAAAGGCAAAACATTTTACCATTATTGTGGATACTAAATTAAGAAAAGAATTTTCTAAATACATTAAAAATGATATCCATTATAAACAAGGAATTGACATCAAAACTATTATTTATGATATGGAGGTAGCGTTTAAGAAAGGATTTCAAATCTATCCTGGAAAAAGCAAGTTTTCTTCTCTAACGATAGCTCTAGCCAAAAAGACACCTTTAACCTTTGAAAATTTGGTAAACATGAAGATAAACATTATTGAACGAGGAAAGATAAGATAAAGTCCATTTAAAATTGTCATCTAAATGGCTAAAGATAAATATTTAAAATTAAAACTTGAAGGATTACAAAAAGAAACTGATTTGACATAAATTCAAAAAAGATAGTATATTATGATAACATTCTTTTCTATATAGAAAAACTTTAAAAACAAATAATGGATATGCAAGATATGATGAAAAAAATAAATCAAATCTAGAGAATAAACCCAAATAAAAATTATAGGGAAAAAAGACATTTGATCTAACTTTAAAAATGAAAATGCCTCCTAATTACAGATAACATGAAAAATTTTATACAAGATTCTAATTCAAAAATTGAATAATTAAATAACCAAAGAGAAATTTTAAACTTAAAAACTTTAGCACATATAAAACCTGATTTAATTAAACATGAAATTTCACTAAAATCTTAATATTAGTGATATACCTAGTACTTACGAAAATCCACGTCCTAGGTATCATCAGATAAAACCATCAAAGATGGATTATAATAAGTAAAATAAAAGATCAAGAAAAGTTACTCTAATAACCCATTACAATTTTGGATAAAAAACAGAGAAGAAGCAAACTTAGAACTGATAAATAAACAAAAATTATTAGAGTAATTGCTATGAGATAAAATTTAAAAGATCAAGTTGAGTTTAGAAAATAGATTCTTGAAATAGAAAATCTAAAGATAATTAGGCCTAATAATTTCCACTATTCTTCCCCAGCTTTTATGGTTAGAAGTCATATAGAACTTATTAGAAATAAAGCTAGAAAGGTAGTTAATTAAATAAAAAAAAACTAGATGATAATACAATATTTGATGGATACTTCTTACCCCATAAAGAAACATTAATAAACTTAACAAGAGGAAAACAAATCTTCTCTAAATTTGATTGTAAGAATTTTGGCTGATAAAAATGAACAAAGATAGTATTCTATATACTACTTTTGTCTACTCCACAAGGTCATTACGAATGGTTAGTGACGCATTTTTGGTTTAAAAAGCACCCCACAAATATTTCAAAGAAAAATGAATAATATCTTTAAGTATCATAATTTCATACATGTTTATCTCTATATTTTAATAGCTTTTAATAATATTGCTCAACATATTATACATGTCAATAAATTTGTATATTTATGTGAACAATATAGTTTAGGTCTCTCTAAAAAAAAACTAAGATATGTCATATTGAAATAGAATTCCTTGGCATGGAGATAGATGGAGGAGAGTTAAAATTCAACCTCGTATCCTCGAAAAAAATCTCACAATTTCCTGATAAGTTAATAGATAAAAAATAAGTCCAAAATTTTTTAGGAGTATTAAATTATGCTTTAAATTTTATTCAAAAACTAGCTAAGATTAAAAAAAACTTTTCAAATGCTTTCGAAGAAATCAAAAGATTTGAATTTTCATCCTATTTAATTGAATAGGTTTAAAAAATTAAGATTTTGTATACTATATTGCCAAAACTTTCTTTACAATCTAATGATGATGATTTAATTCTTAAAATTGATACTTCTAATCATGTATGTAGTAGAGTATTAAAAAAGATACTTAATGATAATTCTAATATCAAGATGAATGAGTCTTTTTGCGCAGGTATACTTTGGGAACATTTTTAGATACCTAACAAAGATATTACATAAATAAAAAGGTATTATTGGCAGTAGTAAAAAGCTGTCAAAAATTTTATTATTTTTGTTGTCAAAAAGATTTTTGTTAAGAACTTATAATACTTGAGTCAAGGCTTTTATTCAAGATAATTTACCCAATTTAACCTGAATATAAAAGATACATCAAAGACATACTTTATTAGCATAATATACCATTAATGTTGAGATTATCAAATCTAATACACAACGTTCTTGTAGATTTTTTTAACTAGAGATGAGCAACCTCAAAGAAGAGATGTTTGACTTTTCAGGATAGACTTGTCAAGCACAGATCAAAGATTTATTAGATATTGCGAACTTCAACTCGATACCAAAAAAAGTTGTAGAACTAATTTTTTCATTTTCAATAAATGGCAAGCCAAGATAAACTACTATAATTATTTAGAACAAAAGCTTTATAGCCTAATCAATAAGCTCTTCTTCCTCGATAAACGAAACTGTCAGTCAACAAATTAAGCCAGAAAAGGTTACTCTTGATAATATTTCTCCTAATACTATGCACAAAATACTAATACCAAGAAATGTCATGATTGATAGTCTTCTAAAGAGTCATCCTACTATTCAGGCACATTACAGGGTAATGAGAGATTTATATACTCTACAAAATAGTGATGCTATATTGATTTTTTAGGATATATCCAAGGTCGAACTTTTTACTAGGAACTTATCCTCAAGCTATTAGAGATTGATATGATTTTGGTACGATAAAGGCTATATGTTTAACTAATCTAGAGTTTCCTAAGATATCATTATTTTTCAGATTGAAGAAGGGATTAAGGATAATCATTTAAATAACCCTACAATAACCCCTAAAGATACCTTGGTATTAAAGATATTATCTGCTAGTCCAAATTTTTATGAAGATGAACTATGGTTTTATTTAGCAATCAACGAATTGCATTAGTTATTAACTGACTCTATCAGCAGCTAGCTAACAGTTGATTATATTAGCTAATTTGACCAGCAGATAGTATTAGTTATTTATTAAAGATGTTCGGTAAAATTAGTTATTTAGTATTAACTGTTTAAGTGTAAAATGACTTATAATGACATGACATAAAAAAAAGAATTTATAAGGTCATGTTAGATATTTAATTTTACAAAAACTTAAGTTTTTAACTCTAATAAAAAACATAGAACATTCTTAAAATTTTTGTCACCATAACATATTTTTTATTTTGTAACCAAAAAACTTATTTCATAAGTAAAAAAAAAACTCCCAAGTTTTGTAACTAAAAAACTTACTTCATTGTAAAAAAAATTTATCACTGTAGAATACGCGCATGATTTTTAGTTATGCATGATTTTTAGTTTAAATTATCCATAATATCACTATAACATAATTAGCATAATTCAAAAATTATGAAAGGAGAGTATAATTGCTTTTTTACCTATTAATTTTTGACTGATCATAAAAAAAGCTTCTCTTATAGAGCTTTTAAAAATCAACTTATTGAGGTTAAATAAGCTAACCAAACATTCATTCACTAAATACATTAATAACTTTTTAAAATTGTCAAAAAGCTAACTTTTAGTTAATAAGCTAAAGAAAACAACTTATGAGCTGTTTGTGAAACATCTCATATATGATAACTATCATTTTATTACTTTAAGAAAGGTAGAACACTTTGTCATTAATGTGGATACTAACTTAAGAAAAAATAACATGAGAACTGTTATTTATGGCGTGAAAATAACACTTAGGAAAGGATTTTCAACTTGTAACAAGAAAGCAATTTTTTTCTTTAATAATAGCTCTAACCTTTAGAAGCTGAAAATGAATATTCAAAATATATGAACATATTAAATTTCATAATGTATAGAAAATTTTTGACTATAAGTAATTTTAATTTTCATTAAAAAATTGATCAGTAATAGCTTAATTTGTAACATAATATTGGGGAGAAAAGCATCTTTATTAATTATCAAGGCACTGAAACTTATAAAATCAATTTGAAAAAAAAAGTTTTTAATGTCATATTAGAAGAAACGTTAATATAATTTACCTCACAACTATAGATACGCATTTTAATTCTCAAAAAAGAAAAAAAAAACTATATGTACGCATCTTTGTCGAACATTTCTCTGTACAAATATACCTGAAACGTTAACAGAAAAGAATAGGCGTGAAAAGTAAAAATCCTTTTGTAGTTTGCAAGACATGGGATTAAGTAGCGCTTAAAATCAGGATCAACTCACACGTTTACCCTCATGGGCTTTCATAAGGCTTTTCCATTATAAAATCAGGATTTTCTTAAGGTCGAAGCCTATAAAACCAATTGCTGTAACAAAGATCAAACTCTTACCGCAAAACATGACGTGAACTTTATCACATAAATAAACTTCCCATCACTTTGGGTTCAAACTGATGATTAAACTAATCTTGGGTAGTCCACACTTATTGTGTTTCTAGCGAAGGGCTTGATTGGGAGCTCATCACTATTCTATTCTAGTGAACTCGTAAACGCTCCCAACGACATCACATAACATTGGATCCCAACTCTGCAAGCCTTTTGTTAGATCTTGTGGAGTTTAAGCTGCGGTATGAATATGAATATAATTCTTGACCTGGATCTCCAAGAAAAGATGAGGATATAATTCAAATAGCCAGAAAAAGCATACAGGATAGCTGCAGGAAATTGTTTACGCGTATTATGCGTCACATTCAATTATAGGGACTGCAGCACCAAATTGCCAAGACAGGGAAAGCAAGAAAACAAGGCTACTCCACAGAGAAGAAAAGACAAGGACAATGATTTCTTTTCCAACCACAGGAACTAGTGAAAAGACAAAGTCAACAATGGATACTATTTGCTGACAAAGTTAGATATTACAATAATTGCGCCTTATCTCAAAATTCTCAACCTCAGATTTCTATTCTAGCCTTTGTTCATCATCCAAGAGAGAGTTTGCAGTTCCTACAACTGGGAAAATTAACTTTTCTGAAACTTCACCTTGCCACTTTCTGTCTGAATCTTCATGCCAGGAAACTAGTGCAAAAGATCAGACTCACTGAAGAACATAAACGAGTCCACCCAACAGGGGCAAATAATTAGACATCATAACAAAAGTGAGCACAAAACATTCTGACAGCACAAGAAATAAAGTATCATGAACTTATTTGGAAGCTTTAGCACAAAGGAGTAGTCCGCTGGAAGAGAAAATGTTGAAACGGAAGGCTATGTTTACCTGTGCTTCATACGTAATAAACTAACTGTTCTTAAAAGCAATGACATCTGCTACGCTCAGCCAGTGTAACATCACAAGTACCCATTGCCATATTACAACTTGCCGTATTAATAATCTTGTTTTCCAGAATTCAGGGAACTATTCTTTTTTTTTTTTTTTTTCCTTTCTAATGAGAGAATTAAGGGAGATCTTAACTTGTACCCTTCAACACAGACATCCACCTTATTCAAAGAAACTTTCTTGCAGAACTTTTTCTACAGAAATATATATATATATAAGACTTACCAAAGAAATCAGTTGACAGAAATGGAGAGACAGAATTATCTAAGGTCCAAAATCCACATTAACTTCTTTCTAACGAAGCTTATTTGATAATTTCAGAAATTGTCATCTCAAATGAACAGATACACATTATGTTATAGATAATGAATGCTAATCTCTGTGAGGCTTGGGACTGTAAACTGCTACTTAGCTTAAACAAATTAAACTCATTTAGTTGTTGATAAAAATAAAATTCCAAGCCATTTTCATAAGAGAACATCAATTATTTTATTAGGCGTGTATCCGAAACCGTCTGAAATATGAGTTGCTGTGAGAACGGGAATCAAATATCAAATCCAACCTAAAAGATGGCCGCTGCTCCTATTTACCATTCTACTGAAGGGTAGAATCACAACATTCTCTAAATCACTTACAAGTGCGTAAGTTTTGAAAGCAGAAGAAGACAGGACATGAATGCGAGGGAATCACACGTGCAGATTGCCCTTTTAAGAGTAAGTTACATGAAAAATGGAGATTTGAATCATTCAAAAGATAAAAATCAAGCAATAAGGACATGCAAATAATAACTGAGCCAAATAAGGCTGGAGTTGAGAAGCCAAACGCTGCAAGGAAATTCATGTAATAGACAGCAGAACATGGTAATCAACAGCCCATCTAGTGAGCTATCCTTTGATGATCAAAAAGCCTCAGTATATCTAGATAGAAACTGGACAAGTATGACCACTGAACTCTGTTTCCAATCCCACAAACAAATTTATCATCACTTCATCAGGCCAACAGAAGGACAGACAAGATGCCTTACACAATATCTAAACATCTCAACTTAATATGAAGATAAGCCCAAAGCTAAGCTAGTTGGCTGCGAGCAATTCCACCTGCATATTTTCGCCAAAAACAACCAGTTTAATAACCCAACATATTTTCACAAAACCAAAAAGGCCAAGAACAAAGAGGAAATGAGTGTGTGAGTGAGAGAGAGAGAGACACAGAGACCCCAAAGCACCTGTATATAAAGGCTTTATGGACGAAATAGAGGGGAAGCAAGTGGTAAAACCCAAATCCAGTCAATCTCATCAGGTATCTCTTTTTTCTTTTTTTCCTCTAATATTTATCAAAACCAATTATACTACAGAGAAAACCATTACAGAAGTCACTCTTCAACCACTCTCAAATCTCTACATCATCAACGCTCATCTACTACTGTTCAGATCCTTGAGAATCATCTTTAGTAGTATTTTGGTGCTGCTGCTGCTGCTGCTGCACTCTACCCTGTCCCATCTGCTGATAAATCTGGCTAAAAGCCTGAGGGGTCAACACCCCAATATGACCATCCTGTGACAATCCAAGCTCCAAACCAGGCAACTGCTGGCTGGTCCCTCCCAAAATTGAGGTAAAACTCATAGGACCCATATTATTTCCAGGCAAGTCAAACCCAGGAAACCCAATTTTTGGCACAATAAAATTAGACGAATTCTCACTCCCCAAATTGGTTGTTGATGGACCAGTGGTAGATGATGACTGGAACCCATAGTTACCAACTTGGGGCCATAAACCTTGATGCGGTCTGACAATATTGGCACCAACCATCGCCCAACTGGTCCTACTACCACCGGACCCACTCAATTCATCAAATTTATGATGTAAGCCAGCTGATAGGGAGGTGGGTTGGTGGGAAGAAACAGAACCAGCGGCTGCCAAAGCAGAAGCAGGTATCGTCCCAGTCCCCGTTGCTGTGATAATAGAAGGTTCAGCTTGTTGCAAAAGCCACTGGATGGTTTCCCCATCCGATTTGTGACCCAATTCTCTGGTCAACTGAAAGATTCTAGCTGCACAAAGAGCAGGCATCCTAATCCTCCGGCCCCTTCCTTCAACCTTTGTGTGTCTGTCTTTGTTAGAACTTCTTTTAGGTGCCAAGTGTTTCTTTTGTTCTTCCTTGTCTGCAATAAGTATCTGGAAGTCTTTGATTTCAGCTGCCTTGTTGCTGTCTCCCATGTGAAGTTGTGAAGGCTGGGTCAAGAAGTTGGATACTTGTTGTTGGTCTTCATGTGGTGGTTGTGGCGGTGGCGGTGGCACTGGTGGGTTTGTAGAGTTAGAAGCGCTCTTGGGATCCATGTAAAAGAAAGAAAGCTGGAAGCTTTGTGTGTATGCGTATTCCTCTCGCTCTTTGATTGAAGAAACTGGACCTGAGACTCAGAGAGAAGCCACAAGTCAGTCCTGCACAATAACACTAATCGATTAGTTTTTAACTGTTCTTTTTTTTTTTTTTTGGAAAAAAGTTTTTAACTGTTCTGGTAACAAAGGATAATAATAATAATTAAAAAAAAGGGACTAAGACAAAAGAAGGTAATGGTCAATTGAATATTAGTTTTGATTTTAAGAATTCTGGGGAAGTAACTTAACTCCCACTCTTTCTCTTGCACGTTAATGTTATAATTAAAACAGCAAAAACATATGATTCTCTTGTCTTGCAACTTGCAAGGGAATCGATTGACTGTCCATGTGGAAGCTTAAGCTCTGGACGTCTGGCTCCGCCCTCTCAATCAATTATGTGTTTTCTTCTAACCCACTCTTACTTTAGATAATGCTTTTTAATTCTGATAATGGACCAGAAGATTCTTCACCAAAATCAAAATACATGCTCCCTTCCCTTGGGATTTCTCTTTTTCCCTTCTAATTTTCTCAAAACAAATCAATATTGGAATTTTTGTGTGTCAACTAGCTACTAATATTACTATTCTAATTAAGACAAGAAGAGTATTGTTTAGCTGACTGAAATCATAATCATATCAGTTTCACTAACTTGGCATGCACGTTGAGGTAGAGGAAGAAGAGTAAAGAGGACAAGAAAAGATAAAGAGAATTTCACCTTGAAAAGAGTTGCTGATGTAAGGTAACTGAAGAAGAGTATACACTATATATAGTATATACTATTGGTGAAGTAGGCTTAGGTTGCTGCGACATTTCTACAAACAAAGCCCTCCCAACCGATACTGAAAAGGTTAACACTTAACGGTGTAGGACGATACATCTTTGCCGAATAGAATATTAGGTGAACTAAGTTAACGTTCCTCCACGAACATTTTCTTTTTCAAGTTAACAACATATTACATCTTGTTTTCAAAATAATACATAATTACTAAAATTGAAACGGCATGATTAAATTTACAATGTCACCTTTCATTAGTTAAATCTTTATAAATATAAGTGTTTAAGACTAAAGCATGAAATTTCAGAAAATAAATAAATAAATAAAACTAAAATCCCCATAAAGATCGATGTAAACAAGAATTTAGGAGACATTAAAAACTTTTAATCATCTCAGGGTAGATGCTATCCAAATGACCAACTCAATTGCAACAAATTGTAAATCGTTGTTCTCTTGTGTCCCTACCATCACTTCTCAAACAAAGATCCTTCTCTTCACTTATGGGGTGGGATGTCATGGCAGGAAATGAGGCTTCAGCTTGGAGAGCAAATCTGCATTTGGGACACCTGAACAGTTCAACATAGTTATATAAATATGTACAACATCCAATAAACAGTTCAGTTCAGTCAACGTAAAAGTAATCACTGCCATAGGATTCTTGCCTCGGGCTCAGCCACCCAAAGAAGGCCTGAAATCCATGCAGATGGGTGGACTAATCCTGAAAATAGAAAGTATAGCTGATGGTATTGTCCAAATTCCATCCCCGCATATTAAACCTGAAGCAACTGCCCCCGCAAAATCCTCTGCGTCCTGCCTGTTCATCATCTCCCATACAAACAATATCACTGTCCCCACAAACATGTCGATGGCAAAGTAAGCTCCAATGTAGAATGGGACTGACATAGCCATTGGAATTGGTATAAACCGTGAAATCCTTATAGGAGTCACATCCCTCAGGAGATTTAAAACAATAGCACCCACAAAAAATCCACAACATAAGGCTAGACAATGTTTGGGGAGCTCTGAGAAGCCTTCAACACCTAAAATGGCCATTTCCCTGAATATTACAGCATATGGAGCTTTGTATGGACCATCTGGCGCTCCAATATCAAATGCGGTCCAAAATAACCAAAATGTAAGTGGGGCAATAACACAACCCATTGCTGTTCCAACCAACTGGCTAACAAACATAGACTTGGCAGAAGATAGAGTGAGGTATCCGGTCTTGAAATCCTGCATAAGATCAGCTGCAGTTGAGACAATGGACATCATGACCCCACAAGCTGCTAACCCAGCTATAACTCCACCATTAGTTCCAACCAAAGAAGCAATAATGAAAAGGCCAATCTTCCCATAGGTTGATGTCAGGTTCCAGTCAGTTAGCCCAGTGCCATAGGAGTTGCAGAAGGCAAGAGCAGGGGCGATAATATATGAACAGAGAACGAAATACCATTTGAGTGGGGGGAAAATGCGTGGAATTGTAGCTGTTGATATTGCAGCCAGACCAACATATCCAGAAGCTGCAAACAAGGTTGGTATCGTATCTTTCAGAAACACCGTATCCCTTTTCCTCTGTTCCAACAGCGACTTGGATGTCTCAATATCTGTTAAGGTCCACATCAAAAGCATAATATTGAGAATATTGCTTTCAGCAGTGAAATAGGACAACTAATATGCATCCACTAATCCTTACACAACTTAAATACCAAGATAACATACATGACATACTAGGATGACATTTTTCATATGTAGCTGCTGTAATCTGTAAATCTTGTCCATGAAAAAATCAACCACTACCATGTAAACAGCAGGAACAATTGTTCTTCTCATAGTTAAGGAATTAAGAATTTAAGATCAGATCAACTCCCTGCATGAATGTGCATAGACATAACACAAAATTCACTACGACTGTAGGCATCATAACTGGCAAAGATGACCATTAAAATTTCACAAATAGAAAGATCAAATTTCAGCAAAGTCCTATGTTCTTAGACGAAATAAATCATATTTAACATTTAACCTTGTCAAATCCAGATGATTTGAATAAAAAAAATGAGTGTCCTTTTCTTTCTAGAAAGATCTTTAACTAAAGTCCAGTTGAGAGTTTCTTTCCCAATGAAATTTTGATATAACATCCACAAGGCAATTACAATTCAACTCTTCAAGTTGCTAATCCTAATGAATTCTGCTGCCAAGATTCACTACATATATTTTAAACCAAAATCAATACTTAACGTATGTTGCACAAAATTGTTGAACGTTCCTGCTTGTCTTTTCTGGATGTAGCTAGTTCTCAAATTACATTCTATAGGTTGCGACTCCAATTCTTAAAACACAGTTGAGGTTGAACAATTCCTGTCAGTAGAGTTGCATGAGCTTAATAGCTCAAATAGCCAACATAAATGTCCAGATATTAAAATCATAGAAGCAAAGTTTTCTTTTCTCCATACAAAATCATCACCTTGATTGTCTCCCACAATGGGAAGCTTGCTATCTGCATTGCTTTTATTGCAGACTTCCTTAACACTTATGGAAATTATCTTTACCAGATTATAAAGACCATCCCCAAGGATAAGTGCAATAGCTATAAAGACCTGCAAACAGCATAGTGCAAAGAAACAGCTCAGCAATCACGTAAGAAATGGCAATTGACATTTAGTGAGGCACCAATTCATAAACATATTTTTAAACCAATAGGGGAGAAAGATTTAATTGTTGGCATAGATTCGGAAGTCTAATGTGATATTAGACACTTACATTCTTTCCTGATGGGCCAATTAGAAGAAAACTTTTCAATTACCCAGATTTGGCGAGGAGAAAGAATCATTGTTTTTTCTCTTTGAAGTGACAAAATAATCATCTTTTAGGGGCAACATAGTTTTCAAAATGCTTTCACTGTTTTGGTACTCATCATCTAAAAGCTGAGGTTACGTATGTTAAATCAGATAATTCACCATGCCTTATATCCATAGAGACCCTTAAAATCACTGCCACCGAGGCCAGCTGGATACCAGTCCCCAGCATGTTTGGAAATGAATGGCCAGAGAAAACCCCAGGAGATGATAGCTCCGAGAAGAACTGAACAGTTGACTATGTGAGGACAAATAAGACCACATCCCACATATGTTGGACTAAAGTCGAAATAAAACCTGCACAAGAGAAATCATGCAGCCAGATGAATCATCATAAAAAGCAGATGAAAAGGCAATGGCACAGATGATATGATGCAGAAATAGGATGGGATCTGTGAATTCAAAACAAAGTAGCACAATGAAATAACTTGACACATTCATTATCTAAAACAGACATTTGCATGAAGCATGTTTTGATTGATTAGTTTAACTTCTTTTCATAGAAATCAACTCATTGGTATAATTAATTTTCATCTATGGAATTTTATTAATCTACCAAGATCAAAAACCAAGAACATAAGCAGTTAGGACAAACATAACCACTATTGGTCATTGTGCCCTGATAACATGTTACTATGAGAAAACATGCCAAAATGAAGTTTGATCTATGGGCCTCCAAAAGCAGTTTCAAACACATCACTTCAACACGATAACAAAAATAATTTTTCTTTACTCAGAAAACTAAACACGAACTTACGTGTTTTTGAATAGGGCCAGACCGAGGGTGGGAAAGTTATCAAATCCACATGAATCTCCAATGCCACTAAAGAACCACTTAAAACAGCTCCAAACTAAACTTATGCTTAAGTATTTCCCCAGACACTTGACTTGCTTCCTGCAGACAAGTCATATATAAAAACATATTATATGGAATTACTATTTTTAGCTCTGTACTTTCAGTTTGAGAACATAGTCAACCACAATGTCAAAAAACTACAAAAATTTGAAAAAAAATATTAATATTGTTTCTACAAATATTAAATAAAAAAACAAGAAAATAAGAACACAAAAGTTCAAATGACACTTAAAGATCAGAAGCTCAACCAAAACTTCCTTTGATAATTGACGAGTTGCTATTGTGCTCAATAACAAATTATGGAATCAAACCTCCCATTGTAGAGGCAGAGGTCTTTTCAATGCTCCTCGTGGACAATAAACTACTTTAACAAAGAGTTTAAACAAGTGGTACAAAGGTATAATAATTAAGGATCTAATATGAATTTACTGCGCAAGCTCAGCTCCAGCATTGGTGTGAAAGCTATTAATCAACATCGCGGTGGCTGTGCCACTTGGATAAGTAAGCTTGTAATCCATCACCATGACCTTACAATTGAAATACACACAGACACGTCAAAAAAGAAAGCCATGATCAATTAGTTTACATCAAGTAAACACAACACACGTCTAACTGACTTGAAATTAGCTTCAAAAACAACATATATATACACACCTTACGAAGGGGAACAAGACTGAAAAGTCCAAGAAAACTGACAACAAAAAGAAAACCAATCATCCATCCCAATCCAGGGTTTTTCACATCTTCTGCCCTATTCCCTCTGTAATCTGCCCCTATCAAATTGTACGTTTTCTCATCCATTGCTATGATGGACGATCCAAACCCTCCTGTTTTATTATCAATCAAGATATATGTATTAATATAAACTCCAAATACAAAAGGTAACAAAAATTTGATGATAAAAGCCGCAAAAGTTTTTGTAGTTTTAACACCAAGACCGACCACTAAAGGCGAGGCCGTAGCAAGCGACGACGCAGGTCTGAATGACGGTGTTCTCTTGTTTGGTGAAGGGAGCAACTCTAATCCCAAACCTCCATAACAAC
Organism: Erythroxylum guanchezii; assembly: GCA_025629825.1. Taxonomy (NCBI): domain Eukaryota; kingdom Viridiplantae; phylum Streptophyta; class Magnoliopsida; order Malpighiales; family Erythroxylaceae; genus Erythroxylum; species Erythroxylum guanchezii. The sequence goes on from JAOTAX010000006.1 coordinate 26,482,027, forward strand.
TCCGTCCACGACTTCACGAAGAAGAATCCCAGTAGACCCGCGGCTACGTTCAAGGACGGGATGATCCCCACCGTTAAATTGAGCTTGTGTGCGATGACGCAGAACAGAACCCCCAGCATCGCGCTCACGACCAGCCCTCTTATAGTAATTTGGTCCTTCCATTCTGGAACAACCTCCTCCTCCCCCTCCTCCTTCCCAAACACGGCCTCGATTTTATGGGATTCATCTAACAGCAACGGTTCTGATATCTCCCTCCCCATGCTTCTATCTTGACGGGGTCAAATGTTGTATTGTGAGGGATGGATTTTGATAGAGTGCGGGAGAGGTGTTGGATTAGTAAAGAAGACGCCTTGAATAGTAGTTGGTGTTCTGACACTATTGGTGTTGTTGGTTTGCCGCAACAGCTCTTAGGTTGCTTGCCAAAAATATCTCCGACCTCGGAGTAGTTAATCGATAAACAGAGCTGTACTTTTGTCCATTTGCGGCCCATCATGCACAATGCCGATAATATCGATGCTGTCGGTGCGGTGACGATATAATTAGTAGCCTTTGGTAGCAAAGTTGACGGCTGATTTTATCACCTAATTTGACCTCAAATTATATTAATTATTTGTTAAAAATATTTAGTAAAATTAATTATTTAATAACAGTTGACGTGTAAGATAAATTATAAAGATATAATTTAAAAAAATTATAAAAGTAGAAATATTATATATCTTAATATTTTATTGAGTGATCGAAATTTAAATTTTAGATATTTAATTTTAAAATTTTAAGCTTTTAACTTTAATAAAAAAACATAGAAAATTTAATGATAATAATAATAATATTATTATTATTGATTCAATTAATTAAACTATTAAGTTTTTTATATTTAATAGGATTTATTTTAATATCATTTATATTATAGATAAATTATCAATATGATTATTTACGGTGATAAGCTTTTGCCATCAAGTAATAGTGCATGCGCAAAGGTTGAACCAGTTTAGTTACCTAAATTGATTTTTAGTTTGATTAAAATCATATTTTATTTTAGCCTTTGATTTAGTTACGCTACTTTTAAGTTGTCTAGCTCAAGTTTGATTAGAAGAATCCAAACCCGACCCACCCAGAGGTTTAAAATTGTAAACAAAATGGAAAAAGGAAATAAATGCATCCAATCCACGCTTGGATATCATAGTTTTCTTGCGAATTTTCAAGCACAACAAATAATTGACTGGAAGCTGATAACCTTTTAAAAATCTAGCAACTCGATAAGAAATCGGATAATTAAACAGCATTCATTTGCACGAGAAAAATTTGTAGCTCCAGTTGACAAACAAATAAGGTAAAATTGGGACTACTAACACTATTCAAATCGAGAAAATACTACTTTTAAAAGTGATACAGCTCTGTTGAATTAATCTTTACGATCAAAAACATCCCAGTCATATGGAAAGGCTGAAGATGGAGGTTACAAGTGCAGACCAAGTAAATAATCCAACTAGACCTCACTCAGTAAAACATCCTCCAGTCACAATCCACTTTGTGGTGCTCACTCTGTCTTGTGCTTTGAAGATCTGCTTGATCTAGAATACTGAACTGCACTTGTCTACCTCCCAATAAACTTAAGATCCTCATCTGTAAGAATCATTGGTAATGAAACAGCCAGCACCAAAAGCCATTCATTCAGGCTGAGTGGCACTATCCCAAAAATTTGTGCAAGGAAGGGTAAATAAAGGATTAAAAAGTGCAAGCCAAATGATATGCTCATTGCAAGAAGGAGATATGGATTGACCCAAGGTGGCATTGTTAAGAGATTGCCATCTTCAGAGAGGGCATCGAGGGAATTGAACATCATCTTCGGAGAGGGCGTTGAGGGAATTGAATACTAGATAATAGATATAACAAAACGGTTGGGAGGAAGAATGAACCTTCACTAGCAAGGATTTTTTGCTTAAGCTAGAATTCACAACAACTCCCATCGATTTCCTGTCACGGTCGAACTCAAGAGTTGCAATTCGTTGCTCATTTTGTTCCATAGTTGAGAATAACCTAATATGCATGAAAACAAGGATGAAAAACTCAACAGTCTGAAAAAAGGAACTCAAAAGAGATAAACAAGATTCAGAAATTTAGGTACAGACGTAGGACATCCCCTTGACCAGAAGATGATTCATTATTATGTCCTCCAGGGAATCCCATTTTCTCAACCAGAACCTGTTATGTATTAGAAAGGAATTATGTAAGGGATGTAAAAGCATTTTATCAATGATCAGTAACAATTACTTGAAACGATACATGCTAGATAACAAAAACACGTGTGCCACAAAAACACGCATAAGGGAAAGGAGAACTAACAGGTCTGATTATCAAGGTGCCAATCATATAAAAGGCTAGGCTCCATTCAAGCTCAAGATATAACAAATTCAAAATTTAAAAGAAAATCCAAATCAAGAAATAATGGTAAATTTCCATTTCCCTCCTTCCTGACCATCATACCAGGCCAACACAAGGGATACAATTGCAGCAGCTAATAAGATCCTAACTAACGTGTCGTTAAATTGATCCAATACCAACTTCCACATTGAAACACCGTCATGCTTCTCTAGCTCATTATAACCGTAAATCTGGTGCATCTTTTCAAGTTCTGCAGTAGACAAACCTACTTCATGGTTCACTTTAAACTTTTCTTCACGCTCTTTGACATCTTTCGACCAAGCTGGGAATATCTCAGGGTCTAGCAATTCTACGCCGTCGTTTTCACTTTTACCGTAGTCTTGTCCTCCTTTCCCCATTTCCCACATCAACAATCAAACCCACTGTTTACAATACAAAACCAAAATTGAGCAATTTCCGCTCTTTGGCCTGAAAATTAATCACACACCGACGTTACCATCCAAAACTAATTTAACAAACTCATGAAAAATGATAAAATCTGTTGAAATATACAAGTTTTCATATCAGCGTTTTTCACTCCACTCACGAAGAAATGTCAAGCTGTATATACTCTGTTTTATATACAGACTCTAAAACTTTCGATGATGAGCTGTAAATATTTTGTAATTAGTTTTTTTTTCTTTTTTTACTTCCTGTACAGATATACAAAAGGAGCAACTGTTTACGTGAATAATATGAAGAGAATTTCTTTCTGCTATCGTGTTTTCCTCTTCGTCATTACAGTATCAATGGCGGAGTATTAAATCTGTCA
>JAOTAX010000006.1:26491052-26508822 GCA_025629825.1 Erythroxylum guanchezii
CGCAGCCCGGATCGTGCATACTCGTGTGGATACCGGTAGAGGGCATTCGCGTTTGCAGTGTCTTGGAATCCGAAAAAGAAGAAACCTATCTATGACAAAGAGGTATTTTCGTATATCCTTGGTATTTTCGATTATACTTCATGCTGTTGTTTGATCTTTTCCGCAGTGTATTATAAATACTTGGACCGTAAGCGATCCAACAGCAGCATCACAAACTTCTATTGATTATAACTTTCAACTCTGATGTCCAAAAATTTGATACTATATACTATTTGATGTGTTTATAAGAAATATAGCCATATATCTTTAGTTTAATCCAAATCAAGAATCATCTCAATTGAACAACTTTAGAAGAAGTTATGACTAAAAGACTGAAGCATGGTCAAAGATTATATTGCTGCAATATTTTCCCAGCTCAACTACTAAATTTTGTTTCCAAATCTTACCCTAACATAACTCATACCAAGATCACTTTTTCTGCCCCAACACTCTTCATTCTCAACTGCATTTCAAATCCAAAATATTCACAAATCAATTCATGATCTATATTTGATCATTATCCAAAAATAGAACACATATATTCCCATTCATAATTGATTTTCTACCCTCATCCTAACACCATTATATGGATCTTCCAACTTCCAAAACATATCTATAACAAATCATGGGTCATTAATGATCATTTACAATTACAAAAATATGACATTTACATAGATTTTTCGCCATCCACATCATACACATTCAATTCATAAAAATCAAGTCATCAATCCCACATTTCTCATCATTCTAGTTTTATTTTAACAATACCCATAACATTTAAAGCATAACTTACTTGGTTTAGCTTCAATTCTTCAAAAACAACACTTAGCCTTGGCTCCCAAGCATCACATGATCATCATCTTGAAAGAGGTAAGGATAGGTTTTTCTTGTGGCGAATTGAAGAAACAATAAGATGGAAGTAGCAATTGAAGGATGGAAGCAAGATGTAACTTGATGGAGGTTTGGCTGAGTAAAGAATTACGAAGGAGAAGAAGAGAAGAAGAAGCCACAAAAATAGGAGGAGAGCAAGAGTTAAAATGAAAGACAAAACATTTATTTGGTCTTTAAAGTGAAGAGTGTCGTGAGAGAGAGGAGTGGTGGGTGGCAAGTGTGGTGACATGTGTCACCTGCCACTTGTCATCTTTTTATGGTTCCAATTGGTCCCCTTTGATATCTAGTCCATTTAACTCCAGTTTCTACTCCAATTGTCTCCTAATTTTTCCTGACATTTGTCAATAAATCCTAAAGTCATTTATCAAATTTTCCATTTCCATTGGATAGTAATTTCTACTACCATTTAACAATTGTTTTGCCATTTGGCAATTTTTTTCCTAGTTCAAAAATGCTCCAATTTCCATAAATTTCTCCAAAAATTCCAGAAATTCTAAATCAACAAATACACTTTCCAAATCAATTTTTTTAACACATAAAACCACATTTCTCAATATACTCCCATATATAAACAATTATACCCGGAAATTGCCAATGAATGCATGTACAATTATTTTTATGTGCAAAGATTCACTATTCTCGTGTATGTGCATATCATGCACTACATGAGCATGAAATGTGTTTCCTAATTTCTCCGAAATTTCTCTCATTTACTAATTTTGCCTTAACATGGGTAACGAGATGTTACAACTCTCCCTTTCTTAAAAGAAATTTCGTCCTCGAAATTAATATCTGATTGATCAATAAGGCTCCTAGTATTATTACCTCATATGCTCCTCTGTTTCCCATATAATTTCACCACTTATATAACTTCACCACTCGCATACTTTCTTCTAAATGACCACAGCTGATAGGCTCAATAGGTCTCTCAATCACTTGTTTAAATATCACACTATCTTAACTATTTCATCAATATATTTCAAATTGCTCACAAATTTTTTTCACTTCGTAATTTGTCAATACATCTTTGTCAAATCATATCATTATTTCTTAACATACTCACACATTACGCATTAAAATTCTGAGACATCTTTATTGATAATACAACTCATAAATCCATGGTCCTCTTCTCTTAATAGTTTCATATGGACCAACTTATGTCAAACTTAGTTTCCCTCTTTTTTCCTAACCTATTTACACCTTCATCTCTATCTAAGTACACCTTGTCAAGGTGATACTCTTCGAAGTATTTCATCTTTATCGGATACACATCTTTCTTATTTCAATCACAAAGTATCATTTTTCCTATGCAAACTCAAAATTTAAATTGATTTTCAATTACTCAATAAGATTCATAGATTCTGAATCCTCAATTTGGGCTTTTCTGAACTTTCCATGTGAAACTGCTCTTAAATTCAATGGCTAGAAGTACTTCAATTTGCCCAAATTCTATGCTCTTTATTTCACTAGATTTGGTGACCTCTATATCTAAATTTATGCTTCACTGCTATTGAAATTTCTACTTAATGCCTCAGATACAACACTAGCTTTACATAAAATATTCATTTATATAATCATAATATGTAAGTAACTCCATTCATTGTCTTGGTTTTATATTCAATCCTTTCATACTCAATAATTACCTTAAACTTAAATGATTTGTACATTCCCAAAATGTCTTTGCACATCTAATGTCTCCAAGTTCTCAAAGCAATTACTATTATAGCAATTCTAAACCATGTATCAAAATCAACTCATAAGACTTTAATTGTCTCTATGCATACAAAATCACTTCATACTGTTAAAACAGATTGTATCTTAATCTCCGATGTGAAACTTCCTTATATACTGCAAAATCTCCAAATCCAAATGTCATAATTAACATTGAGGTTATAGTTCCTCAAAATTCTTTTTACATTCATTAGTCATACGATTTACATGTTTTTCCTAAAACATTTTTGTTAAGGGCTAAGATAAGTGCTAAGATCAGTAAGAATCTCTTAACAATTCATGGTAGTATCTCATATACATCTAGTTCAAGAAAACTCTGGATCTCATATATATTCCTTGGCGTTTCTTACTTCTTCATTACCTCTACTTTCTTTAGGTCTCCCAATATGCCATGTTCAGATACTATACGACCCAACATTTTATTTAATCAATCTAAGATTCACTCTTATTGAACATTCGAATACGTTCAATATATCACTTATGATCATAGCCACTGACTAATCTTTGCTCGGATCGTCTTAATCTTTAATACCATAATATTGTCAGGCATTGGTTAACTCCAACAGATATAACCCAAAACTCCTTGTGCCCATGATTTATTCTCATAATTCTTTTAGTATCTAATTCCTCAAATGAGGTAATATTATCACATGTTGTTTTTTTTAGTCTCCCAATTGACTTCCTCTGTCTAATGATTTTCTCCTTTCATTTGATTTTCTCTAATTTCATATTGACTTATTCTAATGTTTTCTCCACACAATTCAATTTATTTGCAATCATAACTTCCAGTGTTGGTAACAAATTCATCAGATATAATTTGTGTCTCCCGAACATATTTATATAGAAGGTAATGTGAACCTAAATCCTCCTCACATTAGCAATAATGTCTCCTCAAAGTCAGTAATCTAATCATATAGTTGAATACTTCACATCAAACAAAATGTGTATACTCTCAATAGCACATTCTACCTCTTATGCTTGAGTCTCCGCTAGGGATATGACTCCAATATTCACTTTTAATTCATTACTTATTAATTTTTGATTTTTTTCTTCATTAATCACTCTTAAACTGAATCGTCTGATCAACTTAACCTAATGTAGGGAAATTCTTCTTTGAAAGAAAATTTCTTGCTACTATCATCGATACTGTTCATATAATCCTTATCAATCAACTGTCTGAATCATCGCTTATCGATTATTCTTAGTACCTCAAGAAGATCAATTTCTATCAATTTGTACACGGTCATAATGTTTTATGCATCAAAACTCAATGATGTAGTAGACACGATCGCATATGCTTAGGTGTGTATCATCAAGCTCATCCCATTCTATTTAGAGATTTATTTCTGATAGATCACCAATTATCTTACAATAGTAATATTTTGATCTCAAATGATCCCAGACAATATTTCTCTCCTTATCCTTGCCACGATCAGGGTTTCCTTGCATTGACATATGCTAACATCAACTTTACCTCAATTTTACAAAATTTACATCTTCTAGTATTACATCATTTCATAATAATTCAACTACTATATGGAGTGTATTCACTCTTCCCATTTGATTCCTCATCTTTTTCTTAATCTCATACGTATATAAAATCCTCTCTTATATGCATTTCTAGCTTTCTCCTTAGTACACACCATTCACCTCTCGTAAAGTCAATTATGTCTACTTCATTCCCCTTTTATTCTTTCCTCATTTCTAGCTTATCTTCCTATTGTCATTTATTTTATCTTCCACATGTACCTCTTCAATCAATTCAGAATTATAAATGTATAAAATCATCATGCAATTCTAATCTCAATTCCACTAATATATGCTTATGGGGGATTATAACTCTTGTCACATTTTTCAAACAATCATTTCAAGTCCAAGTTCAACCTCTCAAGGTCACTTTCAACTTGGCTTGTTCTCTTTAACCTAATCATTTCTATTTATACCCTTATTTTTCATCAAACAATCCATGACAGTATATTCACATCTATACCACATTCGAGGGCATATCACCAAAACGTAATATTGATGTCATATTTAATAATACATCCATCAATACGAATGCATTAAATCTTTATCTGTTATATCTAACCATATACTATGTCTCATTTCTATATATCCTTCAACCTTCCTCCTCTCACATCAGGACAGATCATCATTCTTCTTAGTGCTTCTAACCGCTCAAACTCTTAACACATGCTCATGCGTATGACTCATATGAATGCAACTTAGACTGGGGATCAGTTGCTACTGCCTATTATGACATGACAAAAATGCATGTACCTTGACACATATTTCAGAAAATGCCCATACAAGATAGTAATTCTGGGCTCTAATACCACATAATGTAACACCCTACTCCCGCAGGACCCAAACCCGACATCATGGGTGATATCCGAATCTGTGCCCCACGAGGGTGGCATGCTATCGCACTGAAACAATCAAAACTCAATACAGAAATTTTTTTTGAATACAATCATATGCGCGGAAATGAGTAAACAATTTAGGCCCGCTTTATTTCATAAACATTTTCATTCATAACAATACAATCAACAGAATTTCAATAGCCATTTGGGGCCCATGACAAATATAAAACATTTTTAGTTATAAAGACTTTACATTACAACATAAATCCATTTGTATACATATGGTACAAAAATTTCAGAATCCATTATTTATACAAAAATCGCGAAATACAAATTTGTACAAAAATAAGAAAATACAAAATGCAGACACGAATTGATCCCAACCTCTATCCTTCACTCGAATACAGTAGGTATACTCTTATTACCTAACAGGGTATTCTTTGGAGTCTTGAAAAATATTTGCAAATTTTGAGTAAGTTTTGCGAACTCGATAAGTGACCGTCATCGATGGCTTACTCAATCACGTAACACATAATTCGCATCATTTCACATTTCACACTTCACATTCAATACAATTTAATCACTCATATTATGCATACGCAGTGCACATGAGACCCACTTTTCATTTGTTACTTTGTTGTGACCGAGTACCTAAACTGTCCCGTATCTATTGGATACCAGGCTCATTACTAACTGTCCCTTATCCGATAGGGATAGGGTTCATTTTATATAGTGAGTCTTAGGCTTTTAATCACTTTCTGAGCTCGAGGCTCATTTCACACTTTGAGCTTTACGCTCTGATCGATGGCTACTCAGGTCACAACTGCCATTATATCTCATGCATTCATGAAATGGAATACATCAATCACATTTGCATGTTCCCATTCAATCACATTCCCATATCATCGAACCTTAGTCCGGCATTCAACATTAAAGTTAAGAATCATGTTTTTACTTATGGACATGATCACATTTTCCTTCGGAACTAAGTCCGGCATTTAATAACCAAGTCATGTATCACGTATTTCATCCAATTCACATACAAGGAGCACTTCAATATTTCATTCATACATCACATTCATCGGGCCTTCTGTTCAGAAACCAACACAATCAATTACATTCATAACATCATCTAGTAGTCAATTAATACGAAATTCAAACAAAACAAACAATAAAGTGAGACCATCTCGATCTACTCACAATACGATCTGGAAATATCTGGAAACATCTGGATGATGGCTCTCAATACGATCCTGTATATCATGCAAAACATACACATATCACAATTTGCACTATTATAAGTGTTTAATAATGCACATGTATGCAATGAAATATGTACCATGCATGTTCATGACAATCCCGGGTATTTTTCCATCAATTCCATCACATAATCATTCTCATATCAAAACTCATCTAAGTATAATTTATACTTAGGTTTATGCATCACTAAAACCATTAAACGCACAATTCATTTCTCATTAACTTACTTTAGATTTTTCCAAAACACACACTTTCGGGTCTAGTGTTCACATTCAATTAGAAAGTGAAAATGAGGTAATTTGGTCATACTCTCTTCTAGAAAAGTGTTCCTCTATGTCTGAGGTTTCCATTGACACTAAAATCATTCAATTCAGTTTGGTAATTTCGAAAATATGCCTCAAACATTTTCGGGTTGTTCATATACAAAAACAGTGTACTATACATAACTTCCATCCATAATTTGAATATCTTAGAGAATGAATCAAAATTCGACTTCTTTAGATAATTTGTAGCCCTATTTCTATACTTTACTCCAAATGAAAAACCATCTCATTTGGATGACATCTTGATCATTTGGATGGCTAAAGATCAAGCTGTCATCCAAATATCGAAGTTTGTTCAATAAAAATATCCAATTTATGCTTTTCAAACTCATACCCTTACTTTGATTCAATAAATCTTTTTCAAATCAATACCAAAAGCTATAAATTTTTATGGAGAGATAGAGAAATATGTTAGGAAACCATTGCTTCAAAAATTAGGTCGTTTGGAGGTCGGATGACAAAGTTATGGCCAAAAGAGTGGAACATATTTAGGTTTGGGGGGAGAACTGCAGGTCGCAATCGTGCAACCTGTGCGCGCGGTCGTGATGTCGCGATCACGACTTTCGCCCGAGTCTGCAGAGTCGCGATTGCGACTTCTCCCTTTTTGCTTTTCTTTTTCTGACCTGTATTGGTTAAATGGGCATAACTTTTACTAGGGATATCGGATTAAGGTCGTTCAAAGACCGTTTCGAAGAAAACTTCTAGATCTACAACTTTTATGAAGACCTCAGAAAGATATTTTGCCTTCAAAGGGTCAACATGTCCAATGAATATAGCTCTCCCGAAAGTCCATCCTATGCAGCATCACAAACTTCTAATGATCATAACTTTCAACTCCGATGTCCAAAAATTTGATACTATATACCGTTGGAAAGATAAAATAAAGATTTACAACTTTCATGAAGACCATTTTATCAAAATCTTCTTAGATCAGTAGAGTTTAATCAAGGAAGTTCAGATCAAACTTTTACCTCTCTTTATCTTTTCTTTTATACTAAACCAACTACTCTAACTTATTTGATTTCATCATCTCAATGGATAACTTCTTCAACTATACCCAATTTCAACTCAACATCATCCATACACATTTCATATTCCACACTAAATCATAAACACCCAAAGTATAATGCATTCTCATACATTCAAAACATAACACAACATAAACATTCATCCACAAATTTTGCTGCACCCAGGTCCTAATTTCATGTCAAAATTTGAGACTATTAAAGACAGAATTTAATTTCGATGTCTTCATAAGAAATATAGCCATAGATCTTTAGTTTAATCCAAATCAAGAATAATCTCAATTGAACAACTCTAGAAGAAGTTATGACTAAAAGACTGAAGCATGCTCAAAGATTATGTTGATGCAACATTTTCCCAGCTCAACTACAAAATTTTGTTTCCAAATCTTACCCTAACACAACTCATACCAAGATCACTTTTCCTGCCCCAACACTCTTCATTCTCAACTACATTTCAAATCCAAAACATTCACAAATCAATTCATGATCTATATTTGATCATTATCCAAAAACAGAACACATACATTTTCCCATTCATAATTGATTTTCTACACTCATCCTAACACCATTATATGGATCATCCAACTTCCAAAACATATCTATAACAAATCACGGGTCATTAATGATGATTTACAATTACAAAAACATGACATTTACATACATTTTTCACCATCCACGTCATACACATTCAATTCATAAAAATCAAGTCATCAATCCCACATTTCTCATTATTCTAGTTTCATTTTAACAATACCCATAATATTTAAAGCATAACTTACTTGGTTTAGCTTCAATTCTTCAAAAATAACACTTAGCCCTAGCTCCCAAGCATCACACAATCATCACCTTGAAGGAGGTAAGGATAGGCTTTTTGTTGGACCCCGTTTCTGGAGCCCAACAACCGGACTTGTGTTTATTACCTTGCAGGGTTATTTGCCATTATTCCATCAGGCTGGTATGCCCACACCAGTCAATCAATTTGTACCTATCTTGGTGTAATTGCCATAACTCCCACTAGAAGTGTTAGATTGACTTCGTTTTTAGATGGTTTGAAAGAAGACTTCTAGGTTTACAATTTTCATGAAGAACTCGAAGCGAGATTCGGTCTCTAAAAGGATAAAAAATGGAACAGAAGATAATGATACAAACTGAGATGATGCAGAAAGTCAAACTATGACGTCAAACTAGGACGAAGCAAACTAAGATGAAGCAAAACTAAGACGAAGCAGAAGTCAAACTAAGATGAAGCAAAAGTCAAACTAAGACGAAGCAAAAGTCAAACTAAGACGAAACAAACTAAGACAAAGCAAACTAAGACAAAGCAGAAGTCAAACTAAGACGAGGCAAAAGTCAAACTAAGACGAAACAAACTAAGACAAAGCAAACTAAACGAAGTAAACTAAGACGAAGCAGAACTAAGACGAAGCAGAAGTCAAACTAAGACGAAGTAAAAGTCAAACTAAGACGAAGCAAAAGTCAAATTAAGACGAAACAACCTAAGACGAAGCAAATTAAGACAAAGCAAAACTAAGACGAAGCAGAAGTCAAACTAAGATGAAGCAAAAGTCAAACTAAGATGAAGCAAAAGTCAAACTAAGACGAAACAAACTAAGACAAAGCAAACTAAGACGAAGCAAACTAAGACGAAGCGAAACTAAGACGAAGCAAAAGTCAAACTAAGACGAAACAAAAGTCAAACTAAGACGAAACAAACTAAGACGAAGCAAACTAAGACGAAGCAAAAGTCAAACTAAGATGAAGCAAAAATCAAACAAAGATGAAGCAAAAGTAAAACTAAGACTATTCTAAATCACTTTCTACACTCTCCAGAGCATCGCCCCTCATAAGGACTATAACTTTCGACTTAGATGTCCAAAAATTTCATATTATATACCGTTGGAAAGATAAAAGAAAGACCTACAACTTTTTAGAAGATAACTTTGCCTAAATCACCCCAGGTCAACCCATAAATTTCCTTGAAGTCAGTACACGAATTTTTCCCTTATGAAACCTTGGGAGAAAACAAAATCATAAACCATTAGCATTAAAAGATCGTAGTTTTACAAAGCTTTAGTGGGTATTTCAAGCCCCCAATACATCAATGTTTCAAAAGAAATCCCAAAATACAAAAGATACATGAACAATAGCTTGCTCAAAATGCAACTAAAGCCTTGGTTTACAAGAAGGGGCTCATTCATCACTACTACAAACAAGAAGGGGCTCAATGAGGATAGGGGCTCAATGAGGATCCTTAGTGTAGCCTGATATTGATAAATGCTTTGTATCTCCTTATACTGTCCTTACTCTATTCTAAACACCTTCATACACATCATTAGTAACCTGTATATAGGTAATAGAGACTCCCTTAACTTCTAAACACTTCCACATGACTTCCCTATGTAACCTATCATAAGCCTTCTCTAAGTTAATAAAAACCATGTGGAAGTCTTGCTGGCTTTCCCTGTAATATTTCAGTAATCTTCTTTAAGTCAATGAAAAGCATGATCTGATACCAAATTGGTTCTTCAATATAGGTGCACCATTTCTCACTCTCTTCTCAATCACCCTCTCCCATAACTTTATGGTGTGATTGATAGTTTGAAGCTTTTATAGTTGTTACAACTTTGTATATCTCCTTTGTTCTTGTATAAAGAAATGAGTGTAACATTAAGTCTCCATTTATTGGACATTTTGGAATACTTAAGGATCATATTAAAAAGCCTGGATAAGTAAGTAAGATCCTCTTCTCCTAGGCTCTTCTATACCTCTATGGGTAGCTCATTAGGTCAAATTACCCTTCCACTTTTTGCCTCTCTCAAAACTCAATTAAATTCTTATCTTGTGATTTACTAACAATAAGTGAAGTTAAGATATTTCTCATAAATGCTAAGATCACCCAATAAGATTTCAACTCTACCTTGATTAAAATGGCTATAAAAGTATCTTTACATCTTCTCTTGATGTCATTTTCATCCACGAGCACCCATCCTGCTTCATCTTGTATACAATAAACTTGATCCAAATATCTTACTTTCTGTTCTTTAGCTCTCGTTAACTTAAATATATCTCTTTCTCCAAATTTAGTTTCCAATCATTGGTGTAATTTCCCGTAAGATCTATTTTTGTCTTATGAGACTAGGATTATCTTTTTTGCCTTTTCTTTGCTAATTTGTAACTTTCTCTATTAACTATCCTTTCTACATTTGTGATGTTATCCAAATAGAGATTTATAGGCAACCTTCTTGATCTTCATCTTTTCATTTAAATCTTCATTCCACCACAAAGACTCCATCTTACTACCCCTAGGCCTTTTAGAAACTCCCAAGATTTCCTTAGCTGCATTCTTTAAAAGAGTTGTTACTCTCTTCCACATCTATTTAACATCTTCTTCTAGTTTTCATTCTTCTCTAGACATTACTCTATCTCTAAGTTGTTCCAAAGTATCTCCTTTTATATTTCACCGTCTAACTCTAGTAAATCTTCGAGGACTTTTCTTCTTCCTCCAACCCTTAATTATAAGATCCATAACCAATAATTTATGCTGAGTTGATAAGTATGCATTAGGTATCACGTTGCAATCCTTGCAACTAAGTCCAACACTCAACTTTGCAAGGAAGTAGTCAATTTGAGTCTTTACAATTCTTCTCTTAAAAGTCACTTTGTGCTTTAAAAAAAAAATGGGTTGGCTACCACCAAATCAAATGTTAGCACATAATAAAGCAGTCTCGCTGTCATTCTTATCTCTATGCATAAAACCCCCATAAACAAATAAATACCCATCTGAGGTTAGCCTTATAGCCATTAAAGTCTTCTCCTAAGATAACTTTTCTCGTGAGGGAGAATTTGTTGAATCACCTTATCTAAGTCTTCACAAAATTAGCAATGCTTAAAATGTTCTTCCAACCCTAGTTGAGGTATATAAGCATATATCACATTGAGAAAAGAAACAAGAATTGGAACTTAGAAAAAAATAAAAGGAAATAAATAACAACAATTAAAAGGAAGAGCAAAAGCAATCCCAAAACATAATAATTGGTGCAAATAAATATTTATATATACATCTAAAAATAAGATTTAACGTTGCTATTCTGGACATTAACAATTCTGGACAACAAAAATAGGCAACTACTAGAGTAGTTAAAAATAGTAATTAAATAAACCCTACTAATACAACTCTAGGAAATAACTAGCAAAAATAAAAAGGAAGAAAGAAAGTAATCAAAATATATAAATATATCTAAAAGACATTGAAGCATGTAATAGCTAGTTAGGCAGAAATTTCCGAACCTTAAATCGACGCTTAAGAAAGAAAGACAGTGAAAAGAAAAAATGCAAACCCGACAATTTGAAATTCTAACTAAAAAATACGAATAATGCAATAAATGTACACATTCAAACAAAAACAAATCACCTATGAACAAATATTCTCTTCTCTTATAAAAAATTTCAAGTGCCTATAACTCGGTGGTAAATAATTTCAAATCAAAAATTAGTTTCTTATTAAAGAAAATATTTTAGCAATAGAACTACAAGCAAATATTGATCAAATGGTGCTACAGGGAAAAAACAAAGGAAAGGATCAACAAGCCATAACCAACTAACTGAATCGGAAACCTTAACACGAGTAGAATGGTAACATTTAAATTGGAACCACCAAGTACAATTGAAAACAATAACTAAAAGTAAGAAGAGCATTCCAAAAACCATTAAAAAAATATTCAATCAAGTCTATTTTATACGCAGAGCTAAGCTCGTCTCTAGTAAAGAGAAGTACAGAACAAAATCAAAGGATAATTCTGTAAAAATTATATCTTGATAATAGAAAATCAGTGTTTGAAGCCACCATAAATCCAAATAAACCAAAGAGATCCATGTGAAGGAAAAGATTGTAAATGGAAAAAAATTGCAAACGATAAAGGGTAAAAAGAACCTAACTTAAAGGATTAAGAACTTGAAGTAACCTTTAGTTTTACAGTGAAAAAAAAAGGTAGGGTATAGAGGCACTACAGAAAGAGAGCTTCCTGTAGCCAACCTTTTCTGGAGAAAGATAACATGCTTCAATTTAGAAAACCAAAATCTAAGGTTTTGGCGTTGTAAGTGAAAGAAAAATAGCAATATGCACTTTAGGGTGAACTGGAATGCAAAATTGGGTAAGAGAAATGTGATAAAGTTTAGGCTAGGTGAAAATCTATATAAGATGCCATTTAATGATTTTGGAATACAATGTGGGTTTTGTACACTAGTATGAAGCCAAAGAAGTATAAAAGTGTTTTCATTGAAATCTTATATGAGCTCAATAACTAAGAAATTTTACAGTTCAATTTTGATAGAAATGAGCATGTATGATCCATCAAAGAATAAAAGTGCTCGTATCCTTCTCCTATCCTTAGATATGTATACAATGTATTTTATATACAATTACCGGGAGGACGGAGAGCAATGAAGTGGTGACTCTTACTGTTATATTTTATTTGTGGTTCATAATAAAACAACAACTTTGTAACCTAGGTTATTGCTTTGTCAAACATTTGGAACAGATAGGCACTAGGAAGAAAGGGAGACTTTTATGGAGGTACTTTCTTGACTAGGTTGGTAAAGAACCTAAGTAGATTTGATACTCTTCTAAGGATGACCATAGGTTGTCATATGACTACAATTAACCTAGATATGTTAAGGTTCATGAGGTTAGCTAGGAAAGTTAACAAAGCAAACATTTTGGTGGAGAGAGAGAAAGAGAGGGAGGCTAGAGTCGAGGAGCGGGAAAGAACATAGCCCCATGCAAAAGTGGAGGTACCTCAAAAGGAGATGGCATAAGAGAATAGAAATGTCTAGCCTATAATGTAATAGTTATTATGGGAGCAAATTGACATAACTATTATTAATCTAAAAAATGAGTAGCAAAGCTATATTTCTATATTATGTAGAATGCAACATAAATTAAAGAAGCATATATGATATTTGAGATGGATGAGCATCAACTATTTGACTCCTTTTAAGGTACTCTGAGTACCCTCTATAGCCTTCAATGATGCATAATAAGGATAATGATCGTGATGATGAGCCCATTTTCCCTTTATCCTCCCTAATTATGTGTTTTATTTTTATATATGTTTTGTCATTTATTTTATTTTAATACTTTATTTTAGGTATTTTGATTTTATTTCCTTTCGAGTTTTGTTATTATTGTGTTTTCATTTATTTGTATTTATTGCTTGGTATAAATAATTTCTAAATGTTGATCAATATTAACATTGGACAATGAGCAACAAATAGAGGCTAAAATAAATTATTTGTATTTATTGCTAGGTATAAATAATTCCAATAATGTTGAAAATGGATAATTTGTCTAATGATATTTCTATATAATGTAGGTATAAAAATAAAATAAATTATAAAATTTTATGAATAAGTGAGCATAAAAAATTTTACTCCTTTGGTTTTAACCTAAGTGAAATGGTTGAAGTTAAAGAGTAATGCTAATAGCCTTTGAAACAGTAACGTAAGTGAGTAACTAAGAGCATTCATAATGAGGTATTTATTTTTGAATCAAAAGGATTTTCAAACAAGTCTCTAAATACTCCTTTGTTAATTAAAAATGTAATGTTTCTTTTGTTAATTTGAGTTATTAAAATGTTTAAAAGTTTAGGTATTTCGCTCATATATGTCTACTTTAAGCATTAGGTTGGGTTTTGTAGATTAAGTTGATGCTTGAAGGACTGCTAAGTGATTGAATTAATTTGCTTAAGGATAAGCAAATGATTAAGTTGGGGATATTTCATGTGTATGAAAATGCATATATTTTCTTAAGTATTCTACTTAATTCTAATGCTAAATTGCCTTCGTTTTTTATGCACATTTTTCTTAAGCATTTTACTTAATTATAATGTCAGATTACCTTGTTTTACTTAGTTTTTTTATATCTTTGCAAATAATTGTACAAAGTGGACCTTAGGATGATATTATTCAAGAATTAAAATTCATTCCAAGCAAAATCATGAAGAAAATACAATTCTCTGAGGAATGCAGCCTGACTTATACATATGTGCCCACTTTTGTCCTAAATGGATTAACTACAACAACTAATACGATATGAGCTGCAACTGCGTAGGAGATTATAAACAAGTTAAAAAAGAAACAAAAAGATCCATATTTTAGTGACACATTTATGCTAGAAGCCATATATCAATTTCAAGAAAAATAGTCCATGATATGGGTCGTAGTCATGTCCCAAATTCCATCCTAGTTAGAGCAAAACCCTAATTTTGGAGAACTTTAGCCAAATTTTAAAGAGAACATATACTAGAGACATCTTTTTCTTTCCAAAAGTTAAGATTAGTGATCAAGAAGCGTTATTTTTCATTAAAGAATCAGGGGTGAACACTTTGCTATCTAAAGGTTATTTTGTATAGATTGATTTAATTTAATATCTGTATATTTTGTATTGATTTATTGATGCGAATACATGTACATGGAGACCTTAATTTATATAGATGTTTACAACAAAGATTTGACAGCTCATACATGTGGAATAAAAAATTGTTACAACAGAATTTGTTATAGTCATGTCTGTCTTCTAGAATCTTTTAGACTATGCTCTCCCGGGTGTGGGTACATAATAGACTTTGACGGTCCTTCTTTTACTGGACTCTCATGTTGTGTTGTTGGGCTTGAATTAATATTAGCTTATGTGAGTCCATTTCCTTGCACACCCAAATTACTTTGTAAACTTCTTCTCGAAACATCCCCACTCAAACTCAACCTAGGATTCTGAACTAGATTGAGTTTGGAGATGAGATGGTGGAAGCGAGCAGCTGTCATAGGTTTAGTTAATAGGTTGACTAACTAATCGATGGAGCTCACATATTTCACTTATAGGGTTCGATCGAAGATTTTATCTCTAATGAAGTGCACATCTACCTCGATGTGTTTGGTACGAGAGTGAAAAATCAGGTTTTGTGAGAGAGATCGAGCTCCGTTGTTATCGCACCATAGAACTGGTTTGTGAGGTATAGGGAAGCCTAGCTCAAGTAGAAGTGAAAGAAGCTAGATTAGCTAAGTGGAGATTTGAGAGAGAGCCCTATACTCAGCTTCAGTACTTGATCGAGCCACGACTTGCTGCTTTTTGGAGTTCCAATACACCAGATTTCCCCCCAGGAAGACATAACCACCGGATGTGGACTTCCGATCATCTGGAGAGTTGGCCCAGTCGGAGTCACTGAAGGCATGAAGAGCGAGTGGAGTCGATGAAGGTTTGAAGTGCAAACCGAGATGAGATGACCCCTGCAGGTAACAGAGAACTCATTTTAAAGCAATCCAGTGAGGTTGTAAAGGATTTGAGAGAAACTGAACTCAGTTTATTAACACTATAACTGATGTCAGGTCTTGTATGGCAGAGATATTGCAAGGCACTGACCAGACTACGATAGACAGAGGGATTATCAATAGGAGAGCCATTATACAAGGAGAGCTTGGTGCTTGTGGAGACTGGAGTGGAGTAGGGCTTGCAAGTCAACATATTTGCTCTATCAAGTAAGTCATGAATATATTTGTGTTGTGATAAATAAAGCCCAGTAAAATTGCAATAAACTTCAAATCCTAGAAAATAGTTGAGACTGCCAAGAGATTTTAGAGCAAACTGATTATGTAGCTTAGCAATAATTGCCTGTATTGCTTGTGGATCAGTGCCAGTGACTAAGATGTCATCAACATAAACTAGTAGAATGATAAGTGTGGCCTGATGTCTGAAGTAGAATAAGGAGGTGTCTGATTTAGAATTCTGAAATCCTCACTGATTGAGAGCACGTTTGAGGGTGTGAAACCAAGCCCTAGGGGCTTGTTTGAGCCCGTACAAAGCTTTTAGCAAGCGACAGACATGAGTAGGTTTGTTAGGATCCTCGAAACAAGCTAATGTAAACCTCTTCTTGTAACATGCCATTGAGAAAGGCATTGTTCACATCGATTTTTGGATATCCCAGTTATGAGAGACAACTAGTGAAAGGATAGTCTTTATAGTCGAAGCTTTCACCACTGGACTAAATGTTTTAGTGAAGTCAACCTCAGGTGTTTGATTAAACCCCTTAGCAACAAGGCGAGCCTTATGCTTTGCCACAGACCCATCAGCATGGTATTTGAGCCGAAATACCCATTTGGTGCCCAGAACATTCATATGAGACGCATATGGCACTAATTCCTAGGTCTTGTTGTGAGTCAAGGTAGCAATTTCATTTTGCATAGCTAGTTTCCAAGTGGGATCATTTAGAGCTTGGGAAATGGAATTAGGTTCTTGAGAAGAACAAGGAGAGAGAGCATTGGTGAGGGCAGTGGTGTAGAGTTTAGGTTTGTAGATACCACTCTTGGGTCTTGTTTGCATAGGTGGGTAGGTAAAGGAGGGGAAGGGAAGGTGGGTTTTAGGGTTGGCAGAATAGGAGAACCAATGTGTGAAGGAAGGCAACTAGAAACCAACAAAGGAGTAGATAAAAGTGGAGAGGAATGTACCTGATGAGTGTCATCTGATTGTGAAGCTAGAGAGGACTTGTCTGCTTGCAGAGGAGTGCCTCCAAGTGACCTATGAAAAGGAGCAGTAGGGACTAGAGTAGAAAGGGGTAAACACTGGTGAGAAGTTGAAGCAGAAGGAGTCTGTTTTTGTGAAAAAAGAGTTGGATATGGAAATTGATCCTCATTAAACTCAACATGGCGGGAGATGAAAATTTGACCCTTGGCATTAAGGCATAAATATCCTTTCCGATGTGGACTATAACCTAGAAATACACACTTTGAAGTGTGAAAATCAAGTTTGTAAGTAGAATAGTAACGTAGATAGGGAAAGCAATTGTAACCAAATGGTTTTAAATTCATGTAATTCAGCTTTTTGTGATATAGTCTTTCAAAAGGATTGATTATTGAGTTTGGGTGAGGGTAAGTTATTGATAAGGTAGGTGGCAGTAGAGAAGGCTTCAAGCTATAGGGTTAAGGGCATATGGGCATGAGAGAGCAAGGTGAGACCCATTTCTATGATGTGACGATATTTCCTTTCGGAAACAACATTCTGTTGATGAGTACAGGGACAGGTGAAACGTGGTGTAATGCCATGTTGAGATAAATAAGGCAAAAAGGCTTTATATTCGTGGGGGGGGGGGGG
>JAOTAX010000006.1:26523437-26547805 GCA_025629825.1 Erythroxylum guanchezii
TAACTTAAGAAATACTAAATAGTAAGAAATCCAATATTAACTAGGAAAACTATAGTAAATGCTCCTGCATCAATCCCTGTCCAATGTATCCTTTTTTTCCCTAAAAATCAAACTATGCAGTTGGCTCTAGAGCTAAAAAGCTCAAAACTTTACACTTGAAAACCGTGTCTTCAAGCGACTACAAAAAGTAAGAGAGAGCAAAGAGTAATTACCGATGACCACAAGGCGTTTGTCGGGCTTGGTGGAGCACTTCATGCGAGATCGCAACTTTAAGAAAAACACAAAACCAAATTGAAAAAAAAAGAGCAGTCTCCTCAAAACTACCACTGGTTCTGTGATAGTACCTCGGAGACAACACCATGGAGCCAGCGGGTGGGAGATGGTGCGGTGGATGGTGAAGGAGTGTGTAGTGGACGGTGAAGGAGTCAGATGAGGCAGGTGACGGTAGAGGTGGTGATGATGGTGAAATACGTGTTAAGGCAGATGGTGGGGAAGGTGAGGGGCCGAAGAAGCCGACGGGGGAGAAAGAGAGGAAGTCGACGGACAGTGAGAGAGAAACTGCAACTTTGAGAGGGGGGAGAACGATGACAAAGAACATTCGAGAGTCTCAATACAGCAAAGGCAATTGTCAGATTAAAGGCAACCGTAAGATTAAATGGACGAATGGGATGAAATACGGGTCGTCCATCCGACTCGTCCTTAATATATATATTTAATGAGAAGAGGAAAATTTAAAATTTTCATCATATATATACGTGTTTAAACTATAAAGTTCTAATTGAGTACATGTACGGCGCGTTCTTTTTTTTTCCCCCTCCTGCTAATATATATTCAGTGTCGGAGCGGTTATAGGCGCATTTTTGTGTTCAAATAAACCAGAAAGGAACAGAAGGAAAGTTCGATGGAGGATGGTAAAGGAGGAGAGAGCAGCCTGTTCCCTCTGGTTGGAGGCTCAGCCTCAGCTTCCTCTACTCAATCAAATTCACAGTGGCTTTGCAACCCTAGCTTCACCACCGATGTCTCCGTCATCGACCAAGTCATCTCCTCTCTCCGCCGCCAGTCGGAGGAATCTGACAGTGATTCCGATCAACCGCAGCCGTCCTCAACTTCATACCACCAGTTATTAGAAGACGAAGAAGAAAGAGAAGCAAAAGCAGAATTGGATGTCGGAATACATTCTGATTCTGATTCCGATACGAACAAGAAGAAGAGGAAGAAACACTCAAGAAAAAAGAGGAAGAAGAAGAGATCGAAAGAAGACGGTGACTTCACTTCCAGAAATTCTAGCGTTAGGGCCTGGGCCGATTCTGATATCAAACCTCCTAAGGATTATTACTTTGATACCCATGGAGATCATGATAATCTCGTTTATGGATGCCTCTACAGGTACCCTTTTTTATTTTAGCATTTCTCTCTGTAATTGTTTTGAAGCGAATACTTCTGTTCCACATTTACATGTTTGAAGTTTCAATGATAGGATTATGTGGTTGAACATATATCGTTTTGACTAGAATAATTATCGTTCTGAAAATCCAACAAATCTCTTGCATGAAGTTTGCTTTCTTTAGTTGCCACTTGTTTTATTTGTTGTTATTTTTATGGTTTTAATCTTGAACTTACTGCCAACTCTTCATTGAATGCAGAATGGACATTCCGCGATACAAGCCATATAATTCCAGAAAACAATCCGGGCTTGATTTTCAAGGGCTATATCGTGTCAATCACAGAAGTTCGGTCTTTGATAGAGATGGCGATGTTGATGTTTTGGATTCCAAATTAAAATCTTCTGGTCGTTATTGGTCTGCAAAGAATGCTGCTCTTGAACGCCATAAGAACTTGAAGCGCCTTCACCTTTTTGCGTCCAATGAGCCTGCAGTTATAGGATCACAGGATTTCATTCCTTTGTTAGATATGGAAACCTCCCGAGTATCTGGCCATCAATCTTTATGCTCAAATGCTTCAACTTTTGAAGAATCTTGGGAAGATGAAGTCCTACGGAAAACACGTGAATTTAACAAATTAACAAGGGAACATCCTCAAGATGTAAAAGTTTGGCTCGATTTTGCCGAATTCCAAGACAGGGTTGCTAGTATGCAACCTCAGAAAGGTGCTCGTATTCAGATGCTTGAAAAGAAAATTAGTATTCTTGAAAAAGCCACCGAGATGAACCCTGACGATGAGGATTTGTTGGTTTATCTTATGAAGGCTTACCAGCAGAGAGATACTATTGATGTGCTAATTGGGAGGTGGGAAAAAGTATTGATGCGTCATTCAGGGAGTTACAATCTGTGGAAAGAGTATTTGCATATTCTTCAAGGGGAATTCTCAAGATTCAAGGTTTCAGAAATGAGAAGAATGTATGGCCATGCTATTCAAGCTTTATCCACTGCATGCAGCAAGCAGTATAGGCAGGTTCTTGTCCAATTATTCTTCACATAAGGTCACCTTGTGACTTCTTTATACGCATCCAGTTATCTTCTCCAATGGTACTTTGTGCTTGTTTATTTAGGAGTGAAAAGTTGCATCATGTACTAAGGTATTCATGGATGCAATATAGAAACTGTTCTGATTTTGATTGTAGTGTATACGCTTGTCTTTTACTCTATGGCTACCATTTCTTTATCTGGAATTTGTTAGCAAAGTGATGTGAATCAATTGACATTACATATCAAGTCTGCTCTCTCTCTCTCTCTCTCTCTCTCTCCAAGTGACTTGTGGTACTAGGCATTTAATTATTGATTTAAAATTTTGTTTGGTGATGGGCAACCAACATGACATAAAATTGTTAGGGTACATCCTCTTTATTCTTGTTCATTTCTTTTTGTCCTGGAAGCTTGATTATATGTCCTGACTGTCAACTTACTCCTTTGTGTACTTTTTAAGTTATCAGTTTATCAATGTTCAAAAGAATCCTGAAGTGTTATCACATTTTATGGATGCAGGCTTACCAAAATGCTAAGCCTTCTTCTGGGGATCCTGCTGTAGTTCATCTGGAACTTGGTCTCGTTGATATATTTCTTAGTCTCTGCAGATTTGAGTGGCAGGCTGGCTACCGGGAACTGGCGACTGCATTATTTCAGGCTGAGATCGAGTATAGCTTATTTTGTCCTTCATTACTTTTGAGTGAGGGTGGTAAACTTAGACTATTTGAACATTTCTGGAATACTGATGGTCCTAGAGTTGGAGAAAAAGGAGCCATTGGTTGGTCTTCGTGGTTGGAGAAAGAGGAGGAGAATAGGCAAAGAATGATTAAAGAAGAGACTTTACTCGATGAGGACAGAGGTGGTTGGACTGGTTGGTCAGAGCCACTATCCAAGCATAAGGAATTGGATAAGAATTCAGAGGATGTAAACAACTGTGACATGGAAATTGAGGAGGATCATGAAGAGTTTGAAGAGGAAACTGTGAAACAGGAAGAGGATACGGAATCCATGCTGAAATTACTTGGAATTGATGTGGATGTTGGGGCTATCAATGAGGTCAAAGACACTTTGACTTGGGCCAAATGGTCGCAAGAGGAGCTATTGAGAGACTGTAATCAATGGATGCCTGTTCGCAACAAATCTTGCGGTCTTTCTTTCTTTCCCCTTCTCTCTCTCCTTCGTGGCATATGCTTACAACTTTTTTCAAGATAGACAAACTTTCATTTTGATTTGATGCAATTACTCTCTTGAAGAGATTGTAACTATGATTAGCTTGCATATTTGCACTGTTTGTACTCGTTAGCTGTCTTATTTGACAAAAAATAACCATGAAACAGGTAAGGCCTCGCAAGGTGACGAATCATTGGATGGGGAAACTGACGAACAGTTTCTGAGAGTTGTATTATTTGAAGATGTCAGTGAGTACCTTTTCTCATTATTCTCAGAAGAGGCCAGGCTATCACTGCTGTTGCAATTTATTGAATTCTTTGGTGGTGACGTGTCCCATAGGTATCCACACTTTTCCTTTTTTCTTTTTTGAAGGCAGAATCTTTTGATTGTCATGTTCACTTTTATCCATTTTCATGTAATTGATTCCTTGTGATTTCCCTGCATTGATTATGGTGTGTGAAATCTTATGAGATTTAAACAATTTTTGGTATAATCTTTAAAATAATATATTAATGCTGGTTAATTACTTGTTTGACGGCATGTACTTATTTTTTGGGGTCTGAATTATGGGCATGTTTTTTGTACAGAATATCCCCACGTTCAAAATCAATTGTTCCTAGGTTCTTTGAAACAGCTACCATTGCCAAGAGTTACAATTTGATTGGTTTTGTTTTAGATCGATAACCTAGTAGGGATATGTTTTTATGGTACTCATACATTACAGAATAATTTTAGGGTCCTACTTACTTTTCTTTTCTTATTTCAGACTTCTTAAATTTTTCTATTGCTAGTCTTTTCGATGTTTGAAATATTGTAAAAAATTATGTTGATATTTCTAATCACATAATTGTATCATCAAATTTATAGATTTAAAAGGACTCTGTTAAAGGAAGTTTTTGGAGTAAGAGGAAACATAAAACCATCATAAAACTAAGTCACATAGGGAGACGGATAAATATATATTTTGGGAGATTAAAGGGGGTAATATTTCTCAATAATACAGTGATAGAGCTAGAAAAATTTAAGTGGGAAGACTGAATGAAAAAAATTAAGAGGACCAAAATTTCCTTAACATGTTGAAATACCCAAATTGTAGCTTCATCTGCATAACGATTCAAAGATAATTTATTGGCTCTTCCTTTTTTCCCCCCTCTCTTTCCTGGTTGCATTTCTATTCCATGAGGTTGTTAACCCATGCTTGCTAGGTATTTGGATGTTTAAAGCCATGTTTATCTTTTCTTTTCACTATTGATTATACCATACTTTTCGTGTATTTTTTCTTTTCATGATATATGTGTAACACAGTAGTCACTAGCTCTTTTATTTCTGCAGGACTTGCACAAACAGTTCAAGTTGGACGGAAAATATTCTTAGTGTTGAAGTGTTGCCAAATTCTATATTACGAAATCTGAGAAGAGTTGATAGTATTTCAGTAAATTCAGAAAACAGTTCCAGGGGTAATAATTTGGGGTTTCTACTGCACAGCACTTATGACAGCTCTAAGAGGACTGATATGATGGGGTTTCTCCGTAATGCAATCTTACTTTGTTTAACTGCTTTTCCACGTAATCACATTTTGGAGGAGGCTGCTCTTGTAGCTGAAGAATTATCCATTACAAAAGCAGATTCTTCTACCCCATGTCGATCACTGGCCAAGTCCCTCTTGAAAAGTGATAGACAGGTATTGCTTTCAATATGTTACAAATTTTAATTTGAAACAGGGTTAATCAGTGCATGATGCACAAACTAGTGATTCTTTTTGCGAACTTCATGGTTTATTGGGTGTTGCTGGACACTAAAGGATCTGCAAGGTCAGCACATATGTTTCTTAATTAGGCTTAGATGATTCAATTGGTTGATCATACTTCCTGCGTGAAAAGACTGAAATAAGATTAAATTGGGTGCTCCACTGATGAATATATGCTACATGCGAGTGCTGCATAGGATGTCAGATGGTAGCAATAATTGAATTTCCAGGTCTTAAGCTTGTGGTTCTCCTTGTTTTTTTTTCAGCATGTGTATTTGATGCTTTTGTCTCTTATGCTTAATTCAGTCTTTTTTATTAAATCTGTTGATACGTCTCCATGTGCAAATTGCAACCTTTAACTGGATTCTCAGGGTAGTATAAGATAAAGATAATAGACAAGGATGAAAGGCAAGAAGACTTGTAGGATGGGGGTTATTGAACAAAGTAAGAACACCTCAAGAAAGGATTGTACTTGAAAATTGAACTTTCTATGCTCTTCAAAGGCGAGGATGGTGATCAGAATCCAAGGGATAGCCATTGCTTTTTCACTGCAGAAGAGAGAAAACAGGATGATTTATACATCTATAAGTTATGATCCTGTGATTGTGGTTTCTTGGCTTGTATTTGGTCTATCCCATTAAGCATCCTCAGCTCCATTGGAGTGACCTGATGATGAAAAATTGAGATGAAAATAAACCTATAGTAATTCAAATGGAGCAAAGAAACTGGAAAGGTTGAGTTGCATTCATGTGAATGTTGTCAGGGGCTTTTGATTTGTTGAAATGTGTTGGATATTTAATGTTCCATTCAAAATGAATTACTGTCATTTGCCTGCATGAATAGATGTTTGTAAAGCAGAAAAAAATTCTGAGATAGTGTCTTTGTGATGATATTCAAGAATCCAACAACAGGAAGTGACAAATAACATTTAGGAATACTTGTGGAGTTAGCAGCGAACATTCGAAGATAATAGCTTAATTTAATATAGCTTGAGCTGCAAGGTATTTTAAGTACTTACCTTGCTTTCTGCACCAAGTTAAGAACTCCCTTAGTCCCATATCTTCCTGCTTCAGATCGACATAAGATCATGTGACTCAGTAGTCTGTGGGGCTCACTTGAGTGAGCACTAATGTAGCTTAATGAGTTTTGCAGTGAAAACAACAAACTTCAGTTGGTGAACTTGTTTTTCTGGTTTCGTTTTGGTTTCTGTAGTGAGTTGAACCATGAAGCAAGAGAATGCAAACAAAAGGAAGATTCTTTTACTTATATACAATTGCCATTCATGCGTTAGGTACAATATATCTAACCGTTGTGACTCTTACTAGAACTCAAAAATGTTTGCCTCTCAGAGCCTCTTCTTGCTTCAAACCTGAGGAAATCAAAATACCAAAATGGTGCATTATTACTGCAATATCATTTATGTTTCTAATGGACACAGTATAATTACTGCAATATCGTTCAAAATCCTTAATCCTTAAATTCTGCTTCTAATGTGCTTACTATCATTTATGTTTCATTAATACATTTGTTGGACTTGAATGATTGAAGCCTACAACAATTATGAGGTTTTGCAGGATGTTTTATTTGTGAGAATATGATTTTTGGTGATTTGTTGGTGGAAATATGATTGCTGTTTGTTTTTATTAGGAATAATAGGTTTTCCTTATCAAAGGGAAAGGGGAGAGATAATTGTGAATTCAGCATAATTGATTGATTTTTGACATAGGATGTGCTGCTATGTGGGGTTTATGCCCAAAGAGAAGCTGTTTATGGTAACATTGTCCATGCAAGAAGAGTCTTTGATATGGCGTTGTCATCTGTTGAAGGACTTCCTCAGGTAAGATGACCATCTTTTCACGAGACATGCATGCTTTCGGTGTATGAACTTGCATTATTTCTTCAAGAGATGCTCCATTTTCTCTGAAATTGTTATTCTCCTTTGGTTTGTATTTGTATATCGTTAATTTGTGCTCATTGTTCTGTTGGTTTCTCCAAGCCAAGAACTAAGATTTTCGTGGCAACTTTTGCAGGAAAATTTTTCTCTTGCTTTACCATGAGGTTACTGGGTATATCGGGAACTTTTGTTGAGGACTTATTAAATTCTTAAGTTGATTTGAGATCTTTCTGATGTAGGACAAGTCCTATCATTTGAAATTTAGTGCAAAAGTACGCAATGTAATTGGGAAAGAACAAAATTAAAGGGACAACAGAATAAGAATGAAATAAGAAGCAAGAAAGAAGAAAAGACAAACAAGTAAGACAAACAAGTAAAGGCATGAAAGAGAACAGAATAGAAGCAAAATATAAAATAATAGAAGCAAAATATAAAAGAATAGGAGAGAATTCAAGGGGCAAGGAACTAAAGTCTATATCAAGGGCCAAAATCAAGTTCATATCAGCCTATCTAATATTGAAGCCAATCCTTGAATTTGTAATAGTTTAAGGCCAATTCTAAACTAACAACTAGTAAATAGAAATTGGGTAAATTATTTAGAGAAAAATCTGAACTCTGCAAGAAGTTTGTCTTACAGCATATCAATTTAACACAGAAATTTCCATAATTTTTCAATAATAGTCCATCATCAATTTTGAGATAAAATTGTCATTAGATAGGCAAACATTGTCATATGTTAAGTCATTTTTGACATATCAAGTTAAGCATATATGTCATTGAAAAAAATCTAAATGACCTATTTACTCCATAAAAAGTTTTTAAGTTTCCTTCTAATCTTGTAAATATTTAATGCTGTGATTGAGGAAATCTTCTTATTTTTGTGATTTTCTGTCAAATCTGGAGTAAGTTGGTCCTTGTAGCATCAAGATTTAACATCACCGCGTTATGTTTATTTTGCAGGAACTGCGGTCTAATGCTTCACTTCTGTACTTCTGGTATGCTGAGGCTGAACTTGACAACAGTTCTAGAAATATTGAAGAATCATCCTATCGAGCACTACATATTCTTTCGTACTTGGGAAGTGGAACAAAATACAGCCCTTTTGAATGTAAACCATCAAGCCTGCAATTGCTGAGAGCACACCAAGGTTTTAAAGAGAGAATGAAAACTATCCGACTATCTTGGATGCGTGGTATCATAGATGATCAATCTATTGCTCTAACTTGCTCAGCAGCTTTGTTTGAAGAGTTGACATCTGGATGGCTGGCGGGTATTGAAGTTTTGGATGATGCTTTCAGTATGGTGCTTCCAGGTTGCTTACAATTCCCCTGCTTGCTTTAGTGTTTCTGTTAATATCCTACAGACTTATTGTATTCTGCTCCTGGATAATGTGTGGCATGCTTACAAGAAAGTAATGCCATATTTGCAAATTGTTTGAGAAGTTTATTTGTATCTATAATCATTGTAACCTGGATGATCCAAACCTAAACAAGGGGCATGAAGTATACAGAAAATATTAATATGGGTTTAAGGGTCTAGGTATAGATTTACAGAATACTTCAGAAAACTTCAGAAAGGGGTGATCTTATTGTTTTTGGAAGAGGATTTAACTGCTACCCTTTTTGGATGTATAGACTGTTGTTGGTTTTGTATGGATTTGATAATAGCATAGATTAATTGTTTAGGTAAACAGATATGTCCATAAAAAGGGGATGGTAAAGGTATGAAGTAGTTGTTTGTATATTGTATGCACACACACGAAAGAGCAGAGTAGCCTTTAGGATTATAGAATTGTGTTTACCTTCTGTGTTTCTTTATAAGTTGATGGTTGAGACCAAATTAGTCCCCGTCTTTTCAATCATGTAGTAATGAAGCTCCTCATGTTTGAGATAGAGCAAGTGTATCCCATGTAAACATTGAAAATTGGAGGCCAATTGTATTTGGTTCCATTGTTTCTTTTATTTAATAAACATGTGGCCAAAGGATTTGATGAGGTTTTCTAGGTTGCTTGTACAGGAAATGGGGTTTCATAATTATTCTTGAATCATGTTAATGTTTATTATTTTGATTTGACGTTTTTCAAAAACTGCAGAAAGAAGGAGCCAAAGTTACCAACTTGAGTTTCTCTTGAACTACTACATGAGGATGCTTTTAAGGCATCATAAGCAATCAAGTTTGTCGAAATTTTGGCAGTCCATTGTGCAAGGGCTGCAAATTTATCCTTCCAGCTCTGAACTTTTTAGTTCTTTAATGGAGATTGGCTATCTTTACACAACACCTAATAAGCTGCGGATGATGATGGATAGTTACTGTCACAAGTAAGATACTTTCCCTTGCTTCTCTGGTTTTGCACCTGCATGTAGTTTAGCAGTCATAGGAAATATACTAGATTTCATGCAAAGGTTTTTTTTCATGGATAGATGACATTCTATGATGCATAAATTTTGGAGGAATTGAAATCCGTGACTGTAATTTCAATTTTCCATTTACAAATGTCTTAGCCTGGCATGCTCTTGTAGCTGGGATGTGAGATAATTCCATGCGAAGTGTGCATGCTCCTTTTACATTTATCTTTGATGACAAAGTTTTACAACCTATTGCCTATGACATACAATTCGTGATTTGCCCTTGACATGACATGGACTGCAACACCACAACAATGAAGCCTATGTGTTGTCTTGAATAGTTTACATGTCCCAATGATGGCACACATGGATTCCTCTCATTGGTTGCCAAAGTACAGAAGCCCCTATGGAAAAAACTTTATGAGCCATTCAGAGATGATGGTTGAATAATAGTGGGAGAACTTCATTATTTAATTTATTAAGCATTCATATATTACATCTCCTTAATTTTGTCTTATCCATGTTGGTTTTATGGTTTGCTTTCATTATCATCATTTGCTTCTATATTGAGGATGATAAATCCATGACATTGATATTCTCAGGAAGCCATCTGTTGTTGCGTGGCTTTTTGCATTGTCATTTGAGATGAGCAGAGGAGGCTCCCAGCATAGAATCCATGGGTTGTTTGAAAGGGCATTGGCAAATGACAGGTTGCATAAGTCAGTTTTACTCTGGCGCTTATACATTGCCTATGAAATTGATGTAGCACATGATCCATCTGCAGCCAGGCGCATTTTTTTTCGAGCTATACATGCGTGTTCATGGTAAACTTTTTCCCTTTGATGAAAAGGTTGTTTGTATCTATAACTTCTTGGTTTCTTTTTTTTTTTTTTTGCTTTTTATTTATAAGTCGGTAATCCTTGAAATTGCCTTATCATATTGGATTAACAAACAGGCATGCACATAACTTTACTTGGCAACTTTATACTAGAATGGTGTGAATAAGAGCTGTTTTGCTCTATATCTATTCCTTAGAGAATGTAGTACATATATACATGAATAGGAGATACCGAAAACTACGATAGAGAATCTATATAGAAATAGAAATAATCCTAAGATAATGCTATCTAATCAATATATCTGATTACAATCAGATTATCACAATATTATGTGATAATATCATATATTGACCACACTCCCCCTCAAGTTGGATCATGGCTATCAATCATGTCTAACTTGCCAATACATTCTTCAAATACTTGTCTTTGAAGTCCTTTGGTAAATACATCTGTTGTCTGCTTCTTCGTTGTTACATAAGTTAGGCATATTGTTCCATCTTCTATCTTTTGCTTGATAAAATGTCGATCAGCTTCAACGTATTTTGTTCTCTAATGGTGGACTGGATTGTGTTCCATGCTTAGGGCTGCCTTGTTGTCACAATAATGCTTTATAGGTGACTCAAAATTGATTTCCAATTCTGTCAGCACTCTTTTTAACCACAGACTTTCACAAATTCCTTTTGCAACTACTCTAAGTTTAGCTTTTGCACTACTCTTGGCTACCACCTTTTGCTTCTTACTTTGCCACATGACCAAATTTCCCCACACGAAGGTGCAATATGCAGTAGTTGATCGTCTATCCTCCTCTGAACTTGTCCAATCTGAATCAGTATATATTTCAATTGTTCTTTGATCCCCCTTTTTGAATAATAATCCTGTCTCAGGAGTACCCTTTAAATACCTTAAGATCTTATAAGCTGCCTCAAAATGCTTACTCTTTGGTGCATGCATGTAGCGACTTATAACACTTATAACTCTTTGGTGCATGCATGTAGCGACTTACACCACCTTTTGCTCTCTCTCCTAGTTTTCAGGAACAAATGTACAAGGAGGTTTAGGAACAGATGTACCTGGCTGAGATTCATCACCAAACTCACTCTAATACTCCCCCTAAATCGAAGACTCGGGGTGGAAGGAATCTGCCTCAGAGAAAGTGAGACATCACAACTAACAAACAACCTGATTTAGGATCATAACATTTATAACCTGTTTGTGTAGCAGAGTAACCGATGAACACACATTTTTTGGCTCTTGGATTAAGTTTGTTGTGTGAATAACTGTGAATAAAGACTGTACACTCAAAAACCTTTAAAGGAAGGTTAGTTTCAAGATGGGTAGAGGTGTTTTGAAAGAAAGAACACGACTAGGCATTCGATTAATAAGATAAATTGCATTAAGGATAGCATCCCCCCAAAAAAAGTTTGGAACATTTCTAGTGAACATCAAGGCCCTGGCTACTTCAAGAAGGTGTCTATTTTTCTGCTCAGCAATCCCAACCTATTAAGGACTATTGACACAAGTACTTTTGTGGACAATTTCATTTTTTAGTAAAAAAGCATGAAGATTCTGATTAAAATATTCAATACCATTATCAATGTAGAGGACTTGAATACTTGTTTGAAATTGATTTTTTATCATATGATAAAAGTTAGTGAACATAGTAGGGACCTCAGTTTTATCCTTCAAAAGAAACAGCCAACACAAACGAGTATGATCATGGATGAATGTAATGAACCACTTTGAATTGGTTCTATTTGTGACACGAGATGGGCCCCAAAGATCACTATGGATAAGTGAAAAAGGTTTTGCGGGTTTGTATTCAAACCTTGTAAAAGTTCTTTGATGCTTAGCAAATTCACAAGCATCACATTGAACTATGATCTTTATTTATTGAAATATTTGGAAACAATCGTAACATATACTAGAAGTTTGGATGACCTAACCTTTTGTGCCGTATCAATAGTTCATCATTCTTAGGGACAATCACACTATTACTTAAGTTATAAGAAGTAGGATGACTCTCTCCATCTTCAAAGTAGTACACTCCATCTATCTCTTTAGCACTGCCAATCATCTTCCCTGATGACAGGTCCTATATAACAAAATGAGAAGGGAGAAAATGAGCACTACAAAGAACTTCTTTTGCCAATTTACTAAGTAAAAGGAGGTTATAGTCTAGATTTGGAGCATGTAGAACAAAGTTTAATTTCATAGAATTTGTTACCTTGATATCTACTTTTCCTGCAACCGAAGAAGAATCACCATTTGCTACCTTAACCTTTTCATGGCCAGCACAAGGAAAATATGAATGAAACATGTTATAGTCATCTGTCATACGGTTTGATGCTCCAGAATCAACTATCCATTTCTTCCTACTGCATGAAGATAAAAAAGCTTGTATGATATTACCTCTCATAGTAGCATTGGCAACTGCACTTGTCTTTTGTTGGTGGCTGTCATTTTGGAGATTCTTTAGTATTTCCAATAATTTTCCTAGTGAAATATTCGGCTCACCAGCTTGTTTTTGACTAGCTTCAAATTTTTCTGTTCCCCCTTCACTGGATACTTGATAGCCTCAGTTTTTTCCTTTTCATGGTATCCAATCTGGAGGCTTTCCATGGATATCCCAGAATGTGTCTTTGGTGTGACCACTTTGTTTGCGGTGATCACACCTCTTCTGACCCTTCTTACTAGATTCACCATGGGACACCAATGCACACACTTCACTAGTAGGAATTGGAGACAAATTTTGTTCTTCTTTTGACTCTTCTTTTAGCATAAATTTTCTCCTTGATGCTTCCCTCATAACTTAAGAAAAAACTTCTTTAGCTATTGGTAGGGGAACTCTACTTAGGATTTTGCCACGGACATCATCCTGTTTTTTGTTTAGACCAGCCAAAAATTCGAAGACACTTTCCTTTTAAATTTTTTGGTTGTACATCACAGCATCTTCCTTGCACCTCCATTCTTCATCCGACTGAAGGTCAACTTTTTGCCATAATGCTACCATTTCTACCCAATATTTTGTAACTTCTCTGTTACCTTGCTTCATTTGCCACAACTTTGTTTTTATCTCGTAGATTCGCAATGCATCCTCTCCATCAGAGTATGATTGTCGCACCTCTTCCTTGATCTCTCAAGCGGTTGGCAAAAACATGAAGGTATGTTTGATCGACGGTATCATGGCGTTGATAAGCCACGACAAGACCATTAAGTTGTCTGTCTCCCACTGTCGCCTAGCTTGCGAGTTCGTTGGGTTTGGAACGTTTCCATCTCTGGCAATAAAACTCAGCTTCCCGCATCCTCCAATGGCAAGTTTCATAGCTTGAGCGCACTCTTGATAGTTCGTTCCATTTAGTTTGTTCGAGACAATGACAACTAAAGCTCCTTCAAGACCAAAGGTCATCGATGATTGACCTCCAGTCTGGCTTGGATTTACTGTGGAGGATCCCTCAAGATTGGAAGCCATTTCTTGACTTGCCAGGGTCGACTCCTCAGTTTCACTATCTCTTTCACGTGGCTCTGATACCATGTGAATAAGAGTTGTTTTGCTCTATATCTATTCCTTAGAGAATGTAGTACATATATACATGAATAGGAGATACCGAAAACTAGGAGAGAGAATCTATACAAAAGCAGAAATAATCCTAAGATAATGCTAATCCCTAAGATAATACTATCAAATCAATAATAATCTGATTGTAATCAGATTATCACAATATTATGTGATAATATTGTATATTGACCACAAATGGTCTTGTAGGTTCTATCTTTGATAGTTATGATCCATGGCAATAGTATGGACAATTGTCTTTGTAATATCTTTGTTGGAATGATTGTAAAAATGGCCATGAATGGATGAATGAGGAATATTAGTTAATTTTCAATATCTAGGAATTAATTTTGCTAAGTACGTCCATGCAGTCATCTTTGGCATGAGATGATGTTGATTTGATTCAAGGACCGGTCAAATCTTTGAGTCGGAATATATGCATAATGCTGCATCTTTTTTCATCTATCATGTCATTTGTCTTGAATTTCATTGCAATGTCACAAGTTCCTCATTATTAGGATTTTTCATCTAAATATTATTGAGAACCTTGACGGGCGATACATAAAATAGGAGTTCCTAAAAGAATGAGATAGAATTATAGAAATGTAACTCTTGGAAAGTAGAGGATTAACATGTGGACACATAAGTGAGATGCCGACTCAGACTGGGGAGTTCTGGAGATGCCTCCTTTAGTCTATGGGTCTTTATGGAAATATGGAAGCAGAGGAGAGGGGAGTTTTCATAGACAATGGCTTTGGCGAGGAGCATAGCCACTTATTGGGGAGTAGATATTCATAGCAACTGGTGCACAAAGTGGAGAGGGGTGCTAGTCTTTCTTCAGGTGGATATGGGCTTTAAAAGCCGGAAAGCTTGTTTTATGTTGGGTGATGGGGTGTGGTGACTGTTTGGGTCTTAAAAGAATAGGGGAAGAACTTTTTGTCAGTGCGAGCTGGGTGAGATAATGGATCAGTAGGTAGGGGGGGAGGGTCTGTCTGGAGCATTATTCGGTGATTGTCTAGTGGAAAAGAAGCTTGTGGGTAGTGTGAGAAGTCCGATTAGGCAGAGGTTTTCTATCTGCGTTTCTTTTTCCATGAAGATTTGATTTGTGGGCTTCAGGTGTGATGTGGCTGCACAAATGTTAGTTCTCCAGAGAAATGATTGTCTATGTTAGGAAGATATTGCAGGTACTAACTTGATGTGGACCATATTGAGTTCCCATGATAATGTAGCAATTTTGCATATCATCATCTATTTCTCACACGCTGCATATACGGCCAATCTGTTTGAGGCAAATCTGTAAGGTGGAAGTTGTCTACAAGTCAAATTAGCATTTTCTCAAATTTAAGTTTTACTTCTCCGAGTTTGATTATCCTGATTGGTCATTCCTACAATAGGGAGCAAAATTTCCGGTTTAAACCTTGTAGTTTGCTGACCTTAATGACCTAACCTTCTTATTATACATTTCATTTTTCCAGCTGGACTTTTTCAAATATATGCCTGTAAAGTTGCAAGTAGACGTGGGTAGCAACCAGAAAACCAACCTTCTCAGATCACCTGAATAAATTCCATTCATTTTATATTTTATTTCTTTTTAGTTTTACAAAATTCTCTTTTGATGAGAAAGCATTCTTTGTAAGTTAGTTTTACAAAACTATCGCCACGCAAGTACTTGATAGCGCATATCCACTCTCTTTAACCAACTTGTATCGACACATCCACACTGTTGAAGCCATTGAGGTTGTGGGAGTTGATTACATATATAGAATTTTTAACAGTAAAGTATCAAGGATACTGATGGTGGATTTTACAATATTTTTTAACTAGGGCATAGATGAATTCAAATAATTCTAGGTTGGAATTTGATGCTCATAAACCTTATCATCCACCAATGTTTAAGAAAGATAATATGAAGCTTGAAATATCGTGTTGCTGCATGCTTATATCATTTCATTCAGTTTTGTTGTTGACTTTGTTTCTCCTAAAGTTTCCCCGAGATACATGTAGGATATTGATCGCTAATTAATAGCCCATGCTTTTGGTTCTCTGTATTTGATCTAAGATGGATCTCAGAATACAAATATTGCCTATTTATTTGAGTAGGTTAAGCATTTAGCGTCTTACCACCAACTGAATACTGTTCTGCCTGATTATTTTCTTAGGTCAAAAAAGTTATGGCTTGATGGGTTTCTGAAACTGAACTCAGTTTTAACTGCAAAAGAGCTGGCAGATCTCCAAGAAGTAATGCGGGATAAGGAATTGAATCTGAGGACAGATATTTATGAGATTCTTTTGCAGGATGAGATTGAATCATGAAAATTGTTTGCTTTTGTATTGACAAAGTTAACTTCAACTATGCTTGTAGAGGAATCTGCCAAGGAATATACAGTCTCATATGCAAATGTCATAGCTGTACATGCTTCACGCGTGCATCTTTGATGTATAATACATTTTAGACCTTCAGTGTTCTGTATAGCAAAAGGATTTAGATTCAATACGGGCAGACAATATCCTAATGAATTAGGTTAGGCGATAAATAGAGCTGCGACTGTGATGCGACCAAAAGCTAACTACTCCATGTCCATACGTTTAGTATGGTGTCGTTGGTTCTGAGAACGAAACTGGAATTTGCTTTTGCTATTCGTTAACTTCAACCCGTTTCCAAAAGGTAGTTTCTAAATAGATCTGCAAGAAAATGTTAGGGGTACTACTTGCTAGTATGAAACACCTCATTTTTAGCCTTACTCGTCATGATTAAACTATTTTATGTTGAGGTCCACTTGAAAATAATGGTTTGTGTACATTAAAGTACTCGGTGTCGGTATTCCAGTAGTTTTTTTAGAATCTCTACAGTAGAGGGTGATAAAATAAATTACTTCCAACTAAGAACTGCAGCGGTAACTTTAGTAACTGCATATCCAATAAACACAAACCGTATGTAATGGGAAAAGTGATACAAAACATTACAAAAAACAAATGGAAGTAACGTGATTAAGATTACAATTAATGCTAATCAACCTTTATAATCTCCAAGCGAATGTAGGTGAACTGATGCACATCGAATAAGATCACAAACATATTTTGAAAGGACAACAAAATAAGCTCAGGACAATAATTTCCCTATGGTGACATCAAATAGTGTTTACAGAAATCCTTCAACTAACAAATGAAATGACATGCAACAATTTATCGCATTTTCCTAAAAAAATACTTCCCTTCTATACGTTACAAGTGATCAGCAGAACTAAGCCAGCAGTTACAGGTTTCCACTTTAGTCATCACCAGGCATCGCCCAAGGCAGAGGCAGTATATTGTCATATTTTAAATCATACACACGTTACGTATGGAGTCATGGAACCTATTTGGTACTCACAATGCTGAAAGCTCAACTTCCTGGTTGCAAGGTCGATATGCCACAAAAGTGCCATCATTTGAGAAGGATCCAGGGTTGAAACAGGTAATTCCAGTATACTTGAATGCCTTCTGTTCACTGTTATCAGCTAAAACTATCTGCATATGGATATCAATTAAATGTCAATTTTCTGATTTACGAATGTAACCCATTACTTTCAAAATGTGAAATGAAATCACGGATTAGAACAGAATTAGTGATCTTAAACAAATGAAATGCCTTCAATTTTAAAAGCCAAGATAGAAATGAATGCTGATTATCCAGAGACTTAACTCACGTGTTTTGGCATTCATTAAGACGACAGAGTAAAACATACTATGTTTACAATCCAACTATTCTCCCTTTTTCTTTCAAGTCATGTATACGAGTATATACACGTGTAACTGTTTGGTGTATGCAGATTTCCAGAAGTAAATGACAGAAGTGGTACCACATGTGGAGATGGATAAAGATGAAGACTGTGATCATAGTTCCAGATAATTGGTTGAGAAATAAGAGGCAATGGGCAAAGATGACTTTGATGTGTTATAGTAGCAACAAGCTGCAAAACAAATTCAAACAATAATGTCATTTTCCAACATCCTCGTGAGATAATTATGTCAACGCTTCTTTTGCATTAGGAAAGACTGCAGAGAGGAAGATATACATGCTCAAAGGGATCCTCAGTCTCTTCTGTAGATGGAGGTACCAAGCATGAACGGCGCATCCTATAGAGTAGATTATGACGGAAAAGTACCATCTCTTGGGAGTAATACTTGATTCTGTAAGTAAATTTCGTCACATCAAGTCAAAGAATACACTCATAACTCAAGAAATAAAACTGATCTAAAAATAAGCTCCCACTCATCCCTTCGAAGTTGAATAAGCTGAAGGAAATTGTCCCGCACAGAAAATGAAAACAAATGATAAAGACTGATTAACCTGCAAGGGTTGCTGGAAAATATGCTATTTGGGATTTGCTTCTGAAGCTCTTCAGTTAGATACTTCGGTAAACGGCACCTTGGTAGTACTGTTGAGGGACCTACAACAGTGAAAACAGACGCGATCCTCACTCTTTCCAAAAATCTTTAAAGCAATGAGAAAAGCATATCTTTGATCATTTTAGTATACCGGCATCATCTGGACCTGGAATAAAGAGAAACCTGCTATGCTCTTTAAGGCGTGAATGAGCTACAATCATCTGCCCTAACTTGCCAAACTGTGATCTGAAAGTTCAGTTCAGACTTTAATTTGTGTTAGGATGTATTAATGGTGAGAATAATCAAAAGAGTTAACACATCCTATCTGAAATTCTACCTGAGAGCTGAGAAGGAATGATAGGAAAGGTTGCAGGGATGAGAACAAAAATTTCCCATAAAAACAAACAAGGAAGGAACCACCTCCTGATTCTCAAAACCATCAAGAACAGTCTCCAGCTTTCCCATGGCCTTTTCTAAGGATAACAGGCAAGAAGATTTAGTTAAGAAAATTCCCAACTTTCGTCCAAACCCTCAGGCATAAAAAAGAAAATGGGGAGGTGGAATTGGATTACCTCTTCATTGTCTAGCCAAACGTCAGAGAGTATGACAAACATATCATTTACAGCTCTCTTTTCCAGCTCCTCAAGTCTGAGCTATTGAAGTATATAGGAAGATCAATATCAAGTTCAGTGAAATTAAAATCTATGCTTGGAAATTTCAGATTAATATATTGTTCCCAGTTCTACACTACTTCAGGGAAAATAAGGATACTGTCTCTTCTTTTCTCAGTGCACCACAGCCAAAGAAATCATGTTGTGCAACTATTTTCAGTGACAGGGACCTATCCTCTAATGGAGGAAAGCCACATGTAAATACCTTCAAGAGAGCAAATAACGTAATTAGAATGGTGAAAATTGATGCTTGTTACCAGCAAGCAGACATAA
This sequence comes from Erythroxylum guanchezii, assembly GCA_025629825.1. Lineage (NCBI taxonomy): Eukaryota > Viridiplantae > Streptophyta > Magnoliopsida > Malpighiales > Erythroxylaceae > Erythroxylum > Erythroxylum guanchezii. The sequence continues at coordinate 26,542,721 of JAOTAX010000006.1, forward strand.
CATTTTAAGGCTGGATATTTTTTGGACATACTAAGATGACCAGTAATGGAAAGTTCATGCATATTAATAGTCCTTAGCACAAAAAATATAATCCATTAGTTTAGGCAATGTAGAACTGCTATAGGATAATGTTAATAATGATTAGTAGCACGAATCAATTTAATCTCTGATTGCTTTGAGAATTTAGGGTCTAGCAATAAAAGGCAAGTATTATTGTTGCCTTTGATAATGTAAACAAGGGAAGCAAACTTTAGAATCAGGATAGAACTTAAATTAACAACTTTTTTGCAGATCCTACAACTCACTTCGAGGGTTAAAATGTAAAAACACTCCTAAGGTCTATCACTCGTAACAAAAAGAGTTCCTCACTCTCACACTTCCACAAGTCCTTAAACTCCTACATCTCAAAATTGATAGTACAAGCACAATATAAAGACTAATCTTAACATATTCAAATACAACTACGACAGTAATTTGAACTATTCAAATAGAAGATGGCTTCCAACGTCTAAAAAATATAAGTAAATGAAATAAACCTCAAAAGAAACATAATACGTAATGTATTTTCAGATAAAACTAACCTGAAAAATCCCATTCACGAGCATCTCACCTTCAGCAACAACTATTGTATTCTCAGATAAAAATCCAGTAGTTGTCTTGTAATACTTATTAAGGAAATAATGCTGGCACGTGCACATTCTCGGAAAACTAAAAATTGTATTAGCACAATAAGTTTCAGATCATAAAGACCTTTGGAAAGAATTTCTCAACCGTCAAGGGTAAAGAACAAAACATCAAATCAGCTTTTCAGCAGTCGGTAACCTTGCAATATTAAATGGAGGACCAGTTGACGGCTGTTCACTCTTTTTAAAATCATTCTTGAGCAAGGATGACATGGTCATAAATGAAGAAGCATTTAGAGATTTTGGCAAGGTAAACTTATACAACAGCGTGCGAAGCTTTGGCAAACCCGTGTTACATCATTTTTTTATAACATCCTTCTACAAATAAAGCACACCTATAAGGAGGTATCTCTAAGGAACAGGCTTGGAACTTCTTTAGAGACCAAACAAAAGGTAATAGGGTATGAGTTGAGTTCAAAAATTAGAGCAGACAGGAAATTGGATAGGTCAGGTACAGGGTAGAAAGGGATAGTTTCAAATTATAAGCATAGAGTCATTCAGGATCAATAAATAGTAATAACAATAATAAAAAGAAGTGGAAGATTCATATAAAATCCAGACATGATAACATAAAATGGAAGGATATTGCTCTCGACAAATCGATTTCAACAGAAGCGGTAAGATCTTCCAAGTAAAAATGGCCATCCTCTAACTGGGATATTAAACCCATGATCCATCTTCTTCCCGCTTGTCCAACCAGAGACTGGATGGGAGCTATCTGTTGCACAAAAGGCGTGGAAATCATGACAACAAAAATCTGAAGCACATTTCCAACATAAAAATACATCATGTGGTTTTCTTTCTAGGAGGAGAGAAAGAATAAGAGCACCTCGCAAGTTCCATAATGAGACATATCGGTATCAAAAGCAGGCTTAGAAAAATGTTGATCGCGAGAGACTCTTTGTAAAAGTAGCAATAGCCTATCCTTGTAAAGTGCTGCTTTAGCAGAGGGCTGTCCGTGAATGGGTAACGGTCCTGTATGCCTAGGATCACATCATCATCATCGAGACTATTTTATAATAATTTGTATCAATAGATTCAAAATAAAAAGTAACATACTGATAAAATTGCTTCTTGATGGGATCGTAGTGAAATTTCGGGACTAAAAAGGCATCAATCACCCGAATACAAGAAGAAGACAAAGAATAAGTATCAGAAGGAACTTCATCCACAGCATCATCAGCTTCCAATAAATTAGTTATAACACGACGCATCGGGTCCCTATCGATTATAGAGGATTTCACCCCCAATTTTTCTGACACACAAATCGAATTGAATCCAATCAAAATTTTCTGATTCTCCGACAACTATTTAAAAACCAATATTAATTGTAATATAGGAAGAAAAAGAAGAGATCAGATTACGAACGAGATTGGAATTGGAAGTGGTCGAGGAGGAGATCGATGGCCTCGTCTTCAGCGCCATGAAAACGGTCGACGAAGGAGAGGATCTCGTCGAGAGTATCAAGTTTGAGAGCATAACCTCTGATTTTAAATTTCTTCTGTATCTTCTTCCTCACCCAACTACTACTACTACTCATTTTTCTTTGCTTTTCTTGTAGTCTTGTGCTTCCTAATCTCTGCAACTATAGGGCTGAGGAAATGTATTAGTTTGGGCGGGAAAAATGGCTGCTCAGTGGCGGGAATGCGATAAAATATAAATTACATCGTAATTAATTTTAAATCAATCACGTTGGTAAGGCTACTAGATTTAGTTCTCGTAAGATTCTAAGGCCCGTCTGGTTATTGGTTGATTAGTTATTTTTCAGCTAATTGACCAAAATTAGCTAATTAATTTTATTAAAAAAAATATTTAATTTGTTTAGTTATAAGTTGATTGAGTTGGCTGATTCAACCCAACCAACTGATTTGTTAGAAGCTTCTCTATAGGACCGTTTAAGGCAATCAGTTGATAACCCTTTACTTTAATGTCGATTTTGCCCTTACTTATTACCGTCTCATTTTTTGTTTTCTCTAGATTCCTCTTCCTTTCCTTAGCTCTTACCTTGCGTCTCTCACAGCTCTCACATCTCAACCAGATCAGCCGTTGGTTTACGGATATGTGTAGCTTGCATGAGAATTAGAACGGTGCTCTTTTGTTCTTTTTTTTTTTTGTTTCCATTTTTCCTTGTATTTTACACATTTCTTTCTTTCCGTTCAGATGTACATTTAAGGCTGCCGATCACACTTAATGAGTTGGTTCCTTTTACACCAAACAAGACTTCATAAAAGCTTCTTTTCTCTGATGCTATCCCACGGCAGCTATTGACGACGGTGATTTCCAGGGTTTGTTTTCAGGTACGTGATCGAAAAAATAACCTTAACCCTCTTCTCTTTTTCTTCCCTTCACTCTATTTGAATGTGTAATTGTATGTTTATTGTGCGGGCATGCTTGGTTCTTGAATAGTCGTTAACTTGGTTATTGATTTAAGGGTTTTTCTGGATGAAAGTTAACTACTTGATTAAAAGTCCATGATTAAAAGAGACCGGGAGTGGCTTCGTGTTTTTCTTTTAAGGCTTGTTTATTTTAAACTCTGAAGCTTATGAGAGACTAGGCTTAATTCTTAAAATTGTGTCTTTACGTTGGCAATATAATATTGACACTATTTGGGATAACAGATGGGCTTGATGTACAATTAGTGGAATGAGTTGGAGGTTGCTCTGAAATTATGTCCTGGGAGTGCAAATGGTTTGGTGTTAATACTGTTGTTTGAATACCAATTTCCATTTGTTCATAACCTTCTCTGTTTCCTTTCTTTTCAATAATTTTGACTATTACTTTTCTTCTTTGCTTCAATTGTTATTTTGTACATTTGTTGTTCTTTACGTTGCTTAGATACCTAGAGAATACTTGGGGTATCTAAAATTTGAGTACCTTCAATAGAGATATTACAAATATAGGTAGATCAATTTTGATACCCTTTATAAAAAATGTATTTAGAGCCTTATTTTCCTCTTCTTTTAGTAGAACAATTTAAAATATGAGGTTGTCACTTTTGATGATGAGCGTTGATGACCCTGTCCTACTAATTCTCATGATTATGTTTCCAAAGGGGAAAAAAAAGAAAAACTTAACATCTCCTTCTTCTGGGTAAGCTTGATTCTTTGTTTTAGTTTTGTTGGCCTTGTGATTTGTCTTTGATGAGATTGTTGGGCCACCAACGTTTTGAAATTAAGTTCAGAAGAGAAGCTTTCTTTAGAAGGTTATATAGTTTGAAAGCTATGCATATTTTCCTTCTGTTGTATTTGTTTTGGAACGAATGCAACCTTATATGTTGCAGAGGTGCTTTAATTTTCAAACACATTGGTGAGGTTGAACAATTATTGGGTTTTCCATGCAAAATACTTGGTTTTCTCTAGTATGTTATTCTTGTACCACCTTGTTACCTGTTTCTTTACGTTGTGTCTATGCTAATTCCAATTCTACTTTTACTTAATCAATTTATGCAGCAGATGATACATAGTGGTTGTTTTGATGATTTAGCAAGTTAGGCCTGGGTAAAGTGGGAGCAGAAATGCTTGTCCACTCACCTCAACCTAACAGGTAACTTATCCTGCAATCTTTCCTTGGAACTATCTGTTAATTTCATAAGTTATCTAGTTATAACTCTATTGTAACTATTTGTCCATTATAATTATCTAGTTTATCCTACAAACTATCTAGTTGTAACTATCTGTTGATTTAATGAAACATCAGTGCTTGCAATTCCTCTTTAGGACCAGTCTGAAACTAAATCTGAGATATAATGAAAGTATATCTGAGATAGATGTTTCATTAAATAAAGTCTGATAGTAGTTGAGATATAAATGGATTTGCTGCAGTTGAACAAGGAAGTATGTTGTAGAAAGTTGCATTAATTTCGTGGGAGTTGTAGCTACTCTTTTTATTTATTGCATTTCCATTTATTACTCACAACTGCCCACCGTCTCTTTTTCACGTTTAAAATGGAAAAGCTCAACATAATTGTTAGTTGTTAGTCTTTACAACTTGCTTTTTTCTAGTCATTAGGTTCTTCAGAATCATCATGCTGGGCAAAATACTTCAGTTTCTCCCATATATAAGATACAAACTTCTTTTATTTAGTGTTATTGCTTAGTTGTTAGTCTTTACAACTTGCTTTTTTCCTATCATCAGGTTCTTCAGAATCATTAAGCTGGGCAAAATACTTCACTTTCTCCCATATATAAGGTACAAACTGCTTTTATATAGTGTTATTGCTTAGTTGTTAATCTTTGCAACTTGCTTTTTTCTAGTCATCAGGTTCTTCGGAGTCATCAAGTTGGGCAAAATACTTCACTTTCTCCCATATATAAGGTACAAACTGCTAGACCTTGTTTTCTTTCTTAAATTTGCTTAATTGCTTAATTGGTTGTTTATATTTATTTATTTGGTTTAAATTTTT
>JAOTAX010000006.1:26581205-26598315 GCA_025629825.1 Erythroxylum guanchezii
GGGAATGATATTGTGTTTTATACACTTATGTGATGGTGTATAATTATAAAATTTATGTTAAGTAGTAATTTCATTGTATATCTTTTATGTATAAAGGATCGGGAGCTAGGAATCAAGGAGCTCGTACTGAGAATTTTTGAAGGCAAAGTAGTGCACACTCTCTTTTGAGGTGAGTTAGGGAACCATATTTCTCATATGGGATTAGATCACTCTAAGACATGTATGATGACTTGTATGTGAATTTTGGACCTAGGTAATGCATAGTAAAATTTAATCTCTAATAGATGCTAGTATATTTGTGTATTTAATAAACAATATTTTTTTAAATAACTCTTTACTATTAGAGTGCAACTAATGTTTTTATTTCGTATTTTGAAAAATGACATTGTTTTCAACAAACCTGCACTCGAAGTGTAAAAGAATAATGTTTTATTTTTTGAAACTATGTTTTTGAACAACTTTGCACTTAGAGTGCAAAAGATGACTTTTATGACATGAAATAATGTTTTGGAACTTACTTATGCATAAATGAGTCATATATGCTACGTGTATGTTTTCTCTTTTGGCTTAGAGCCACAGTAAGGTTTCATTTTATCAGTTGGACTGATAAATAAAAGCATGATGCCTTACTTGATTTTTTATTCTTAAATATTGTATATAATTTTTGTGATTGGTTATGAAATGATTAGTCAATCGTGTGTTGGGCACAATAAATTAGGCGATCCTCGTATCCTTGACGTTCGTACATAAAGTCAAGTCTCCATATCGACACCTTTCTTGGGGACTTGTAGGTGATTCCACACCTAGGATTTGGACATCGATGAGGTCATCACTTAGAGTCATTACGCTCTTGTCAAATGTAGTCCAGACTCACCACGGATGCTTGTTTTCTGATGAGATTTGATGAATACATCTGATGTTTTTATGCCTTTCTATATTAGAATTGGATCCTATATCCACAAGATGGGTGATTAATAGGCTGGGCCTATATATTTCCTAACCAATATATGATGCGGTATAGGCTAGGCCTATATGTTTTTATGTCATGTTTATTCCCTTCACAGGTTATCTATACCGTCTTGGTATGATCGAATTCTATTTTTGATATATGTCCTTCCTGCTCCCTAAGTACCTTGTGTACTTAGCCCCTCTGCTCTCCAACCATGTAGGTTAATTTAGTGAGTTTGAAGCTTTGAGTGGATCGTGTGGTCTTTTGACATTTCAGGGTATTACCATACGTGGGTAGTTTCTTATTTTGTACTTTTGTTGTCTAGTAGCTTATGAACTGTGTTTATGTAGATATTATTTATGATTTTGTAAGATAACTTTTAATTGCCTTCCATTTTATAAATGATTTTATGTATGAATTTTCAATAATGCTATTGAGATTGCCTTGAGTGAACTTTAGAGTCCTGAAGTTATGGTTTGATGAGAATATAGAAGTGTATTTGAAATTGTTTGCAGGTTTTGGAAATTTTAAAATACAGCTGTTATGTTGCTCAAATTTTTTAAAAAAAGAAAAAAAGATATTCAGTTAGCCTTGCATAGTCTGATTAAAGATACTGTGAGTGTCTTTAGCCCCGTTATGCGGCGGTTGTTATGGGCTCGATGTGGTATCGGGTCGTGATAGCTTATATATGGTTTCCCAAATCTTAATTGTTAACAATAACAGAAGGTCAAAACATATGTTAGGAAAACAATTGTAATGATGATGGTGAATCATGTATAAGTTGATTAGTTTTAGAACTAAAAGCAAACACATGAGATAAATCATTCATGACATGGCAAAAAAAAAGATAGATACAAAGTTGACATGTTTACACTGTAGGATTAGAATTAGTTTATACTATACATTAATTATAGTCTTACCTAGGGGTTAGGGATTGAAAATAAAAATACAATACCTATAGTAGATATTAGGTCTTAAAATTAAATTGAAATGCCAAAGTTTCATTTATAGGAAACAAGATCTAACTTTCATGAATAAGTGCTTCTTCTATATTCATAGGTTTAATTTTAAAAATAAAAACTAGATGTGATATACTTCAAAAATGTGTGCTATGACATTATGTTTAATATATGGCCTATTATATGTGGGAGCATGATTCTTGCTTCTAAAATAATGTTGAGTAATAGATGACTATGAATGAGATTACATGCTACCTTATGTCTTTGCATAGAATTTATAACTATTCTTTTTCCTGATAATATTGAGCTCTATGTCTAAATTTTTAACCATAAATGAATGTATAAGACTTGCCTTTAAAGTAAGGCCTAATGGGTGAAGCATATGTATATGATTTGCATGCATGCTTAGATATTAATGCACTTTGATTATCTTTTTTGTTAGGCAAAGGTTATCCAATATGAAAATGTTTTCCTTTGATAAATGTAGTATTATAATTGGATGCATGCCCATAATTATATTTAATCTCATACCTATTATTGGATTCTTTTATGTTCTTACCATGCTTTTTAGTTTCTCACTTCCTTAGTGAATTTAGACAATGAGTCCTTGAAAGAATTAGCCTCCTTCTTTAATGTCTTAATCTTATGCTTTAATTCACCTAAGTTATGATTGCTAATAATAGCCATATTCTTACATGATTTTATATTATACAATTCGTTCTTCATCATATTAGTATTACTTATATACACATCTAAATACTTTTGAGACTCTTTTGACCCTAGGGTATAGTTTATTTCTTATCATACTTATGATCTTAAGACTTTAAACTAGTTCATACTTATCATCTCAAAACTTCCTTAATTTTTTATTTCTCAACTTTACTTAATCTACCTATAACTTCTTATTAGCCTATTTAATTTAAGAGGGTCCCCTCATCTTATTCTCATTGTTCTTATTTATCGTGCTACTCATATTGTATGCCTTTTTATGTCTTTAAATGTCAAATATTGTTATTTTCACCTTTAATTTTATGATGTTCATATGTAAAATATGAAAAATACATGATCACATGAATTGTCTTTCTTGCAGGTCATGTTTTGTGTTAAAGAACATCAAGAATTGTCCAAAGTCATTTGTCTTCTTTGTAGTTTGTCATTGTCTGTCTATCAAGGTAAGCCATTCAACTAAGTAATGTCTACAATGTGATCGATTTTGTGTTTTCTTTGTAATTTCACCTTTAACAATGATTGATGAGTTGTTTAAATTGTTTAATAGTCTAAATATTTATATATGGGTATTAGTTAAATAAGACTTGAGAAGCCATTGTGATTAGTTCAGGTCTTCATTTATAGGAAACAAAATCTATTATAGATGATTTGAGGCATAATAAACCCCTAGGATGGTATATAGGCTAGAAACCCATGATGTAGTTCCTATGAGACTTATCGATGAAAAATCCTAGGAGCTTAGGAGTCATAGCGAGAACTTGCTTTCTCGATTCATATGGTGTAACAAAGTCATATACCATAGTGCTTATTTAAAATTAAACTTTGGAAATCAACTTGTAGGTGATTGATGCAAACATAGTTATCTTGTTTTTTCGTATGTTGTTGTTTGGAATATTGTTAGAATGATTGATGACTAGATGTATGAATTACATAAGTATTTACTGCATGTCAAATAAGTTTGTATAATTATGGATGATTTGAGTTATGATAAACTCTTAGGATGGTATATAGGCTAGAAACTCGTGATGCAACTCCCATAAGGCTTATCGGTGAAAAATTCCAAGAGCCTAGGAGTCACAGTGAGAACTTGCTTTCTCGATTCATATGTGTAAACAATGTCACGTACCATAGTTCTTGGTTGGCATAATGTTTTATTTGTCTGATACTTACATATGTTCAGTTTGTAAAATTGTGAACTCATATGGTGGGATAGGTTGGTATCAATTTGGAGGGGAAATCGTCAGAGACTTGTAAAAACTTAAGGGATGTTTTGTAAAGTAAAGAATAAATGTTCTGTAAACTTAGGGGAAATGAAGGATAGTAACTATGAAATCGCTTTTTTAAATAACAGTTTTGTAGAAATAAGTAAAGTCGATAGATCTTGGATGTATAGACAATTAACACCCGATGGTTTCATTAATCTTGAGTTTGTTGAGGGATCTGAAGCTTTTATTCACTTTGTATGTTCTCAACCTACATATATGGTTGGTCCAAAGATCAGATATCCATATAAAAAGTGCAAACATAATTGTTTTCTTCTTATTAATGTTAATAAAAAAGTTTAGTCCAAATTATTTTGAGTTAACACAAAATGGGCAGCCATTAATTTGTAGCACTTCAAAGGGTAATAAAGTAAACTTGTCAATAAATGTGGATGGGTTTGAAGGGAGGACTGGATTTATAACAAATAATGTAGGTGTAATTGAAAATCTTTACATGCAAATTGTTTATGATGCAGCTAGTTATACCTTTTAGGAAAATATATTAAATCTTAAAGAAGAATCAAATCCACATGTAAAAGACGTTTTTTGACTTGCTAAAATTAGCTAACTAAGGATTATGTCCAAATTATGAGAACAGGACTTAATTATCTTCAATTGCTCGAATATTGAATATAAAGTCTGAAAGGCATATTTCTGATCAAAGTTTGGATAAAATTCTTGCTTGGTATATTGAATCATTGCCTCCGGATCACATAATGGTTGATAATTTCTACAATATGAAGAAACTTATTAGGGTTCTTGGTTTACCAATTGAAAAAATTGATTGTTGCAATTTTGAAAGTATGTTGTTTTGAGGAGATAATGTGAAATTGATTATTGTAGAACTCTGAAACTGTTGATGACAGTCAGGCATATCTTGATGCAGTGGGTGGTAGGGACCGTTGTGGAAGGATTTTCAGCTTAGGTTCATTTGATTGATTGTTGCAATTTTGAATGTATGTTGTTATAGGAGGTAATGTGGAATTGATTGTTGCAGAACTCTGAAATTGTTGATGAGAGTCAGGCATATTTTGATGCAATAAGTGGTAGGGACTGCTGTGGAATGATTTTCGGCTTAGATTCATTTGCAAACATATATCATTCGTAATCTCCACATCTACTACAGCTACATCTAATAGACAGTCCGCCTCAAATGAAAGAGTCATTCAGCTTGAGAGCATAATAGAGAGGCTAGCAACTTAGTTACAACAGTTGATGGAGTTTATAGCCCAACTCCATAATGAAAAGGATCAATTGAAGGGCAGGGATAAGACCTCATCGTAGTAGTCAGAGTATCCACCTTCACCTCCCGTATAACTTAGATGGATAATTGAATGTATTTGATGTTTTGTTACTTTTAAGTTTTTGTATAAATTCTTAATGTATAGTTATTTTCATGATACTTATTCATGTACATTTTAAATTTATTATATTAACATTTAGGATAATGTTTATTTTTTATTTATCAATCAATGTTATATTATTTACAGAAATTAAATATACAAAAAATCATAAGATTATGAATAGAAAACTCGGTAGGAAGTGAGGCTGGTAGAAATTTATCAAAGTTAAATTTCTTAATAGAACTACAATATTTCATCACTAATTAGCGACCGGATGATACCATCCATCGGTACATTACCAACGAAAAATATCATTTCAAATTCACTGATGGTATGTTGGGATTCCATCCTCAAAGTAGCAACGGAATATTATAAATTTGATGGTAAATTTGCCTTAACTTACCAATGGAAGTCTAAAATTCTGTTGCTAAATGTACCGACGGATATATAAACTTCAGTCAGTAAATTTACCAACATTCATTTCTCCGATGTATCTTTCCTCGGTAATTTCCGTTGCCAAATTTATTTTTCGATAGAAAAACTTTATTTTTTATCGGTAATTTCCATTGCAAAAACCCTTTTTTTCTTGTAGTGGAGTTAGCGAGAGAAAAATAGAACCGTTATAAAAGTGACTCGGTACTTGCTACATGAGAAGGATTTGCCTAAAACATTTTGGGCAGAGGCAATCATCACTGCTTTTTTTTGCTGAACAGATTATCAACTAAACCCTCTCCGTTAAACACCTTATGAAGGATGGTTTGGTCATAAACCCTCTGTCAAATTTATAAGTGTTTGGTTATTTGAGTTTCTCTTACGTTCCTCAGGTTAAGAGAGTTAAATTGGACAAGAAAGTTGATCCTGGAATATTAATAGGCTACATCAATACTTCAAAAGCCTACAGAATATTTCAGCAACATACAGGAAAAATAATTATCAGTAGAGATGTTGTATTTATGGAGGAGGGGCAATGGGATTAGAATAAAAGTAAAGAAGAACAATATCTTAGTGGATTACTACCCAATGTAGACGATGTGGACGGCCAACCAATTAAAGTAGAAGGTTGCTTTCTGACATTTATGTAGTGCAATGTTGTAGTATTAGAACCTGCAAGTATTAAGGAAGCAATGAAGGGGCAAAAATGAATAGTTTTCATGAAAGAAGAGTAGAGAATGATTGAAAAAAAAATACTTGGCAGCTAGTTGAAAAACATCAAGACAGAAATGTTATTAGGGTAAAATGGGTTTTTAGGACTAAGCTTAATGCTAATGGATTAGTAAACAAGAATAAGGTAAGGCTTGTTGAAAAAGGATATGCATAAGTCTTTGGCATAGACTTCTTTAAAACCTTTACTCTAGTGCCATTAATCTACTACTTGCTATTACAGCTCAAAAGGGTTGGAAAGTCTTCCAACTAGATGTGAAGTCTACATTTTTGAATGGTTTCTTAGAGGAGAAAATATGTATTGAACAATCAAAGGGCTTTGTTATACAAGGATAAAAGGAGAAGGTCTATTTATTGAAGAAGGCTCTATATGGTCCCAAGTAGGCACTAAGGGCCTGATACTGTTGTATAGATGATCACCTTCTAAACTTAGGCTTTGTTAAAAGCCTAAGTGAAGCAACTTTTTATGTGAGAAAGGCTGGCATTGACTTAATTGTTGTTTCTATTTATGTTGATGATATTTTGATCACAAGAAGTAATCGAGAGCTCATTGATAATTTCAAAGCTAAAATGCTAAAGGAATTATAGATGACAGACTTGGGATTGATGTCTTACTTTCTTAGTTTAGACTATTCATAAGCCAATGTAAGTACGCTAGTGACACTCTTATGGAGGGGTGTAAGGCTATTGACACTCTTTTGCAATCTGGAGTGAAGTTATGCAAGTATGGTGGTGCTGCCAAAGTGAATGAGAATCACTACAGAAGTTTAATTGATTGTCTTATGTACCTCATTGCCTCCAAACCATATGTTGTGGAAGCAGTGAGTCTTTGTCCAAATTTACGCATTGTGTAAGTGAGGAACATATGTAAGCTGCTAAACATATTATAAGATACATCAAAGGAATTGTTGACTGTAGTATTAAGTATACAAGTAGCAAAAGTTTTATTTTAACATAGTTTTCTAATAGTGTTTAGGTAGGTTCAATTGATGATATGAAGAACACAATTGGTTTTTGCTTCAACTTTGATTTAGGTGTGATCAATTGGAGTTCTAAGTAGTAAGAAATTGTTGCTCAAAGTATTGCAGAAGCTAAGTTTTTCGCTGCAACTGCAGCAGCAAACCATGCAATATGGCTCAGGAAAAATCTGCAAGATCTAAATGTGGTGCAACTAAAACCAACTCAGATTTCTGTTGATAATTAAGTAGTTTTATCAATCTCCTCAAATCGAGTTTTTTATGGTAAAACAAAACATTTCAAGATTAAATTTTATTTTCTTAGGGAGATTTAGAAGTAAGGGTAGTTCTCCTTCATTTACTGCAAATTGAAGATCAAACGACTGATATATTTATCAAGGCTTTGTCAAAAGCCAAATTTGAAGATTTGAGAGACAAATTGGGAGTTTGCAACATTAAAGGTAAGAAGGCGTGTTAATATTGCCTCAATGTTACAAGTGCCAGGAGAATTGAACATAACTGCAATTTGTTTTGTTGTTAAATTGGTGTTTCAATAGAAAATCCTAGTTTTTAGGATCGCGAGTCAAAGTTTGGTAGAGAAATTGTTGCAAGTTTATTGTTAACATTACTAGATTCAGTAACTATTTTTTTGGTTATTTATTGATGTGAGCTCAAGAGAGAGTCGAAGGACAAGTCAATAATTAGATGATCCGTTGACCATGCCGAAAGGATTAATTACTCATGACAATGCTAAAAATCTTAGAGAAGCTTTTGGTGGGCTTATATGTACCATGGTTGATGAAAAAAAGGCCTTTAGAGATCAAGTTACAATTAATAACATCAAGGCAATAACACTATTCACATATTTTGATTTAGGCTGAAATTCTAACATTGATTTAGGCAGAATCAGCCCAACTGACCAATATGAAAGTCTTAGCTTGTAGATTTAGCTTTCCAACGGTTTAATATTTTCCTTAATTGGAGGTTTGTAGCCCAAGATATGCTCGATTTATTAAAGGATGTTCTGCTAGAAAATTGTTACGCTTTCCTAAGTGACTTTTCATTTTTCTAGTTAGGCTTTTCATTTTTAGCCCTATTTTGACTTTAAAAGGTTGTTTTTTGCACTTCCTATTCAGATTACATTCAAAATAATTTTAGGTCATTTTGTGTGGGATTCAATCCTAAAATTCTTTATAAACCGATTTTACGAACTTATCAAGTGATTAGTCGGATTACTTGTGGCATTCTTTTGATGTCTTTATACGTTTTTGGTTTTTGATTGCATTGTTAATCTTGGTTCAAGGCGTCGAAGGATCTTTGGACAACTTTAAATTCTTGGGTTGGGGTTTTGATTGGATCTATCAAGGGGTTCCTAATCGAGTTGATTCTAAGGGTCCTCATCATTTGGTATCAGAGCTTTGGCTTGGTTTCAAGTTCATATCCATTGTCCTTATCATCTTCATTTGTTTTTCTTGTTTCTTTGCTATTTCAGATTTCTATTTACTTTTGTCCTTGTTTCCCTTATACTATTTATTTCGCTCCATGTTTTATCGTTATTGTTTCATTGCCGTTTGTTAACATCGTCTTTGTTGTTCTTATTTTGTAATTTTATTTCAATTCATACTTCGTGTTATGTTTGCGGTTTAGTTTTTGTTAAGATTGTTCTTGTAAAAAATATGAAAAAGTCCAAACAAAGTCAGAAAAATCCAAAACAAATATGAAAAAATTAAAAAAAAGTGCTTTGTTGATTCGTTGATCATAATTTGATAAGATTGTGGATAGTTCATCTTAAAGTATTGTTGCGATTATAGGTTGTTAATGAAAGAAGTTTGTTGGAATTTGTGAAGTTTGGTGATTGATAGAAAGTTTTTGTGGATTGCTAAAAGTTATATTGCATTATTGCTTAAATTGAAATTGAGATTTTTGAAACTTGAACGATGAAACTTTGAATATCTAATTCCTATTACAAAATTTCTCTTTCAATCCTTTGTATTTCTTTGGTTATTGACTCCAATGTGTTACTTTTCATTGCTCTCTTATTGCTTCCCGTTGATTTCTTCAAAATTTCTTTAGTAAAAGTGTCACTTTCAATTTGATTGTCCTTGATTTGTTTGGAATTTTAATTGGCAAAGAATTTCGGAAAAGAGTCAAGAGTGGTAAAAGGCAAGAGTGATTTACATCAAAAGAAAAAGCCAAAATAATTTGAGCAAAATATGAGTGAATCATCATCTATTCGAGTGAAACATGTAAAGGAGTGAGTGAGGTTTCTTTTTAACTAACATTATTACACTTGTTTTTCTTGTTACTTTGTAATGTCTAAGGCAAGTGAAGAAAAGGATTCAGAAGACCTAGTTATAACTTTAAAGGCTTTACAAGAACAATTGAACCGAATGAATCTTGCATTTGAAAGCTACGGAGATAGGTTAGAAAGCTTAAAGGCTCCAAAATGAGGTCGACTAACACCACCACCAACCAACTAACCTGAATTTGAGGATGTTGAAACTAAAACAAACATGGAAGAGTGGGATAGATTTCAAACTAGGGAGGATGCTACAGGAGGTTGAAGGAGAGGTGATGTGCCTAGAAGAGAACTAAGAGCTAGGTAAAAAGTTGATAGAAACCTGAGCAGTATAAAAATGAAGATTCCTTCTTTTCAAGGTCGAAGTAATCCAGACCAATATTTAGAGTGGGAAAGAAAGGTAGATCCTTGTGTTTGACTGTCATTACTATTAAAAAGAAAAGAATATCAAATTAGCAACTGTAGAATTTACAGACTATGCTATAGTTTGGTGGAATCAGGTTTAAATTAACAGAAGAAGAAATGGGGAGAGACCTATCCAAACATAGGATGAATTGAAGGTTGTCATGAGAGCAAGATTTGTTCCTAGTCATTATTACAGAGAACTGCATCAAAGACTCCAAAACTTAAAACAAGGGTCTAAGAGTGTTGAAGAGTACCATAAAGAAATGGAAATGGCTATGATTAGGGCAGATGTTGTAGAAGATCGAGAGGCTACTATGGCTAGATTCTTGTGTGGGTTGAATAGGGAAATTGTCGACACAGTTGAGCTACAACATTATGTGGAGATTGAAGATATAGTTAGTGTTTCCATAAAAGTAGAGAAACAACTTAGTTACAAAAAATTAGCTAGACAATCCCAATTCAGTAATAGTGGTGGATCGCCTTAGAAGTCAGGCTACAAGAGAAATAGTGAAGAGAGGAATTCATCTAATTTCAAAGATGATAAGTTTACACCAAAATCTAAAGAAGACAAGTATACTCCTAAAGAAAATAGCAAACTTTTTTAAAAGAATAACGAAACCACTCCAATGACCAGCGGCAGCAAAACTAAGTGTTTTAGATGCTAAAGGGATGACCACATAGCTTCTCAATGACCTAACAAGAGAGCTATAATCATAAAAGATGATGGGGTTGTTGAAATAGATGGAAAGGAGACAGATCTAGAAATGCCACCTTTAGAAGATGCAAGTGATGTAGAATATCCAGAGCATAGAGACTTACTAGCTGCAAAGAGAGCTTTAAATTTGCAGGCTAAGCATGATGCTCCAAAAGAACAACAGGAAAATATTTTTCATACTAGATGCAATGTAGGTGGGAAGGTATGCAGTCTAGTTATTGATGGAATTAGCTGTACTAATGCTGCTAGCACATATTTAATGGAAAAGCTTGTATTGTCATTATTTGAAACATCGGAACCCCTACAGGCTGTAGTGGCTGAATAATTATGGCAAGGTCAAAGTGACTAGGCAGGTGATTGTGCCATTTACTATTGGCAAGTATTCTGATAAGGTTTCATGTGATGTGATTCTGATGTAAGTAGGCTACATACTTTTGGGTCAACCTTAGGTGTATGATTGTAAGATCTCACGTAATGGTTATCTAAATACTTATTCTTTTTCTAAAGATGGAAGACTTATCACCCTCAAGCCATTGTCTCCTAAAGAAGTATACAAAGATCAGCTGAAGCTTAGACAATGAGAGGAGTCAGAAAAAACAAAAAGAGTTGAGCTGAAAAAACATAATGGGGAAAAGGGAAAAATGAGTGAGAGTGAGAATTTAAAAATCAGAGATAGTGAGAGGGGAAAGGGAAACACTGAGTGCAAAAGAGATAAGAAAGTGAGCTTGTATGCGAGAGGGAGAGATTTTAGAGATGATTATCATGAAAAAAAAATCACTTGTAATGTTGATATACAAGGAAACTTGTTTTAATGTTGCTGACCTTGATGATTCTTTTCCCTCTATTGCTAAATCTCTTTTGCAGGAATATAGTGATATTTTTCTAAAGGAACTTCCAAAAGGTTTGCTACCCATCAAAGGGATTGAGCATTAGATTGACTTGGTGCCTGGAGTTTCATTGCCTAATAGGCTAGCATATCACAGTAACCCTAAAGAGACTAAGGAATTACAAAGACAAGTGGAAGAGCTTAGAGCTAAAGGCTAGGTCAAGGAGAGTACGAGTCCATGCGTTGTTCCTGTGATATTAATGTCAAAGAAAAATGGAAGCTAGAGGATGTGCATGGACTGTAAAGCAATCAACAAAACAACAGTAAAGTATCGACATCCCATTCCTAGGTTAGATGGCATGTTAAATCAATTTAATGGTGCTGTGATTTTCTCTAAAATTTATTTGATTGGGGGATACCACCAAATTCGTATGTTCCAAGGTGATGAATGGAAAACTACATTAAAAACTCCAGATGGACTATATGAGTGGATGGTAATGCCATTTGGTTTGACAAATGCACCTAGCACTTTTATAAGATTGATGAACCATATACTTCATGCATTCATTAATAAGCTTGTTGTTGTGTACTTTGATGACATCTTGATATACAGTAGGAGCTCAGAAGAACATATGCATCATTTGAAGTGTGTACTTGATGTCTTGCGTGAACAAAAGTTGTATGCAAATGTTAAAAAGTGCAGTTTTTGTATGGATAAGGTTAATTTTCCTGGTTTTATTGTTAGTGCTAAGGGCATTGAGGTTGATGAGAATAAAGTGAAAGCCATTAAAGAGTGGCCAACACCTTTAGCACTTTAGCTGCACCACTTACAGAGGTCATTAAGAAAAATATTGCATTTAAGTGGGGTCCTGAATAAGAAAAGGTATTCATGTTACTTAAAGATAAATTGTGTTCCACTTCTTTACTTGCTTTTCCTGACTTTGATAAAATTTTTAAAATTGAATGTGATGCCTCTGGAATAGGCATAGGTGTTATGTTGATGTAGGAGAAACAACCTTTGGCATATTTTAGTGAAAAGTTGAATAGAGCGAGTCTAAACTATTCTACATATGATAAAAAAATTGTATGCTTTAGTGAGAGCACTCGAAACATGACAACTTTAATTGTGGCCAAAGGAGTTTTTCATCCACACTGACCACGAGTCCTTGAAGCATCTCAAAGGACAAAGAAAGTTGAATAGGAGGCATACAAGGTGGATTAAGTTTATTGATACATTTCCATATGTCATTCAATATAAGCAAGGTAAAGAAAATGTGGTAATTGATGCACTATCTTGCAGTTATGCTTTAATCTCTACTCTAAGTAGTAATTTGTTAGGATTTGAGTACATCAAGGACTAGTATATTGCTGATACTGATTTTGGAAATGTTTATGATGCTTGTGAAACTGCTGCTTGCGATAAGTTTTATCGTCACTATAGGATTTTGTTTAAGGAAAATAGACTCTATGTGCCAAATTGTTCTTTGCATGAATTATTCATTAAAGAGTCTAATAGCGGAGGTTTAATGGGCCATTTTGGTGTACAGAAAACATTGGACATTTTGCATGAGCATTTCTTTTGGATGCATATGCGTAGGGATGTAGAACGTGTTTATGTAAATTGTGTTCAGTATAAACAAGCTAAGTCCAAAGTTATGCCTCATAGATTATACACACCATTGCCTATACCTAGTGCATCTTGGGAACATATTTCTATGGACTTCATTTTAGGTTTTCCTAGGTCTACACATGATAATGATTCAATTTTTGTGGTTGTTGACAGGTTTTTTAAGATGTTTCATATCATTGCTTGTCATAAAACCAATGATGCATCTTATATTGCAAATTTATCCTTTAAGGAAGTTGTTCAACTACAAGGAATTCCAAAGACCATAATTAGTGATAGAGATGTCAAATTTTTTAGTTCTTTTTGGAAAATGTTATAGGCAAAGTTAGGAACTAAATTGTTGTACTCGACTACTTGCCATCCACAAACGGATGGACAAACTGAGGTTGTCAATCATACTCTTAATACTTTGTTGTCTGTTGTGATTAGTAAGAATTTGTGCACTTGGGAAGCATGTTTACCCCTTGTTGAATTTGTGTACAATAGAAATGTTCATTCTTCTACAGGTTTTTCACCATTTGAAACTGTGTATACTTTTTACCCATTAACTATTATGGATTTACTTCCTTTGCCTGTTAGTGAATTATCTAATGTAGATGGTGAAAAGAAAGCAGATTTGGTAAGGAAGATCCATGAACAGACCCGTCGGCAAATTGAGAAAAAGAATAAACAATATGCATCTAGTGCTAATAAGGGAAGAAAGTTTGTTTCATTTGAACCCGGAGATTGGGTGTGGGTGCATATGCGCAAGGAAAGATTTTTTTATAAACGAAAGACAAAGCTACATTCAAGAGGCAATGGTCCATTTCAAGTTCTCAAAAAGAAAAATGACAATGCCTACAAATTGGATCTCTGAGGTGAGCATGCTGTCATTAGCACTTCGTTTAATGTTTTTGATTTATCTCCTTTTACCATTGCAGATTTGAGGACGAATCTTCTTCAAGAAGGGGAGGATGATGTGAGCTCAAGAGAGAGTCGAAAGACAAGTCAACTATCGGATGACCTGTTGACCATGCCAAAAGGATCGATTACTCGTGCTAATGCTAAGAGGCTTAGAGAAGCTTTGGGTGGGCTTATATGTACCATGGTTGATGAAGAAAAGGCCTTTGGAGATCAAGTTACAATCAATAACATCAAGGCAATAACACTATTCACGTGTTTTGATTTTGGACAAAATTCTAACATTAATTCAAGCTGAATCAGCCCAACTAACCAACATTAAAGTTGTAGATTTTTGAATTAGCTTTCCTATGGTATAAGATTTGCCTTAATCGGAGGTCCGTAGGCCAATATATGCTCGATTTACTAAAGGATATTCTGTCATAAAATTGTTACAACTTCTTAAGTGACTTTTCATTTTTCTAGTTAGGCTTTTCGTTTTTAGGCCCACTTTTGAGACTTTTAAAAGTTGATTTCTACACTTCCTATTCAAATTATATTCAGAATAATTTTAGGTCACTTTGTGAGGGATTCAATCCTAAAATTCTCTATAAACCAATTTACGAATTTATCAAGTAATTAGTCAGATTGCTTATAACATTCTTTTGATGTCTTTGTGCATTTTTGGTTTCAGATTGCATTGTTAATCTTGGGCCAAGGCATCAAAGAATCTTCCAACAACTTTGAATTTTTGGATTGGAGTTTTGATCCGATTGATTAAGGAGTTCCTAATCGAGTCAATTCTAGGGATTCCGCTCATTTATGATCCATATTTTCTTATCATTTTGGTTTCTTATATTGTTACTCATGTATTTAAGAAGTTGAATTCCATAAAACTGTTGCGATCTAAACAAAAAAAATATAAATTGAATTCTAACTAGAACAATTAGAGGCAAATGCACCCCGTCGACAAGTAATATAAAATGATAAGAACCGAATATCGTACCCAAGGGAATTTTAACACGCAAGACAGTTAAATTAATGGATGAAAAATTACTCGGACGATCAAAAATTGATTTATTTGAAAATAAAATAAAATAAAGTAAAGTAAGCAAATCAAGAAAATATGAAAAGTGCAAGGTATGAAAAAAAATGACTAGATTTTATCAAATGATAGAAATCAGTTAAGGTATTGGATTTCAGTTGGATTGGACACTAAAAATTGTAATGATGGATTGATGTAGGAATTAGTTCACTTAAGCAAGTTGAACCCAATGTTCATAGGGATTCCCTTCTGTTTTAAATCCGAGTCACCCACTTAGCTCATAGATAATTCGGAATAAAAGGCGTTCAATACAAGAAGCCTAAAATTAAGTTTGTTAATCCTAGGTATCCTCATATAAGATCCTAAGGTTGGTCTACACTTTAGTCTCTAGTACGTCGCTTGATTAATTTTTTGACAAATTAAATTCCATTGGTTATGGCATTTAATCATCTAAGGTCTTATCTAGGTGATCAAGCTAAATTAAGACTAAATATGCATTTAATCAAGCAAAAATCAATACCACAAAAATTATCCGAATCTAATATCAATCTTAACCTTAACTAAAAAAAACTTACTCACACATATTCATCAATGTAACATAAGTCACGGGCATAATATATAATTGCATTGATTAAATTCACAAAAATTAAACAAATAAGGAATAAAGATAAATTAAATCCCAGCAAAACCGTGGCTGCTGGGATTGAAAAATGTTTTGGCCACGTTTAGTTCGCTGTCTTCGTTCCTCTGATCTTCTCGCCAGCTTCTCTTTTCTTCTACAAAGTCACGTTGTCTTCCTTCCAACTCTCTGCCGCAGGTGCTTCAACGTTCCTCTTAGCACCAGCTGTCTTCAACGTTCCTCTTACCACCAGCTATCTTCCATGTGCTTTTAGCCCAGCTACAACATTCTCTCCATCTAGTCCAGCTGCAACGCTGTTCATGCCACCAGCTTCTGCGTTGTCTTCACACCACCAACTGCCAACGTTGTTCTCCTTATTCAGTGTTTTTTTTTTCTAGCTGTTGACGTGTGAATGGAGAGTGTATGTGAGTGGTGAGTGTATGTTGAGTGGTGGCTGTGGCTTGAGTGCAATGAGGAGTTATTTTCGTTTTTTCTTCTCTCCAGTGTCCACGCCACCAGCTGCTTGTTGTTCACCTCTTGCTACAGCCGCTCCCTTCTTCTCTTGTGTAGATGATTTTTAATGGAGGTCTCTGGTCTTTTGATCCCACCTAACGTCCTTCACATCCACACTCATGTTGCAGCTGCCTCCTTTTTCTATTTTACTGATGTGTCGAGTAAGATTGGTGGTCCACGATCAAAATCTGTCACAACACTCCAACTCTCCTCTTGCTTTTGTCTTCTTCTATCACGCTACTCTCCTCTTGCTTTTGTCTTCTTCTATCACGCTACTCTCCTCTTCTTTCTATTCATTGATGTGACAAATAAGTTGGTGGTCACCTCTCTTATTCACACTCAACACACTGGCTTTCACTCTATGCTACCCTCCCCTTTTACGCAGCTGCCATCTTGTTTTATTTCTTTTTGTTCTCCGTATTTTTCAAGCCGCCAGCTGCTTTGTCCCTCTCTACGCCGCACCACACAATTGTCCTCATGCAACATTCACTTCTTTTTTTCACTAGAAGAAATAGGGCGTTTAGCGGCAGAAATTACCGATAGAATTCAAATATTTTCTGACAGTAATGTAAAATAGCGACGGAAAATTACCGACAGTCAACGACGTCGTTAAAACGATTATCGGTAAGTGTACCGACGGAATTTACCGACGGTAAATATCGATCACTTTACAGACGGAATTTTATTTTCCGTCGGTAAATAAAATTAATTTTAAAAAAAAAGTCTCGATCATCGTTGATGAGGTATTCTTCAAGACTCTTCCTTTTATCTTCAGCAGAAGTAGTCACAATTTTCTCAACCTCTTTGAGCACAACCAACCATC
>JAOTAX010000006.1:26598415-26621189 GCA_025629825.1 Erythroxylum guanchezii
GAGAAAAGATTTCAAAAATTTATTTAAGCAATTGTTATTCATTATGTTTGAATTATTTAAAGAAATTGCTTTGTTTCAGACAATTTAAATAAAATGATTAAATTGATTACATTCATTGATTTTGAATGTTTTGATAAAATTGAAATAATTGTTAAATTAAATGTTTTTGAATGATTTGATTAGTTGATGAAATTTCTGAATGAATTGATAATTATGAAAATATCTTGAATTGATAAATTATAAAAAAAATTGTTTGATTTATGATTTTAAGGAATTGCTATGATTCTGGCATTCTTTGTGTTTAAATGTTTAAGGTTTTAATATAAGAATGGCAATTGGTTTAAATGTTTTGGAAATTGTGCATTCTTAAATGATTGGGAATGTGTTATGTAAATTGCTATGTGACATTATGTGTAGTTGTGAATGTCAATGTGTCTAGTTAGACACGATATGAGAACTAAGTTTCGAAATGTGCCTTCGGGCAATCCGATTTTGTTTCAAGTATGTGTTATATGGGTTTGGTTAGGTCCCTTAAGTTGAGTCAGTGTACTGTCTCGTTTTTAAAAGGCTTCTCCTGCCTGCCCGTTAATGGCATTGGAGCTCCGATTTCGAACTCTCTTAAGTTCACGGCTACACCTGACCGCTATGTGAGAAGGTGTAGTATGTATATTCATGGCTGCACAAGACCGCTACGCGCGACTGTGCAGCACGTTCCGTTTGGACCGAAATCAAACCATTCTGAAATGTTATGTGATTTTTGATTTGTTGATAATGTGATGCATTTATATGTGATTGCATTCATGTTTTGGGTTTTACTTATGAATTGTGAGAAGTTTTGAAAATTTTCGAGAAATGAAAGATTCGAGGTTTTCAACCGAATAAGTTTTGGAAAATTTTGATGAATGTTTTGAAAATGTGGAAAGTTTTAAGAAATAAGTCTTTTGAAAATTTTGCTAAATGGCAAATGTTTTATAAATGGATTTTGCTTATTTTTCAATTATAAATATGTTATCCATTGAGCCGTCGAGCTCATCCCCTTTCAGCCCCATCTCCAGGTATCGAGCAGGAGATTGAATGAAGGAAAGTCAAGATGTCCGTTCGATTTGTTTGTTTTGAATTTTGTGAACTTTTGATTTGTGGCTTTGGTATTGTATATGGCTTAGAGAGCCATTAAAGTTGTAGTGTATTTATGTTGGAATGTAAAGAAAGTATGCATTTATGTTTGGAAGTGAGTTGTGTATGAAGTATGGATTTTGTATATTGAATATTATTGGATTGTGTTTGGATTGATTTATGAATTGATACATTATCTTGAGATGAATATGAATGGAAATTAAATTATGTTTAGGATCGATGATATTGATGAATGAGAATTATTGAAGTGCTAGGTATAGAATTGCGTTTGTTTGTGTTTAGATTTCCGGACGGGAGGTCCGATGATGGTTGATATGGTTGGATGTGATTTTAGAAGTGTGTGTTTTTTATTTGCAAATTTTTGGGCTGGTCCAAATACAGCCGTTATGCTGCCCGATTTTTGATAAAATCGGTTTATGGCAAAAGATAGTGAGATTTGAATGGTTAAATTTCCAAAAGGAGAAATTGTGTTGTTGTGAATTATATGAGATTGATTAAAGAGAAAAGGAATGAATAATAAGAGTGGAAAAAAAATTTATACCGAATTTGTGTGAATTATACCGGATTTGCATTCGATTTTGTTCCGCATTTGGTTATCCGATTGCTCCGAGTTTTCGATTCGATTCGATTAGTTTCGTTTTGTTTTTCCGATTCTCCGTTCTTTGGTTTTCCGTTTTTCGTTGCGCTTTCCGGTTGGGATCCGGTTCCCAGGATCGGGTCCCAACACACATTCATGTTCCCATATTCATAACAATTCAAAAATACACATACAATCAATTTCTTTAAATCATTTAAAAGCAATAAATGAAGTAATTGAAATCATTTAATCATTTGATTCCGAAAACTAACTTTCATTTCTTAAATTCGAAAACAAAAGAAAACTTAGTGGCAATTTAGTGGCTCATTATTCAATCATAAACGTGGTACCCACCTCATATCCATGCTAGAAACTTGTCCAAAGCATCAATTCTCCATAGCCTTTCTTCTTTCCTCCAATTTAAAATTTCCTAAACCAAATTCATCCAAATTCAACATCATAAAAATCATAATTACTCAAATTGAGCTTAGAAAACACAAACCCCTCATATATTCAAGCTATCTAAATCAAAAACTTCCAAAATCCCCAAATCACAAAAATTGGACATAAACCCTAATTCACAATTATCCAAAATTGAACCAATTAAACCATGCTATCTCCAAAATTGAGCTTAGGAAACATAATGCCATAACATTTCCAAGGTATCTAAACCAAGAACTCATCAAAATTACAAATTAAAAAAATTTCGAAACTTACCTTCAACCTCCACCATTTTCGGCATCTCTTGGTTCCATTAGGGAGCTTTCATCTTCTTCCTCATTTTCCTTCTTGAATCAACTTAAAATCACTCTTGAAGGCCATGAAAAATCAAGCCCTAGCATCTTCTTTCTTCTTTCTTTCTTTTCTTCCCCACGGAAAGCTCTCACTCTTCTCTCTTCTTTCTTTTCTTTTGTTTTTCTCTTCTGCTTTTCTAAGTCCCCCGACAGCTCTCCTCTTCTTCTATTTAAACAAATCTCACATGTCTCTTTACCATTCTGCCATTAATGAATGAGAGAAGACCCTTATGCCCTTACATATAAGCCTTATAACTTAAAACCTTAAGTGTTCTTCCAATTTTGCCCTTAAAAACTGACACCTTGAATCCTTATTTCGATCAGGTAAATGAGGAAATTTGACAAAACTTTCTTCTAAAAAATGTTCCTCTATGTCTTACGAATCCAACGCCTCAAGAAGCAGATCGATCAGAGGTCGGACAAAAGAGTTATGGCCAAAACACTTTCAGACCGACACTAAACCAAGACTGAACACTATCACCAACTTCACTCCAGAAATTGAACATCTTAGAAGCTAAATTACTGATTGGCTCCTTCAGATAACTTGTAGATCCATGTCTCTAGTTTAATTTGCAACAAGAATCAGATCGATTGGAGCTCTACCGATCGAGATATCACTAAAATACTGAACGATAGTCAGACTTTTCCCATCGATTATCTTACTTTGATCTGATCGATCTTTCTCAATTTAAATCCAAAACCGATCAATTTGGTATGGAAAGATAGAAAAATGTCTTAGGAATCTAACGCTTCGAAAATCAGATCGATCGTAGGTTGGACGAAAAAGTTATGGCCAAAATAATAGAGGGAAGTCAAATCAAGAGAAATGACCGAGCGAAAATGGCCGAACGGAAATGACCGAGCGAAAATGGTCGAACGACCGAGGCCGAGCGGCCGAGGTCGAACGGCGAGCGCCTGAGCCGACCTCTAAATTTCTAACGCTCATATCTTTTGACTCAGAACTCTAAAATTTACAAACTTAGTGTCTATGGAAAGATAAAAGAACGCTCTACAACTTCCATGAAGGACTTAAAGCCAAATTCAGTCTCTAAAAGGGTCAAAAGGTCCACACAAAGTGGCTGGTCGATCAGCTTCACACTAAACAACATCAGAACTTCCAAGAATCATAACTTTCTACTCCCTTGTCCAAAAATTTCGTGCTTTATATCAATGAAAAGATAAAAACAAGCTCTACAATATTCATGCAGAACTCACAAACCAATTCAGCCTCTAGCTAAGTCAATTTTTCACTCAAAGATTCTGCCATGTTAAACATCACCTAAACAATATCCAAACTTTCAAATTTCATATCTTCTAATTCTCACATCCAAAAATTGCATGCTTTATAGCGTTGGAAAGATTGGAAGACAAGCTACAACTTTCATCAAGACCACTTTGGCTAAATCTATCTAGATCAGTACAGTTTTTCCTTGGAACTCAGCTTACACATTTTGTTCTCATGCAAAGCTCACACTTTATCCCAACTTCACTTCTCTACTACAACATTATTCGACAATTCAACTTTCCATTTGACTCCATCCGACAATCAACCTCAATTCATATGGCTCATCATATTCAATAACATCCTATTATTCACCACACATTCTATCTTTCTTTTTCATAGTATCTCACGTATATATATATATATGTAAATGTATATATATGTATATGTGTGTGTATATATATATATATATATATATTTGTATATGTATATATATATATATATTAACGATAGTTCACATTCAAAGTTCATCAACTCATCATCCATACTTAACCCTCCATAGACATGAAACACATTCCTATGACAAGCATCAAGCCATTTCTCAAATCATCCATAAGCCACAAAATACAAAATTTTGGAACAAATTTCGAAATTAACCCCATATCACTCAAAGTCCATTCACAAAATTCATATACAAAACTTATGGCACCTTTTCAAATCAATGCAAAGTCATACTTGAACAAGCATTGGCAAAATACAATAAAACTCAAAGGTCTTTCATTAATATCAAAATATAGGTTCTTATAAAGCTTTAATGGGCATTTCTAGCCCCAATACATCAAAGTCTCATAAATTGAATTTTCAAAGAAGTTACATAAATAGTAACTATACAAGCTCACTTTTTCAATTATAAAGGTGTTACCCACACTACATGCATGCTTAAAACACTTATTTCATGCATTAACCTCAAAACATCATTTCAAAACATTCAACACAACTTACTACATTCAACACAACTTAAAATTCATCACATGATAGTAAGTTGTTGTATGTTGTCAAGGCTAGGAACTTGAGTTTTGGCGGTGGTAGTTTGTCTAAAATAACTGAAATAGAAGAGTTGTCGTGGTTTGGATCCTGCTAATCTTCTGACGACATGTCTGAAGGTGGTGCATGAGTACTTTCCTTTTGCGAGACTCTTGCAGAATCACCGACGAATTGATCGGCAAGTTGTTCCCCTGCGCGAGGAACATACCTTCCTTGTATCAACTGAATGAGGATTCGAACTTGTTCTAATAGTTGGGCAAATATTTCTATAGTGGGCTACTGGTTATTAGAGGAGACTGATAATTTTAGGACTTTGTCCCACATTGAAAATAAGTGAGGGAGGGATGGCTCAACAACTATAAATAGACCCCTTACCCCTTCCATTGATATCATCCCAAGCAAAGAAAAAATATTAGAGTGTACAACTCTTAGTTCTCCTCATTTGGTGAGTAAGAGAAACACTAAGAGTAGTAAGTTTTTTTTGTGAGTAATTTTGGGGTGTATTAGGGTAAGGGTTTAAGAGAGAGTGTAAACACTAGAGTTTTGAGTGTTGAGTGTAAACAATTGTAAGTGTTTGTTTTTCTCCCCAATAAAAAGGTTGTACAGTAGTCCCGAAAATGTAGACACAATTTGGTCGAACTCCGTTATCAAATTTTGTATTGTGTGTTTGTTCATTGGTATTCTAGTTGTATATAAATAGTCGAATTTTCTTACAATTGGTATCAAAGCCTTGGAGAAGTGAGTATGCTCTGTAGTTGCCGCATAAGTGGATCCTCTACATTAGAAAACTTACCTCAGGTATTTTCTGTTGGCTACTAAGTGGTGTTATTAAAGAGATTCTGTCTAAAGAGATTGGGTAGTAAGTGGGAGCAATTGTGACCCCTCCAAATTTTCCTGGGAGCTTTAGCTAAAGTTCTGTCTAAGGAAAATTAAAACTTAAGTAGGACCTGCTGTATCTTCCCACCCAACCTTTCCTGGGAATCGACTTTGATAACTGCAAACCACAGTTCAATAGTTAGAGGAAACGAGAAGCCAGTGGGAGTGATGGCACCAGATGATATGCTCAACAATATCGATAAGTTCGATGACACAGATTTCGAATACTAGAAGATGCATATGGAGGATTATTTATATAAGAAGAACCAATTTCTACCTCTCTTTGGAAAGAAGGCAGAAAACATGTCAGATGAAGACTGGGTTATTCTTGACAAGCAGGGCCTTGAAGCAATTCGAATGATCTTATCCTGGAATATAGTCTTTAAAGTGGTAAAGATAAAAACCACAAAAGGCCTTGTGGAGGAACTGACGGAGTATTATGAAAAACCGTCGACAATAAACAAAGTACATTTGATGCGGCATTTGTTCAACTTGAAGATAGCAGAAGGCACCTCTGTAGATCATCATATCAATAAACTCAACAAAGTCTTGAACCAGCTGAGTACATTGAATATTGATCTTGATGATGAAATATAGGCCTTAATACTTTTGTCATCCCTCCCAAAGAGTTAGAGGGCTACAGTCACATCAGTGAGTAACTTAATAGGAACCAACAAGTTGGAATTCAATGATGTTAGTGGCCTAATTATTAATGAAGAAACTCAAAGAAAAGAAATAGGTGAAGCCTCATCGTCCTCCGCTCTTGCCGCAGAATCAAAAGGTGCAGAGGACATGGGAAATCTAGATACCGTGAGAGATCAAAGGACAGGAGGTCCAAGTCACAGAATCTCACTACTTCCCAAAACTCGAAAAATATCGAGTGTTGGAATTGTGGAAAGACTGGGTACTATAAAAATCAATGCAAGATTGGTTCGAAGAAGCAGGAGTCGAACAACCAGGCGGCAAATATAACTTCCACCTCAGGTGGAGATGATGCCTTGATATGTGCCTTAGAAAACAAGCAAGAGGCATGGATATTGGACTCCGAAGCGTCGTTCCATGCAACTTCGGAGAAAGGTCTTCTCGAGAAGTATGTACCTGAAAATCTCGGCAATGTGTATCTTAGTAATGATCAGCCCTGCGAGATTGTTGGTAAAGGTGTAGTAAAGCTCAAGTTGAATGGAGCAATCTGGGAGCTAAAGGATGTCAGACATATCCCTAATCTAAGAAAAAACTTAATCTCAGTGGAACAATTAGCAAATGAAGGCTACATCATAACCTTCCGTAGTAATGAATGGAAGGTGTCAAAGGGAGCAATGATGGTAGCACAAGGAAAGAAGAATGGTACTCTCTCCCTAACAGCCAGAGCATGCTGTTCAATTGCAGTTGCACAAAGGAGTGGAGATTCTAACCTGTGGCACCAGAGACTTGGCCATATAAGTGAAAAAGGAATGAAGCTAATGCATTCCTATGGAAAACTATCAGGTCTACAGTTAGTAGAACTTGATACATGTGAAAACTGCATTCTTGGAAAGCAGAAGAGAGTTAGCTTTCAAACAGGTGGTAGAACGCCAAAAAAGGATAAACTTGAGCTCCTGCATTCTGATGTTTGGGGGCCAACAACTACCCCTATCTATTGGTGAAAGCACTACTTCGTGGCATTCATTGATGATCAGTCCCATAAGGTGTGGGTTTACTTTCTGAGACACAAGTCAAAAGTATTTGATGCTTTCAAGACATGGAAGGCTATGGTTGAAAATGAAATAGGTCTCAAGATAAAGAAGCTCAGAATCGACAATGGTGGAGAATATGAGGACACTAGATTGAAAGAGTTATGTTATGAGTATGGAATCAAAATGGAGAGAACCGTGCCAGGAATGCCACAACATAATGGTGTAACGAAGCGCATGAATCAAACCTTAACTGAAAGAGCTAGAAGTATGCGGATGCAATCAGGTTTACCAAAGCAATTCTAGGCAGAAGCAGTCAACACAGCAGCTTATCTCATCAATCAAGGTTCATCAGTTCCATTGGAATGCAAGATACTTGAGGAGGATTGGAGTGGAAAAGATGTGACGCTTTCACACTTCAAGGTATTTGGTTGTACAACATATGTGCACACCAATGATCAAGGCAGAAATAAACTTAATCCAAAATCCAATAAATGCATATTTATTGGCTATGGCGAGGATGAGTTCGGGTATCGCATTTGGGATGATGAAAACAAGAAGATCATTCGGAGTAGAGATGTGGTCTTTAATGAAAAGATAATGTATAAAGATTAACATGTATCAGAGAAAGTCCCTCAGAGAGATCCTGTATTTGTCGATATCAACAATATCCCAAATTCTCCAGTGATGTAAATGGAAGTAAATCCTCAATCAGTGGAATCTATTGAAGAAGAAGCCCAGTTGAATCACCACAACCCACCTTTCCTATTCCTTTGTTGAGAAGGTCTTCATGACCTCATGTGTCAAACAGGAGATACTCAGATTATCTATTGTTAATTGATAGAGGTGAGTCTGAGTCTTATAAAGAGGCATGTCAAACAAAAGATGCCAGCAAGTGGGAGCTAGCAATGAAAGATGAGATTAGGTCTTTAATCTCAAATCAGACTTGGGAACTAACAAAGTTACCCAAAGGAAAGAAGGCTCTCCACAACAAATGGATATATCAGGTCAAAGAGGAGTTTGATGGTTTCAAAAGATACAAAGCTCGGTTAGTAGTGAAAGGATTCCGGCAGAAGGAAGGAATAGATTATACCGACATTTTCTCCCCTGTGGTGAAGCTTAATACCATCAGAACGGTGTTAAGAATTGTTGCAAGTCAAGATCTTCATCTTGAGGATCTTGATGTGAAGACAGTATTTCTTCATGGAGACTTGGATGAGGAAATATTTATGCACCAGTCAGAAGGTTTTCTAGAGAAAGAAAAGGAGCATCTAGTGTGTAAGTTAAAGAAAAGCTTGTACGGTCTGAAACAAGCCCTAAGGCAGTGATACAAAAAGTTTGATAACTTTATGCATAGGGAAGGCTTCCAGAAGTGCAATGCCGACCATTGTTGTTATATCAAGAGATATCAATCTAGTTACATCATTTTGCTACTTTATGTCAATGACATGTTCGTAATGGGTCCCAATATGGATGATATCAGAAACTTGAAGCAACAATTGTCAAAAGAATTTGACATGAAAGATTTGGGTCCAGTTGAGAAGATTTTTGGGATGCAAATCACCAGAAATAGATAGAGAGGGGAATTGCAGTTATCTTAAGCAGAATACATTAATCGTGTTTTGCAACGGTTTAACATGGTGAATGCTAAACCAGTCAGCACACCCCTTGCCAGTCATTTTCGCCTATCCTAAAATCAATCACCTCAAACATATGAAGAGCGAGACTTGATGACGAAGATTCCTTATATCTTTGTTATTGGGAGCTTGATGTATGCCATGGTATGTACAAGGCCAGACATAGGCCATGCAGTGGGAGCAGTTAGCAGATTCATGGCAAATCCAGGAAAAGGCCACTGGGAAGCAGTACAGTGGATTTTAAGATATCTTCGAGGCACTACCAAGAAATATCTGTACTTTGGCAAAGGTGAAATAAAAGTATAAGGTTATGTTGACTCGGATTATGTAGGCGAAGTTGATAGAAAAAGGAGCACCACCGGTTACATTTTCACTGTAAGTATAACAGCCGCGAGTTGGATATTGCAGATTCAAAAGATTGTTGCATTATCCACTACGGAAGCTGAGTACATGGCAATAACCGAAGCTAGCAAAGAGATGATTTGGCCTCAGAATTTGCTGTCAAAGTTGGGTTTCATGCAGGAGAAGAGTGTGCTATATAGTGACAGTCAGAGTGCAATTCATCTGGCCAAAAATCTAGCATTCCATTCCAGAACCAAGCATATCGGTGTTCGTTATCATTTAATCAGGTCTTTGTCAGAAGATGAAGTGTTAATACTTGAGAAGATCCTTGGAAGCAAGAACCCTACAGACATGCTAACTAAGGTGGTGAAATTTGAGAACTAAAGTTGTACGCAACTTCAGTTGGTCTGCAAGAGTGACAAGATCTAAACGAGCTATTGCATCAACCAGGTGTGAAGAAATATTAAAATCAGTCTTCAAATAGGAGATTGTTAATTTTGGGACTTTGTCCCACGTTGAAAATAAGTGAGAAAAAGAGGTGGCTCAATAACTATAAATAGACCCCCCTCCCCCTTCCATTGATATCATCCCAAACAAAGAAAAAATATTACAGTGTAAAACTCTTAGTTCTCCTCATTTGATGAGTAAGAGAAACACTAAGAGTAGTGAGTGTTTTTCTTTTTTTTTTTGAGTAATTTTGAGATGTATTGAAGTAGGGATTTGAAAGAGAATGCAAATACTAAAGTTTTGAGTTTTGAGTGTAAACACTTGTAAGTGTTTTTTTACCAAAGACGTAAACGCAATTTAGTTGAACTCAATTATCAAATTTTGTACTGTGTATTAGTTCATTGATATTCTAGTTATGTATAAATAGTCGAATTTCCTTAGAGACTTATGGTACAGTTCAAGTCCCTCGCACTTGTCTCCTCACTGGAAGTTCGTGCGGTGACGCTGGCTCGTTTTCTTCCGTTTCCACAAACTATACCAATTAATACTTTCCAAACTTAACCATACCAATTAATACTTTCCAAACCTGGTGGGCTTGCTTCTGATGAGCTTTTGGACGAAAGATCCTTCGGATTATCATAAACGTTGTTCTATTATTTTTTTGTCCTGAAAACGCATTGAAAATCTAGGACAAATAGGGTTGGTTCTTGAAAGAAAATAGAAACAAGAGTCCCACACTAAAAGGGAAAATCGTAATAATGGTAGATACACTTTAAACAAAAAAAATGATTCCTGTTACAATCGGAGTTTAATGCACAATACTTAATGCCCAAGGTATATAGGAAAGACCTTCGTTTTTTGCCATCATGGTAGGAAGAGTATGCCTCCAAATTTTGGTTAACTAAAAGAATTGCTTCAACCATTGACAGTTGATTGCATCCTTCTCCAAGTCATCCTTCATCTTCTTTACTTGTTGTAGAGCCTCTTTCAGATCCATTTTCTCTAATGGCAAATCACAGAAGTCCTTAAGAAACTGGTGAGCCCTGGCCGCACCCCCAGACGTATCATCAGGATCATACATTCTTGCCCGTTTCAACCTCACCTATAAAAAATTTGAAGGTGACTAATATAACTCAACTAAAACCTTCAGATAATGACATTCTCTTATATTCATTCAATTGCTCCTGGTCAAATCATATCATGGTAAACATTTCAAGAAACATCTATTATTTTACCAAAAGGTTGATTCCTGTCATTCCAAATAGGTGATAAAAGCAGAAAACATAAAAGATCTTCAACAACATAATGCCAAGACCACTGTTATGATACTTGCATTGATGCATCTCGATGTCAATAACATGCAGTGATGCTATGGGCCAAAATTATGTCTCAAACATGAATCAAACAAGATTCAACTAGAAGCCTGTAATGATATCAGTTCGGTCTCCTATGATCAATCTAACATTCATATAGGTGCGCATGTTCCCCAACCTCATTTGACATGATCGTTGTGGGTGAAAAATCCTCCAATTCATTTGCTTTTTCTCGAGCTAGAGCAACTACACTTTCGGGAAAGTTTGCAAACTCTGCAACATGAATGCCAAAACTCTGATCACAAGCCCCTGGCTCAACCTGCAAATATTGACAAATGATGGGGCATTAGGGGATAGACTTGTTCAAAAGTCACATAACATGCATAAAAATATACAACATTCAGTCACTAACAACCAATAGATCCCAAAGGAAAGAGAATACTCTCCCAAATACAGCATCTTAGGAAGTATTGAAGGGCATGATACCGATAACACTTAGAGTGCAAGTACTTTTAATTTCTCCAAGTTCATATCTCATATCCATTCAATAAACCTCTTCAATCTTATCCTTTCTTTTTCACTTCCATGTTTGATCAGGAAAGTGAAGAAACAAATTGTAATTTCATGCAGCTTGATTCCTGTTTAGAACACATTTCTTCACTTTTGTTACTCAACTTGGTGTGAAATTTGAGATTTCTTCATGCAGACAGTAAAAACAAGGTCAAAAGTAAAAAGCTTCTTATTGAAGAACTGAAAAGAAGGCAAAAGGTCAAATAAAGCTCAAGAATGTCACATCACCAACTAGCTAGGATAACACATATGGAGGTAATAAGTTGGCCTGTTTTGTTCTACCAAAACTTACAGTTGTATTACTAATAACTAACGTGCTCTCCATCAAGCTAGAAAACGTGTATGTCAATGCTTGGCAATATAGAAGGAAGGCAGAACTGAAGTTTGCATTTATATGAATAAATTGTCAAATATATTAGTTCATAAAGGATCATAGGTTGTAGGTAAAGAACAAGAAGCAGAAAATGCGCGACAAAAAAAAAACATTGAAGCTGAAGTAAATTAGTCAAGCTTTATCAATCAATCTATGTGCAGCTTGAAGCCAGAGGCTAAATAACATTAGTTTCCTATGTAAATTTCCATCCATACCTTATATAGCATGGTAAGCTTTCGACTTGAAGCGTCAATGTGTGCACTAACATGATAATTTTCCACACCAACAATCCGTTTCTGAGGTGGTACACCTTCAGCCTTTTCATGAGCTAATGCAGTCAGTTCATGAAAGTGGCTTGCAAATAAAGTAGGTGCTTTGATCTCTCGTATAATATACTCGCATATGGCCCAAGCTAAACCTAAGAACCCAAACAAAAAATGATAAGCCTTCTACAATCACAAATGCAAACTAGTTGCAGCAACCCTTTCAAAGTTATCACTAAACAATACAAATAGGTTATCCTTTTCAAAAAGGTTGCAAAATGAAAACTATATCATAAGAAATTCAAAGTTTTCAATTCTCTAAATAACTGGGACATTTGCCAACAGAAGCAAAACATATAGGCATGTGCAGGCAATTGCATACATCACTTCATGAGGCAGAGTAATGAAATTGCACCCTATCAGTGGTTTTAGACCTTGTTAAGTAATTCTAAATGGGGTAGACTAAAGGCTGCGGCAACTGATTCCAGGACTAGACTAGGAGCCTTGAAAATGGACTATATTAAGAATAATATGAAGGCAGTTGAAGTGAGGAAACCTACCAAATCCATCATATGTAGATGTTCCGCGGCCCAACTCATCAATGATTATTAGGGACTTATCAGTAGCTCCTTTCAGTATTGAAGCAGTTTCAAGCATTTCTTGCATAAAGGTAGAAACTCCCCGCAACTATAAAGAAGCTAGACATGTTAATTAACTTCCAATAACAGAGAAGAAATGGTTTTGCATCATTTCCTGCCAGCAGCACACTAAACAGGGTCTCACAGGAAATGGTTTCAAGGCATGCCAAATCTGAATTTGCTAGGTAAATAACACATGCACAAAATTTGAACATTGCCATGTAAAAGCAGAACCAGAACAAATTCTTCAAGCTGTTTACCAAAAACCAATTTTTATTTGCAAGTATTCAATAATACAATCAACAAAGTGGCAAACAAATCAACATTGCATTGACAAGATTATTTAAGTTAAGAAATTCATTTTTATGGAATAGGCAGAAATTTGAATTCTGAATTTTAGATTTTTAAGTAAAGAGCAATTCTTAGGACTGATTCCATTCTTATTCCAAATCCTATGAATGATTCTTAGATTTATTACTCTTTTTGTCCTAAATTCTCAATCCCAAAATTCCATAAGCCCTAGACTTGATAACCCATTATTTCTTGTCATTTATTCTTGTCTTCTGTTTAACTGTCTTACATGAAGGACTTTTTGTACTATGCTCATAAAGTTAATCTAACTCAAATCCCATGCAAGAAAAAGTATCTGGGAATAGCAGTGCCTATAGTTCATTCTTGTCACTAGGTTAGCACCATGGCTTGCCTTGGTAAATTTTCCTACAAGGATAGACTATAATAATACTCATGGCACCATGTTCTGAAAATTGATAGTCCACACAAATCTATTCAGATTCTGAATACAGGCATGCAACTCTCTTTCATGTCAAGACATGCTTTAGTGCTCCGCAATCCTTTCAAGCCACCAGTCTTAAAATTTGAAATATTAGGAAAGAAATATGCTATGCGAAAATAAAGTGATGAGAGATAAAATTATGTTAATCCCAAACCTGTTAAGGAATAAGGAATGGAATGAAATTGTCACGACATGGTTTATGAGTACATAAGTTAAATTTAACTCTCCTTTGATTAAATCTTAAAGGTTATCAGAAGGAACTCACTTGGCAGTCTCCTGCGCCCACCCGAGCAAAAATGCAGTCGCGAATGGAAATGCTAGCTCTCTCACAAGGAATAAACGAACCTACTTGTGCCATCAGAATATTAACGCCAACCTGCGAGAGAAGCTTGTATCAAGTTGAAATAACAAGAGCAAATTGTCTAAAACTGCACATCCATATGAATCAAGTAACAAGAAGTTCAATGGGTGTCGGTGCATCATATATAGAAATATGATGATATCAAGCAAATGAACTCCAACACGAAGGACATCTCCTAAATTTCCAGTGAGACTTTTTAAGTTTTTTCCTCTGGGTGATTCATATAATAACATTGAAGCAATGTTAATTGCATCAGTTAGCTCAAATACAATTATGACCTCAAACTTCAGGTCTTTTAATGATGTGCAATATAAATCAAAATAATTCCAAAGAAACATCAGTTAATTGAAGGTGTTGTGCATTAAAGGAATGAAAAATCAAACCTGCCGAATAAATGTGGATTTTCCGCCCATATTGGGCCCTGTGATTATTTGGAACCAGCTCTGGCCACGAACCTGTTTTGTGATGAAACAAAGTTCAGGAATGAACTTTAATAAGGCAAGAAGCACATGTGATAAATCAAGTGAATACTGACAAGTTTACAGTCATTTGGTATAAAGTTCACCCAATCCTGAGCTTCTACACAAGGATGTCTGCATCCTTCCAACACGATATCTCCCTCACCCTATCATAGGAATTATAGAACATCATATAGTGAATAATTTCAAATTTTCTGCAAAGGGAAAAAGTTAGAGGCAAAGTTGCAGTAAAACTCTTGTAGAAAATAACTAAGGATTACGGAAGAAGTGACATCTGGTCTTGTGTATGGAGTTGGACAGCTGGAAGCTAAATCAGCAAAACTAAGTAAGACATCCATTTCAGAAAGCTTGTTTGCTACCAATTCAAACACCTGCAATACGAAATTTTCAGTAATATCAAACAAGTTACAAAGGGAGGCAACAAAGAACATGCTTTGAGGGATGTATACCTCAGAGAAAGTTGCTGCAGTTTGAACAACTCGATTTACTAGCTCTCTTTGACAACATTTGTACTCCTCAACTACCTTTTGATACTGGTCAGTTAATTTTTTCAGTTTACTGTTTGTAAATTTCACTCCATCTTTTCGCGTTTCAAGGACAATAAACTGGGTCGTGAGTTTTTTCCTTACTTTTGGCTCCTCCTTCTTTGTAATTCTGAATACATGCCCAAATTGTGTCCCTTTATCTAGCTTTAGTCCCTTTTCTAAAGGAAGATCAAGATCACAAGCTGTTTGCTTATGTAAATTTTGTATTTTCTGCTCCAGTGACTCCTGCTCATTCTTTAGAGTCGATAGTGAAGGATCATAACCAGATGAAATCATGTACTCCCCATTCTCAAGTTGATCAAGGTCGACAGAAATCTCCACAAGGCCAATAAACTTGTTCAAATGGTCATCATCAGTCAAGGATTCCAGGGGATCCAAATACCTTTCTTTAATTAAAGATGAAAACGGTCCATTGTACTGCTCAAGAGCACTTTTAATGCACGGAATTCTTATACTAGACTGCATCCAAAAAGATGTTTCAAGTTAATGGCAGAGATATTTTCACTTAAGAAAATTGACTAAGGGAGTAACTGAAACTATCTGGATGACATGTGAATTGTCATGAGATTGCACAAAGAAAGTAAATATGCTGAGACTGCTCAAATGAAGTAAACAGCATGAAGAACTCATCAATATCAAGAAACTACTGTAGAAAGCATAGCTCCAGAAAACATCAGCAAATTTACTGCTCAAGATCATTGACCATTATACACTTCGCATTTGTGGAATCTTATTTTAAAGCAAATATAACAACTCTCTAACTGATAGCTAGGACAATGAATAAGAAAAATGAGAAATGTGAGCTATTTTACTAGAAATCTGCAATAATACAATTGCCGTAATTAGCAAATGATTTGAAAGTTAAGAGTCAAATTCCACCTGATAAAGTTTCACAACATGCTGCAGACCAGCTCTCCCATTTTCAATTTTGTGCATTAACCGTTCAATATCTGAGATCCTCTTCAGATGTTGCCTCAGATCTTGGCGAAGGGCAGCATCCTCTACAAATGTTTGCACCAAATCCAGCCTGCAGTTTATTTCATTTACATCTAATAAAGGCTGTTTTAACCACATATGGAGCAATCTTTTTCCCATTCCAGCTGTACATGTTCTATTCATGAGGCCAAATAAACTAAAATTTTTGTTGGCATCAGTTTTGCTTTCAAGAACATTCAGTGCCCGCATTGCAGCAGCATCCAGTCTCATGTAGCTGCCGAGATTGTACGTTCTGATGGTATAGTTTCCATAATTTCTCTCATCCGCAAGTAACTCCGCATAAGATAGTAATGCGCCTAAAGCAACAGCAGCAACTTCTAACCCTGAAATCAAATCTTGGGCGGCTTCAATGGAACCTTTGGCAAGCCTTGACAGATCCGGTACCAAATCCCTTGTTTTGAATTCATTTTTCTTTCTCTCTGTCACCATCACACCACATCTGGTTAAAGCATCAAGCAAAGCTTTAGATTCATTGGATTTGCTAGTTTGCATGGGCAAAAGGCATTCCTTGCAACCAACAGCAACCAAAGCTGATTCCACATTTG
The DNA here is from genome assembly GCA_025629825.1 of Erythroxylum guanchezii. Classification (NCBI taxonomy): domain Eukaryota; kingdom Viridiplantae; phylum Streptophyta; class Magnoliopsida; order Malpighiales; family Erythroxylaceae; genus Erythroxylum; species Erythroxylum guanchezii. The sequence continues at coordinate 26,615,035 of JAOTAX010000006.1, forward strand.
TGAAGTGGCTATCATCAAGAAATTCAGCCACCCCAATAACTCTTTTGGCCAAGTCAACATAACTTAACCCAACAGTGCACCTCTTTTCATGAAAATTGGGAAATAAAGAAACAACCACAGGAGAATCTTCCATCTCATTGTTGGCAAATAAAACTTCTTCAAAACTGCCTAGATTTCCAGGACTCCCACTTTTCACCAATCTCCAATTTGAACCACTACCCTCATAGAACTCAAGAGTATGGACTGTTCTTTCCAAAAGTACATCTCGGGCAATTGTTTCAAACATGTTCTTACTAATGCTCACACTGGAAAGACCATCAGATCCACTGCCTAACATTCGCAAGGCAGTTGTAGTATGATAATAGGTCTGCGCAATAAATGTTGCGTTTTCTCCATGAGCTGTATAATAGTCCTGCATATTCCGAATAGCATTCACACCATTTAACAAGGCCAAACAAACACCATGAAATTACAGAAGGAAAAAAAAATGGATAATGTGTATGTAATCCTACTCTACTGAAACCAAGGGGAAAAAAAAGAAAAAGAAAAAGAAAAAGAAAAGGGAGCCTTACATAGAAGAACTCTTTCCTCGAGCATAAATAAAATCCTGGGAGAAATTACTAAATGAATACATCATTCGCCATATTTTACTAGCGGTTCAAGTAATTTACATCATGTAGCCATATAGGGCTCCCAGAACGAGTTCCTATTGAAACTTCACAATGGGACAGTTTACCTGTCTAAATTAAAACTTCTCTAAAATGACATTTTCTTTATTTAATATGAAGTACGGGGTAGCTAACATTCAAAAGTTTAGCGTGTCTCTTCTGTTGAAGTTAGAAGTAGTTGGTTGTTGTCCGGTTTTTTATTTGTTTTTATTTTTTTGATAATGAAATTACTAATCCGTCAATACAATGAACAAAAAGACAGCTTCCTGACAAACTTTATTCGTTGATTTGTATGATGATAGGCATGAATTTTCAAGGTGAATATGCCCAAAAATAATTGGTACATGATTCCAGGTCATAAAAAAGGATGAGGCTTGAAGCATACATCCCGGAATTTTTCTTCAGTTGTATCCAAAAATGGTACCTTATATTAACGTAAATAAATGAAATCCTTGAAATTAATGCAAGTAGGGTTAGATGCTAACATGAGAAAAATAAGAGCTCCCATATTTGAAAAGGTTGAAAATGTTCATTAAACCTCACGTCATGAGAAGCTTGAGCATATTCATGAAGATAATAGAAGATTTATATGTCATTGGACAACATAGAATTGTTCAGCCAACACAACCAGATAAAGCAAGTGAATTATGGGCAAAGAGCATCAGAAAGCATGCTAACCCGTCTATCAAAGACCCGAATTGCCCTAGGATCCTGCAACATCCAAACAATTAAAATTTAACCACGCTTAATCATTAAGACAAAAGACGAATGCTTTACTAATGGAAATGAAATATATATCCCCTCCATTTCACTCAAAAAGAGGATAAACAAATCCCATATCCAAAGCCAATTCGCAACAAAACCACTATAAATATACATGCATCCAATTCTAACCCGCAGAAACAGAGAAAGAGAGAGTGTTTACATGAGGTAGGGTTTTGAAGAAAGTGAGAAAGCCTTGAGCCTGCTTCGCATCTGGAAACACAATGCCATGAAACAGCAGATGTCAATTCATTTCTCAACCAAATAAACCAGCCTATAAACAACATCAATTATACATATAGAAGTCCGGATATTTATTTTTTGAAAACGAATATTAGTGCTTTCACCTAGCTTCAGCTCAGGGAGCTTCTTCTGATCCTCAAAACTATCATCCGCCATTACAATATAAATCACTAACAAGGGAAGTTTAGGGTTTGGGGTATTCTTTACAGAGGACAAATTCGATATATATATCGCATACACTGTAATGCTGGTGGGAAGGGAGGACTGACTATGGCGGGAACGCCAGCGAGAATAAGGCGGGGTTTATGGCGAGTGCAACTGACGCGCCTAGAAGCCGAATTGGTTGGACTCCATTTATGTTTAGGCCCGATTCAATTATCTAACAAAATGGTATTAATTTAAATACGGTAGGTCACTTCTGACCCATAAAATTTAATAGATAATTTGATACAACATACAAATGCATAATAATATTTGCAATAAAACCGCATATGATAAAAAGGAAGTTCCTATATTAAATTTTAAATTTATTATATTTTTCTCTATTCCTTGGCATTAATTATCAAGCTATCCACTTTTGTATTAGAACTACACAATATGTACTCTTACATATATTTAAAGCAGTAATGTAAAATTTTATGTTAGTAATTATTTTCGATTGATCAATAGGGCACTAAAAACATTTTTTAGATCAATTGAATATCAAAAATACAACAAAAATAAAATTTGGTCCAAAATGCACTCCTTTAACTTTAATGTGTTAAAATTTTATGCACAATATATTTATATTAAATTTAATATTTATTAGAATTTGATATAATGATTTTTTTTAAATAGAGGAACCCGCAGCTGCTATCCTTTAGATGCGCACTAAGTAAATTTTTGAATTGATTCAATAGCTTACAAATCACGTAAATTAGGTGCTCCGAACTAAGCAAGTCCTGTACGACATGTTGAATCAAAAGAACGTAGGATTATATGTCAAAGTATAATTAGGATTTATATTGATATATCTATTAAACTTATACTTTCAAAAGTAGATTGTAAACATTATCATTTGAAAACTTATAATTACGTCAGATAATTTTTCAAATATTTTTATTAAGCTAAGTAACATTTTTATAGAAATTTATATTGTAATCTAATATGGCAACAATTTTATATTATAATCTGAATATAATTTCTTTATAAGAATAAAAGACATGGATATAGCAAAAATTATATAGAATTAGTTGAGTCATTTATACATGACTTGTAACTCTAAAATAATTAGAAAGAATATTTTGTTGTTCTTGATTACTATTAATTTATAAAAATTTTTGTCAAGATAAAATGACACTTTGAAAATATTTTCCAAATTTTATTATTATAATTAATTACTAACGGTGGAGAACTATCATGAGCATGGGCAAACTCCGATGTACAACCCTCGGAGAGGATAAGGATCATCAATTGTATGCGATATTGGGCATAGGCAAACTCCAATGCACAAAGCGCCCTACTTTGCGAGGGTCATCAATTATAGACAATCTTCGCTCTACATTTTACAAAGAAGTTGTTTCTATTACTCGAATCTATGATCTTTTGGTCAGAAAAAAATAACCTTACCAGTTGCTTCAAGACTTACCTCAATGGAGAACTAACATGATTTGACTTAAATAAAATATATATTGATTCCATTTTCTATGTCTGACTAAAACTGTGTGTGACGAAATGATTAAAAAACCTAATAATCCACACATATAGAACAATTTACAAAAGAAAAAGACAGATTAATCAAGTACGACTTTATTGTAAATTTTGAGAATCTTTATAATTAAATATAATATTTTTAATAAAAAAATTATATGAGAAATTATATATCATTTTGGTCTAATTGATATTTAATTAAAATTAAAATTAAATTTAAATTTAAATTTTTAAAAGTTTAAGTAACTTTGGAAAAAATCCTAATATTTAAAATTTTCAAAAAAAACTTCTTTTTGATTTAAATTTTCTAGAAAAAACTTTTTTCTTCAAATTTTGTTAAAAAATAGCAGTAAAAACTTCACGCGTTCAATTCAAATTTAAAAGTTGAGTTGAGTCATCTAGTTACTAATTTTCAATTGATCCATGTATAATGTTCATGTCATAAGTATTTTGTCATTTCTTTTAAGAGAAGCACCGAAGAAGAGGTTTATAAGAAAATTTGAAAAATATAAGAATTTTAAAATTTTGTTTAAGATACTTAATCTAAAACGAAAGTCTGTATCTTTTTTACTAAAAACTTAATATTTTGCAAGTTTAAAACCAAATTAACTTTTTAGATAGGTATAATAACATTCATAAATACATATTTTTTATTAAATGTGATAATTTTCTTATAAAAACATATTAAAATAACATATTTTGAATTTTAGTAAATAACATTGCTTTACCATATTGTACCATACGTGCATCTTTTATAATAAAAAGTTATTTATTATATTATTATAAAATAATTATAATTAATAAAGAGATTGATTTTGTTTTATTAAAATTTTTAATATAGGTAAAGTATAAAGCCCATTAACAAGAATTGAGCTTGAATCAATCATTGCTAAAATAACTATAACTTATAATTTGAATAGTTGACGCTTACCACTTATAAACTCTTTAAAACTTTTCATGTTTAGTCAATATGAGATACTCTAACACTCTTCCTCAAGTGCAACTGGGACTGGACATCTAATTGTCACTTGTAATAAATGTAGTAGTAACCGAACTAGGTCATTGAGACTGGACATCCAGACGAACAATCGAAAAATTAATAATCCAAACAAAACCTTCTATGATACTATATTATAATTTTTAATATGGGTAGAGTGTAGAGTCCATTAACAAGAATTGGGCTTGAGTCAATCATTGCCAAAATTGACTAGAACTAGTCATTTAAGTAGTTGACTTTTATCACTTATAAACTCTTTAACATTTTCATGTTTAGTCAATATCAGATACTCTAGCACCCCTCCTCGAGTGCAACTGAGACTGGACATCTAGTTGTCATTTAAAATAAACGTAGCGATAACCAGACTAAGCCACTGGGACTGAACATCTTGATGAACAACTAAGAATTTAATAATCCGGACCAAACCTGCTCTGATACCATATTAGAATTTTTAATATGGGTTTAGTGTAGAACTCATTAACAAGAATTGACCTTGGGTCAACCATTGCCAAAATAATTAGAACTAGTCATTTGGATAGTTGACCCTTACTACTTATAAACCCTTTAACATTTTCATTTTTAGTCAATATAAGATACTCTAACACTCGCCCTCAACGCAACGGTAACCGGACTAGACCGTTGGGATTGGACATCCAGACGAACAACCAGGAAACTAATAATCTGGACCAAATTTGCTCTGATATCATATTAAATTTTTTAATATGAGTAGAGTGTAGAATCTATTAATAAGAATTAAGTTTGAGTCAACCGTTGCTAAAATGACTATAACTTGTCATTTAAATAGTTGACCCTTACCATTTATAAAAGTGGGAATTTGTCCCACGTAAAAATAATAGATGACCTTGAATAAGCACATAAGGCTAAAGAGTTACTTCTCCTATCACCATTTGATTTTATGATGGATCTTCATTTGAGCTTATATATGTTCAGTTTATTTAGGCTCAATCTTACAAGATGTAACATGTTTAAAATTATAACACATAAATACATGTATATTCATTATTATCTATATATGTTATGTAGATATAAAATAAAAAAGGGAAAATTTAAATGCATTAGAATCAAGCAAAATATTGATGTCTTTTGAAATATGTTTGGATGAAGGCCAATATATTTATTTAAACAGTACGTACATATTTGTGAAAACCCTGAAAAATAATAAAATTGTAAATATATTTTTACATAACTTTAAAATAAACGTAAAAATTGATATATAAAATATATTTAAAGTCAATTTTAATTTTTAAAATATCTTATGCATCGGTTATTATAACAAATTTTAATACTCTATATGTTTACTTTTAATAATACAGACATAAATACGGAGAATAGTGATAATAACCTATACAATTTCTTTTAGTTATTAAATCTTTGTCAATTGAAGACCTAACGTTATTAAATATCTAAAGAAATAAATATAACTGAGATTAATTTTTTATCATTAATAGTATTGGTTGGGACGGTCGTGCTAGGCCCAGACTCAGGCCCAAGCGCAGACGGCTTATCCACAGATGGTGACCTCCCATACTTAAGTGAAGACCTAAACCTAGCAGGTATCTCTTCATATATAAGGTGCTACCTCGTCATGAGACAGGTACGATTTTCAAGAACCATATTATTCGTTATTCACTAGCCGTCAAAACTCTCCCAAAAAACTAACTTGAACGTCTGAGGGGCCTACCGGCAGTCAACCCCCGATGCGCCTTTATTGTTTTGCAGGAATTCTCCAGCCAAAGTCAACCAATCTCATGGATCCGAGTAACAGCGTCCAGCCC
>JAOTAX010000006.1:26621289-26638277 GCA_025629825.1 Erythroxylum guanchezii
CGTTTTGTGTTTTTCAACACTTCCTCCAGCTGGATGTATTTATCCGCCCGATTCCTTATCTCTTGGATAGACCTGGGTTGATCGAGGGCCAATGATTTCTTGAACTCTTCATCCCTCGTGTTACTCATAAGGGCGACCAACATGGAAGAGCAAGTGAGGTCAGGGACTTCAACAGCTTCATTATTGAACCGAGTGATGAACTCCCGTAAACTCTCGTTCCTTCCTTGGGTCAACTGCATCACTTCCAAGGCAATCTTCTGTGGCCGTTTACTTGTAACAAATTGATTGAGGAATAGTAGTTTAAAATCCTCAAAGCAAGTGATGCAACGCGGGGGTAGACTGTTGAACCATCGTCGAGCTCCTTCTTGAAAGGCTGTACAGAATGTCTTACATTGAATTGCATCTGGGACGCAATGCAGATTCATCATCGATTGGAAGTGTTACAAATAGTCAAGGGGATCAGTCTTTCCAATATATTTTTTGGGCGTTGGTATTTTGGTACCGACCTTTGGGAGGCTATCCAAGATCGCCGGGATGAAAGGAGAGCTGTACTGTATTGATGGATGATCCGAACGGAAATTCATGGCCATATTGATTCGATCGTCCACGATTTTTTCTAGGGCTTCAGCAGAATGGCGATTGGCCATCGTACCAATCTGCCGAGCGGGGGTCTGCTGTTGTTCCGGCTTAGACTGCAGGATTTGACGAATCAATAGATCAACCGCTTCCTCTATCTATCTTCGGGTGAGGAAGATTTGTTGTGGTGCAGGAGGATTTGCGTCTAGGGGGTGCTGGAAGTTAAGATGCGAATTGGTCTCGGCGTTATCCTTCAGGGCTACGCTCTGTTCTTCTTGATCTTGGTTTTGAGGTTGTGGTTGATCATTCGGGTGCGAAGATTGTGTGTGGGAATCTTGATGTGTTTGCGGAAGAGTGGCAGTTAACTGCAAACCAATCAGTTGTAGCGCAAGTGCCGCGACGGCGGCTATATCAGGATTGGCTACTGCCGCCTGACTGATCTGAGTGTTTCTGGACGTGATGCCCTGACGCGGGGCCCCACGATGGGCGCCAACTGGTTATGTCTGAATCTGCTGGGGCTGGACGCCGTTACTCAGATTCATGAGATTGGTTGACTTTGGCTAGAGAATTCCTGCAAAACAATTTTGACTGCCGGTAGGCCCCTCCGACGCTCAAGTTAATCTTTTGGGAGAGTTTTGGCGGCTAATGAATAAAGAAGAATAGGATTCTTGGAAATCGTACCTGTCTCATGGTGAGGTAGCACCTTATATATGAAGAGATACCTGCTAGGTTTAGGTCTTCACTTAAGCATGAGAGGTCACCATCTATGGATGGGTTGTCTGCTCCTGGGCCTGAGTCTGGCCCTAGCACAACCGTCCCAACCAAGTATATTATTGGAAATAGTTATAAAAAATTACATTTATTTATCAAATGCCAAATTTTAATATTGAATAACTTTTAAATATACCAAAATTAAAATAAAAAATAATCTAAAGTTGTAATAAAATTTTGTTTTACTAAGTTTTATGAATTATATACACGTAGATGATGTAGGGTGCGGAAAAGATAAAAATAGAAATAAAGCCACAATCAAATCTTACGTCGCGTATCATGTTTATACCAAACAGAAACTTTTTTATACATTCCAGCAACCACAAAAATAACGGTTCCAGTAAAACCCCAGAAGAAACAGAAAGCTTTCTTTATAACATAAAAAATATATTAAAAAAATGGTATATTTAATTTTAATATTTAAAACATATTAAATTATAATATTTAAAATATATTTTGACGTTTCTAAAATATTTAATTTGAATATGAGCAGAGATTCAACTTTTAAAATAAGTAACAACTTGGAAAACTAAAGTTGTTAAAGAAGATAATAAAAAAGCCTTAATAATTTTGAGAAAAGCTTTCCCTTTCATCATCTTTTTACTAAGTCCAAAGATGAGCTTTTGTTTTAATGGCGCTCGAAAGAGAGAAGCAGAAGCTAGCACCAACGACCCAATGAACCTTACCCATTGTACTTGCTTCGCATTTTTGCCTCCCCTCTTGGAATGCAACAGCTGGATGGTTAATTTCCACAACAAAGTAATTGCCGTTTTCCATTTTCTCCACCACTTGAAAAGCAGTGAACCTCCACAATCATTCATGTCATGTTCTCACCAATCTTCCCAACTTCAAATCAGAGATGCTTATGAAATGATAAAGGGTGACACTGAAGAGATTGAGCTTCTGGGATTGTGCTTCCACACATCTGAACTGAACGGGTCGTGGTGGTGGGTTTCATGAAAAGATTTAATAAAGTTAATAGGAATAGTTAGATTATTTTAATTAAGTTAAATTTATAACTAATTTAGTATAATTAAATTGAATATTAATTTAAAATATGTAAACTTCAGAGTTTAATAATTTTCAAGTGATACAAAATTAAACATTTTGCAAACAATAATATTTATTTAAAAAATGACTTATATTTTAATATAAACCGATGACAGAATGGTTAGGCTTAGGGCGGATAACTGTCCATGTCGCTTTACTCTAGAATATTGTAGGTTTGGGTTTGCTTTGCATTGTTAAGTGTCTGCTATTTCTATTATTCTATTTTTATTTTATTTCATAAAAATATATTTATTCAATAAAAAATAAACCTAAAAATAAGGGGAATAGGATAAGGCAACAGGGGATGTCCCTCCGAACTCCCGCACCCATCTCAATGAATGCCCAAAATCACCTAAAAATAAGGGGAATAGGATAAGGGAACAGAGGATATCCCTCCGAACTGCCGCACCCGCACCCGCACCCCTCTCAATGTGTGCACATATTATATATGTTGATAAGTGGATTAAAAAAAAAAAAAAAGGGCATGAAAGAACTGAAGTTTAATTGGTGGGCCAGAAGGCATCTCGCTTCCTCACATATTATATGTGCTTACTTTATGACGATTGCATCTCATGAAATCAAATTTGTCATTGGATCTTTTGTGTATATCACACGACACAACCTTGTTGAAACATTTGGGATGTTGAAGCATCAAATCGCAGGGAACACTAATATTGGTGTCGACTGTACTAAAAGGAGAACAATCCTATCTATAACTTTATGGACAATCTAATCAAATCGTAGCAGATTAAGATTGAATAATACAATCAACAATTGTACAGAGAGCGATTCATTTTTCTTCTCAAAATGGCCTGAGGTGGAAGAGACAAAGCTAAATGGTCATATTTATGGAGGTTGTGACCCAATTCGAATCAAAATTCATGTTAGTAAGAGAAAATGTTCGGTGATTTTAATAAAAGTAGCTAATAATTGAGGGATGTATAATTATATTGTTTTTGCTTAATGAGCGTCACATATATAGAATATACGTTCTCGTGATGGAGTACCAAGTAATCGACTTGCTATTGGGCAGAAAAAGAGGGAAAAAGAATTAATTAGCACACCTGTCATTAATCATTAAGAGAGAAATGGTAATGGACTTGTTGTTAGACCATGCGTGAAGCGGAAAAGACAACATGCACTGCCATCAAAGTTTGGTGTCTCTTGCTTTGGTTCAGCTTAATTTACGGGAAACCACCCTTCATTTTCATCTTTTTGCAATCTACTTTTGGATCTCCAAGCTAATGCCCATGGCAAAACTTTATTCATGTCCTGTGATGGATGTGATTTTTGCAAATGGTGCCCTAGTGAGTCCTAGGTCCCTCTTTAGGTTCAGATGCACCTCCAAACTATGGTCATCATCCACTTCAGTTCAAAGTCATGTTATACCCAAAAGACATTTCACATCCGCTTGGTGATAAAAAAAAGTAGCATGACTTTCTTTCCATTCCATCCACATACCTTGGATGTTCAAAAGAATCTAGACCCATATACATATATTGAGCTGCTGGCAAAAACAAATTACTCAAAGAAACATCCTCTTTCCAGATTCCTAAAGCATCGAATACCAAATCTAGGCACTGCACAACAAATTATTGTTCTACGAGTTATTGATACCCTTGCTTCCTCTGCAAAATGGTTCATCCCCTATTGGACTTGATGTCAAATGCATCTTGGGAAGAGTGAAAGAACTACAAAACAAGCAAACAATGCTAAATGCATATGTGCATATTTCTGATAAGGTAACTCATATATGTGGTTATGCCAAATGGCCCTAATTTTACCATCACATGTTTCCAGTACAGATAATGAACTTGTTATCTGGCGTCTGTCAGTATCTTTTCGGACTGCTACTTAAGACTTATTTAGATAGCAATCTAAATATCTATCACCAGTAGGTTTATCTCTATTTAGGCTACTGTGTGGTTCTCACTAGCAAATATACTCGTGTTTGTGTGTATATATATACGCACTTGACTAACAGCGGCAGATTGGCCTACAAGAAGGTGGGGAGCCTGGGATTAGAGTTAAAGAAAACGTACAGTAGACAGCAAGATTGATAAAGTCCATTAACTGAGAGATGTTGTTCGTGGGTGTCATATACTAATGAAAGCTTCAAGAGCTTAGAACCCAAAGCTAGAGAGATGGATTTGAATGATGATGAGCTAATCAAGGAAATGAAAGCACTGAGAAGAAGACTTTGAAGCGTTTAATGGTCTCTTATCATCCACTTCAAATATGGTACATTCATCACCTTTTGTTTGTAGTTATCATCTTGCTTGAAAGCAACCTTAGAACCACTCAGCTCTCTCCATATCATGTGGTCCTCCAAGTCTAAAAGAGGTGGATGCTCAGCTAGAGAGACAAAGGTTACAAGTAGTGGAGAAAGCGGCATGTAAAAATGGAAACGAAAAATCACGAGCAAGTAAGTAAATGGTAGCCTACAGATAGAAGGTTGGATTTCTCAGTTGTGGATAGTACTATTGCCATAATTCCAAATGAGATGACACTTGTGTAGTTATGGGAAGAGGTGATTGGCTAGGGTTTTTTAGAGAGATTCTTGTGGATGGAATAGCATAGCATTGGACAGTACAAGCACCGAGCAAACCTTCTTTGACGAAAATCTGAGTTTGTTGTGATAGAGAAAGAGGCAGCTTTTTTTAGCTCCCACAGAAAAGCTAAACCGATAAGCACGCATGGCTAGCTTGGAAGATAGTCCAACAACAACAATAACATTCCTAATGCACATGACATAATACAACCGATAAAGAAAGAGAGTCTGGAGCTTCTCTTTTAAGTGAAAGCGACTTCCAGACACAGAACAGTCAAAGAAGCATTGGTTCTCATGACAGCCTCTCACAGCAGCAGCAGCAGCTGCTGCAGCATATGCCCTTTGAGCGAAATAATTGTCCTTCCTTTCTAGGCTTGGACATCAGCCACGTGGAAGTTAAATCTTACAAAACATAACTTGATATATCATTCTTCTATGTTAATATTTTGATCCGTTTAAAATTACACTGAAATGTCATCACCATAACTCAATACATAAGAATTATGGTCCACAGCCTCCGTGACAAAACAAACCTTAACCCACAAAACCCACTTGTCCATGCAACTCCTCGGATGATAATGCTCTTTCGGTCTCTGTCAATTTTAGCTCTATCAATGTCCCACATGCTTTCCCAAGTGAAGTGAACTGGCATCTAGGATATCTAGTATGGCTATTTAACTTTCTATACCTACCTTAGTTTCCTTACATATGCTTTTGATAAGCCCAACAGGTTAACCTTTCATTTCAATAAAAATAAAACCGAAAAAACAAAGGTTGCTCATTTTGGCCAATAAATTGGATCCCATCTCAACAATCATGACTCAAACTCAAGTCCCTCCCCGACTGTCCCCAACCTATCACTCCCTCTCCCAATTCCACAGCACCCCATGAACATGTAGTACTTGTTCTTTGCGGTCTTTCTCAAGCGCAATCCCGTGCTTTCTGGAAAGGTAAATGGACGTTCTCTGCCCCTCTCTCCCTTAACTCACACCCCACTGCTTTTGTATGCAACTTCAACAACGTATTTATGCCTATAATATATATACACATGAACAAAAAAACATATATGAGAGGTATGCATCCGGTGATATAGCTGTCTTTCTCATTCCTTGGTCTTGAGTTGAGGGTCCAAAAAAAAAAAAGAGGTTAAGTAACAAATGACTGTCACTTAACACAACTGGTTTCCATTGCTTGCAGAGATGTGAAATTGGAAAAGATCATGGAATTTCTTGGCTGCTAACTCTATTAGAGAGAAAGCAAAGGGTGCATATGTCATTCTCAGGCTCTAGTCCCACCAATTAGTTACCTTGGTAGCGTAGCTAGGTTACATATCCGGTGCAACTACATACCTAAAATGATTCCCTCCAGCAACAATGGCGACAACTCTATCTTCTTTAGCTATCAACAAGCTTATAACAAACCCTTTTTCAGTGACATTATTTCCAACTCCATCGAAGACGATTTTCCCTCGTCTTTCTTCCACTTGCCCGAGGACTTGGGATTAGAAGACTATGACCTCCAGGATCTCCTACTGCAACCTTTGCAAGCTAATGATCCTACAATCTCTGAGACCATTGATAGCATGGTCGGTTCTAGCAAAAGTGTGGACGCCGGTGAGCTCAGCAAAAAATCTCATCACAGTTCTGGCTTGAATCCCAGAAAGAGATCTTCAAAGCGGGATCGTCACAGCAAGATTAACACCCGTCAAGGACCAAGAGATCGGAGAATGAGACTGTCCCTAAAAGTTGCGCGAGAGTTTTTTGATCTACAAGATAAGCTTAACTTTGACAAACCTAGCAAGACTGTTGAGTGGTTACTAGTACAAGCAAGAGCTGAAATCAAGAAACTGCCTACTAGCCTGTTGAATTATAGCTGCAGCACTGTTGTGACCAAGAGTGTATCTTCTACTTCCGAGTGTGAAGTTGTGTCTGCGATTGATGAAACCGCCATTACAAGAAGCAATAATACCCAAGGTAAACAATCCCCTCGTATAATCAACAGGGTGAAGAAGGCTAAACCATCACGTAAGACAGGATTTCACTTCATCCCAAAGGAGCTAAGGGACAAGGCAAGAGAAAGGGCAAGAGAAAGAACAAAGATGAAGAATCGAATAAGTTTGAATGAATCAAAGCTTCACGATGATCATCACGAAGCAACCAACCGAGAATCAAGCCAATTAAGTTGCTTGATGAATCCCTTTGAAACTGGAAAGGAATCAGTCACTCAAAGTCACTTAATGAACACAGACATGCTGGTCGAGGTTGAAGTGCCGAGAAGCTCACAAGAACACAACATTTTTCGTACCACGACAGAGGGTATAAACATGATTGATGAGTCCTTACTGATTATGAGCAAATGGAGTTCCTCACCATTTTTCAGTCTTCTGCAAAACAAGGGAATTTCCGAAGAGGTAATTAATAATCTTGTACATCCAAACTGATTTTATAAGATGTTTGTGAAGTTCTACCATACAACCCACAGCTTTAGTACTAGAAGTACAAATGCACACACCCCGCAAAGAGGAGATGTCCTAGGTTAAGTGATTTGTTCCTCAAAATTCCAAACAACCCATTATCACATATTTGGTTGCAGAGTCAATTCACAGATTTTCAGCCCCTCTGCAAATCCTGGGAACCCTACAACATTCAAAGTCTGTTCTGAAATGAAAGAATTCCTGTCATTCGTGACATCCTTGACGTGTCAGGTCAGCGGAGAATGAAGAACAACAACATGGTTTATTCCTTCTGTTTGCTTTGCATGTAATATATATACATGGTGTCTTTTCATTATGAGCAAATTTTTTTCTGAACTGTTTTATCAATGTTTGTTCGGTTTTCTTCCCATCAAATCAGTGTTATGTGTTCCTTCCTCGTGTTTCCAAGTAAAGTAATTAACAGCTGCATGTACAGATTCAGTGCAACTCTCTGAAATGGTCGATAAATGCACTTACAGACCTTAAAATCACTTATATTTCTGGCTTTTACACCATTCTACAAGCTGACAGATGAACATGCCATAGAATTTCTCCAGCTAAACTTGATTTCAGAAATTATAAAAAGGAAAAAAAAACACTTCTCTTGTTCATTTTAGAACACTGATGCTACTTATGCTCTTGGCGTTGCCATTCGCATATGTACTTTGTCTTCCTATGATTTCCAGTATTATCAGTGTCAACTTTGAAGAACTTCGTTAATTCATGGCATCCCACTGAATAAATGAAACAAAAACATTTGTGGAGAGAACCAGTCAATGCCATGTTTTCATAGTTCATTGATTGGATGAGTGAAAACTTCAGCTCCAGCTGTGATAAGTAATAGTAGCCAAGTTTTGATGAGTTTTAGTACTAGATATCAGATAGTGCTTGGTGGCTGTCGAGACAAAATGTGGCCACAACCACGATACTTGTGGCCGCAGGACTGCCATAAGTAAGTTATATATAAAGCAACATACTACACAACAAAGGATGTTTCCTCGTTGAAAAATACTTTTTCTTTTCATTTTGCATCAAATTTAATCTACACCTTTCACTTGCTTGACCTAGAGGAATATATGGTTTGAAGAAATAATTAGGTTTCATCTAGGAGGTTTTAACAGATCTTTTAGTTATTTCCTTTGGTTGCTCTTTACTTCTTGATTTCTTTTGCACTGAGTATAACTTGCCTACACTTCTTAAGATTTTGGAACAAGTCAATTGTCACTAGTGATCTGTGTTAAGAGTTTGCCTGGCAAAAGAAAAATATGTATCAAGATATTTAGTATGAAAAGTGGACATCTAGTCATCTAGTTTAGGACTTGTACCAACTCCTTGCTGCTTGTTCCATGTTGCTATAATAACTAGAATTCTCTATCACTGTACTTCTTGCCTGCTGTGAATGAGATATAAATATTAGCAAATGATAACATATTAGCAACTTAGAATGTGCTCTTTTAGTTTTGAATTTCGAGTTTGGAATTTGTGGTGGCATCATTTCTCATAATTAGCAATTCTAGACCAGTGAAGTGATATCGATTGTTCGTTTAACCGTGTAACTATACGCATGTCCTCATTTACATTATCAGGCATCAGCTTATCAACTTAGTGACTTTGTATATATATAATATATTTATAATACAAGATATTAAATTACAGATTGTGGACCACATTGCAGTTGCAGGAGATCACAATAATTATGAGTATAATTGCGATAAATTACGGTAATGATTCAAATGTAGAATCATGCAAACCGTAATTTTAAACTAATATAGCCATTAAAGATGTTACAGGTGCAACATAACAACCGCAATTGCAATTCTGGACCCAAATTTAAAACCTTATTTGATATAATATACATATGTGCTTCGTTATAATGTTAACTTTAGTTCTAACTCCTCTGGGATTTTCTGGACTAGGGGATTAGCTTTCGAATACCAGGAAGGCTAACTGATCATATGAAAAAGATGATGTGAAGTTAATTGAAAATAATCGGACCCGAATATCTGTATGACTCTCAAAGAGGAATACGAAGATTAACCTAATTGTGAGCACTTGAAACTCATAAATTCTGCAGAAGATATATTTTCCCGGCCTAAAGATACCATAGTTCTCATTACCGTTTGGACTATCAAGTTTACAAAACGATGACACCTTCTATGATATATATATATATATAGATAGATAGATAGCACGCAATCTGAAGAGACTAGCAAAACTTATGCTAACTGTAATGAACCAAGTTGATCACATGAACTAGCAAGCTGCTATTGTCTAATGGCAGCTTGGGGAATTACCTGTCATACAATTGATTAATAATCTAACTATATATACACTATAAATTTGTAACTCTTATAGGTTATAATTAATTTCATAATTCAATAATATATTTACTTCTAATCCGTGTTAGTTACTATAGGATTAAAATTTTGGTCGTCATTCACATAAAGAGACATTTTAATTCAAAATTTGTTATGCACTATAATAATTTTTTAATAAATAAAAATAGAAAAAGATGGAAGAGATTATAAATTGGGTGAAAATTGTTATATATATATATATTAATAAAAAATTCCGATCCATAGGAATAACAGAAGCACGTTTATCATAATGGATAATGACTGATAAACTCTCCAAGGAAAAAGATTGCCTATCAATTTATGGGACTATAACTTTGGTTCTAAAAGTTATGGAAGTGCATAGGATTAAGGTGCTTTTAGTTTAGAAAGTTTGAGCTGTGGATATTCAATGTTCACTTTGAATTGGTACTAAAGGGGCATACTATCACTAATCACTCTCCTATGCACTTCCCTTAAGTTTCTTTTTCCCTTGTCCCCAGAATAAAATTAATCAAAATATCCCAAAGACCCAAACTATACTAATTATAATGAAATTGAAGTTAGTTCCGAATGACTGACCTCACTCGTGCTCTGTAATGTCACGAACCCCTGAAGTTTTTCTTCCAATCATTATTGCCGGCAAACAAGATAATTTTAGGCCCCCCATATTCAGTTATGGTTGGCATGAATAAATAGGATTCATGCATTGTTATGATAACATTGACTGGATTCCAACATTGTTCTACCAATAGCCCTTGGGTCCTCTGCTCAGCAAGACGTACAATAATTTGTATCAAGCTCTCATTCTTTGAAGAAAATAATTCTAGGCAGATACACTGATAAAGTCCAACATAAAGGAAATAAAAGATTTTTTTTTATAGAAATTTCTCCAAGAACATTTGTGCTCTCTTGTACTTGGATTGCGGCTCCAAAAACTCTAGCCTTTGGGTAACAGCAAGAGGAAGTATAACTCTAGCCTTTCGGCCCCTCAAGTAACATATTATTCTGCATTAACATATGCTTTTTCACTTGAAATATAAATTCAATGCCCTTATCATATGGACCAGAATGTTGGGATACAATCAGATAATGAATATATTACCATCAGAATTATATTAGCATAAAATGCTGTTGCATTACATCAAATCTCCATTGACGTTTAGTCAAACCATGCACATTGAAGTTTGAAATGTAGTATAGTAATGAATAATGGATAAAAACATATCTAATGAAATTTAAGTCAAAGGAAAATAAAAAAGGACGACAATAGAGAAAAATCATCTTAGCATCAAATTTCAAATGATACTGATAAATTCAAGAAGCTATGTCTTTTGATTAGGTTTTTGGTTTTTATATTTCATTTTAGTTTCTTCCAATTTTTGCAACTTAAGAGAATTATAATATATACTATTTAATTATTTAATATAAATTACTAATAAGAATATTTATAAATAATTTAAATTGTTTTATTTATATTAAAATAAAAATAATAAGTAATTAATATAATTGAATTTTTAAACATCTCCAAAATATAAAACAATTCAAAATAAACAAATAAATATTATTATTATTTATATAATTTAATTATGTAATTATTTATCTTCAAATTTTATTTAACATTTAATTATTGCAAATATAACTATATTATATTAATAATTTTTGTTTTAAAAACTAAATGAAAAATCAAAACAAAAAATAGAAATAAAACCGATAATTAGCCTTTCCCCCCACTTAGCCATACTGATTTATGAATTCATCACTTCAACAAAAGTCGAATGACAGTATTTAGGTTTCCTTGATTAATTGCTTATAAAACATGCCATTAGAACTAAATTAAGAAAAAGAGAAAAAAAAGGACAAAGATTATGCTTGGTATGTCAAGTTGAATTTAGAAATATGTTATTTGAAAATATCAATCAGCAACGAGCAGTTCTAAATTACCAAGTTCACAAACATTGGAAGTCATTTTCTGGAGGGGCTTGCAACATTTGGACGTCCGGCTTCGCAAGTAATTATGTCTAGCAATACTACTTGTTGAATGGCTATTCAAAAGTTGAGTGGAAAGAGAAAAGGGTTAAAAGGCAAAACTCAAAAGCGCGCAACATGTCGTCGTCCACTGATGTCAAATATAGCCACACCGTGAGAGTGTCACCGGCATCTGGCAGAGGCTCATAACTCGCACGAAAAGTTAAAAAGAGCCTGCCCAGGGTCTTCCGGTTCTACTACACTTCAGCCAGGACTTTAAAATTACTATTACAATTCAGATTTATTCAAAATTTGTAATTGTCCACAGTTGTAGTGGCATGGTACAGTTCACAATTTAAAATCAAGTTAATTATATTGAATTTTCTTTTAATATTTATAGTTTAAAATTATTAATTACTTCTTCGTATGATTTAACTACTATGCAAATTTTATACCATATTTTTAAGTTAAAAATTCATTAAGTAACATTATAAAAATAAATAATTTTATAAAATATGAGTATTAAAATTTGGGAAAAAAAACCCCAAAAATTTAAGTTAATCAACCAAGGGATGCCAATATTAATCAACTTCAGAGTGTTATATATACATAAAAATGAAACTTTCCTATTCCATTCGATTCCACGTACAGTCACTCTCCAGTCTGAGAGCTTTTGGAGGAAAGGTTTGGAATCTATCTATCTCTCTGTTTCTACAGTCCTGAGAAGCGGTTCTGGAAATCTATCTTCTTTTTATTTTTATTTTTCATTGTTCTTAAGATATATCTACCTGTACCTACCTTGACAAACAACAGCAAGGACTGAGAGAGTCCTGTGTCGCTCGTCAAAACAAGGCAGAAGAGAGAGAGAGAAAAGTAGATAGATCTCACCAGAAACTAAGCATAGAAGAAACTCAGAAACAAGAAGAACAAAAATAGAAACCCTGAAGTACCAATACCCTAATACTGAAGCAGATGTTGAGGTTGTAAATGGTTTTCTGGATTTGTAGCAACAACCAACCAAAATATGCTATCCAAATATCAAAGATAAAGAAATCTTTCTCTAAACCCCAAGGACACATATATCAATAAATTCATAAGAAAGAAAGAATTTCTATTGTTGACATAAAAGAACCCTAACAACAACTGTCGAGCTCTGATCATTCTCCACAGAGGAATTAAAAAAAAAACATAAAAAATCTCGAACGAACAGCCAATCTTTCTTTGCCAAGAAAACTCAAGATTAACATGTGCAGACGAAATCGAATAATTTTCAAGAACCCAACGAAGATAGTGAGAGAAAACCCTAAACTGGAAACAAGATTTTCAAGCGATCGAGTGAATCTGACAGTCACGCGCACTTACAGGCAGGCAGAAAGTTCTCTTGAGATCAAAGTAATTAACTTCAAAACGGGACATACAGAGAGCTAGGAATCGCACTTTAAATTCTACTAGCCTGTTTCCACATAAACCCTAGGAGAGAGATCTGGCAAAGGGAAAGAAAGATGAGGAGTAGAGCGAAGCTTCCTTTTGTAAATCAACGGTTGAATGGGGGTTGATGTTACTGGAATTTACATTCAGAACAGTAATGTTAGTGGTTTGATAATCTTTTCGATAAAGGGGACGCCATGAATAGAGAAAATGATAAAGACCAGTGGATTGAGAATGGTACTCTCTTTTTGCAGAAGATAATAACATCGAAATGACGCTTCTCTCTTTAGTTTGTGTATAATATATGCAATGTACGATGTACAGCACTAAGTTTGAACGAAAATTACTACCCTCTCTTCCTTCATTCACTGAATCTGAGTCTCGGACCATTTTTCATTTATATCTATTCTAATAAAAAAGATCCACCAAATAGTTCAACCTTAATTCCGTTATTTCATTTAAAGTGCTTTGATTGCAATTGATTTACACCTGTTAAATCATTGTCTTAATCAAATAACCCTTTATGTGCAGTTAATAAGGAGTTCAGATCTTCTGTCTAGATGTCTTATTGTATTTAATGAATCTTAACTATTTATTTATGTGGGTCTTACGTGAGTCCCATAAAATAAATGGTTGAAATTTTATGGAATAGAATAAGACTGAATAAAATTGGACAAAAAATCTCGTTCCGATAATAAGATGCCTTGCTGGTCACAAAAATAGGGGTGCATCTACTGTCCATCTACGGAAAAGAGAACATTAATTGATTACTTTGCAATTAAAATCAGACATTTTATCGGATGAACCTCATACTACAAATAATTTAAGATTTTTATTTCATATCAAATATAAAACAATTACTAATGTTATATATATAATTACTTTGATCCTTTACTAATTTGATTTTTATAAATCACATTATTCCCAAATGTTAAGAGTTAACCTAAAATTAAAGATAAAGTAAATAGCAAGCATATATAAATTAAATAACATTATTTAAATAATTTTCTGAACCTAACTAATCATATTTGCTTTGTATAATGAAGTGTTTATATCAGCTTTCTTTAAGACTTAAAATTTGTATCAGTTTATGAATTTATAACATTTTAGGTGCATACATAGAAGTAAAGCAAATTTGTATTTCAAATTTCTTTTTGTTAAACACCTAAAACTTTAAGCATACTAAAGATTTCGTAGACAATGGAACCACCCACAAGAAATCAAACGCTATCATTTATCTAACCCTCCTTTAACCCCTCCAAACCTCTTGATAGGAGTGCGGAAATTAAGCTTATCACCAAGCCAAGATCCTAATCATTTTAGATCCACCAACTTCACATAAATCAATACGGCCTTAAAATGTATAAGTTGAAGTGCAAGTTTGTTTGAAGGAAATGTTGGATGGGTGGAAATTGGAAAACGAGTATCTTCGTTTCTTCCCAAAAGCCCGTGAGTCTACAACTTTTGGAAGATGAGAACGATGACAGAGTAATGGAACAAAACCTGTTGGACCCAGATCTACGCTTAATATATAAATCTGGACCCCACACCAGAAATCTCAAATCCTATCCAGCAATCTTATATATGCATATTAATTTTGGGTAAAAAGAAACCATTGGCAAGAACGAAAATAAAATAAAAAAGGAACTGGAGATTTACACCTGCCCACTTGCAGAGCCCTAACTTTTTCACTAACAGAGGATCCCAAGCATTTCGCTTTCGCTTCTCGTAAGGGGAATGTATGACAAACTATTTACAGTAGAATAGAGAAATCACAGGATCTCAAGAATTCGTGTCATTGTTACCAAGGGGCTTCCTTATTGAAGCCCAAAGATTAATTGATTTTCAAGGCCTAATATTGTATGACTACTCTAAATTGGTGGCTGTCGTAGTTATGCACCAACACGAAGGCAAGTGAAGCCCTTCCATCCAATTATTAATTAAAGGAATGATGATATCTTCAAGTAGACCACAAATTGAATTAATCTTAAATTATACGAAGCCATTTTTCTTACTAGTCATTGAGTAGATAAAATTGCATCATTTTTATATCTAATTAATATATATATATATGTGTGTATGCATATTAGTGGGCTACAAAAAGTTGATGAATCTTTTACATACCTTGGACCACTGTGGACAAAAAACATAAGCTTCATCCATATTCATCGGTTATTCCACTCTCTCTTCCTTCACCAAGATGAGCATTTATATTCTGAAGAATAGGAAAATAGAGAAGAAAGAAGAAATTTGGTGTTAGACAAGTACGTTCACGTTCGAAATTGCCTGGTAATTATAACCATATTAATGACCTTAAACTTTGATGATTGTTGCAGCTTGAGGGTTTCATAGAATCTAACAACAATGTTATTGTATTGTTGTTGATACGCAAGCGCTACCCCTGGCCTCATACCACAAAAATGAGTGTCTACAAATATGCATGCAAGCACCGTACCTAAGAGGCTAAGAACAACAACAAAACGCTTGAAAGCAAGGAGATAGGAAGAGAGACACTGAACGAAACACACAAATGGCAGTAATTTGTACCGTATAGGACCTTGGTTTTCTCTATCATTTATAGCCTTATATTCTTGAACTTCAGACATTTTTTCCTTCATTTTGGGAAGAAGAAGACAAAACGAAGATGGGGACAAAAGCTGATATATTATAATAGCGATAAATTCAAGGCCGACTCGAACTATTTCTACATCTATGCCAGAAAGCTTCTAAAAGGCGAACGAGGAGATGAGTGGAGAAAAACGAAAGATAACGCAATAATGAAAAAGCAGTATGTATATATGAAGGTTGCATACACCACACCAGCTACATAAGTAGAGTGCATTAAATAGGCATATGTTGTCTGTATATTACGTAATCTACTTGGCCAGGGTAGGTTTGTCAGTGATTGGTGTGTACTTGTAACTTTGCTGAGTTGCTCGAACAACACCTTGCATGTGGGGGCTGCCTTAGCTTGTGTTATTTAATTCAACGAAGCAATGGCCAATGGGATTCGTAAGTTGTGTGCTTCGCTATTTTCAAGCTTTTGCAATGTAGCTTTCATCTTTTTAAGTTTTTGGCTAGGTCAAGTCGCACTTTCTAGTTAACAACATTGGAAATATTAGATTTTGTAACTAGCTTAGTCCTTGCATTTTCCAGTTGTAGTATTTATAACTGTGTTATTGCTTGCTGCTCTTCTTTTTTTTTTAATCGGAAGGAAAAGGTACAGGACTTATATAACTAGTAGGGGAAATGAAACCTCCTATATCCTCTAATAAAATAGATAAACAATCCACAGGCAGGTTTTGAAAACGATTAATACCAAGTTCAAGTGAACCGGCGCCATAGTTAGCGAGCCAATCCGCAGCCCTATTAGATTAGCGGTAAACGTGTCTTGCTCGCACTATCCAATCTCTAGTAAGTAATTGGTGGAGTTCTAGTATTAGGGAAGTAAATGGAGCCTGCTGAGCCGCCGAGGCAAATAATAGATTAATAACAATCATCGAGTCTACATCTAATTTCACTCTACGATATCCAAACTCCCAGGCCAATTGTAATCCCATAAAGACGCCCCATATTTCAGCGTCAACGACAGAACTTAACAGACATAATATTTACCATAACTCATCTTCTCTTGCATGCATTTAAGGGGAGACCGTCTTTTTCGGGGTGATGGTACAGTTATTTCTTTGTTATTGCCGTTCGCGTCTTTAATTAACTTTTTCTACTTTACTTCCCTTTATGCTTAGAGGCTGTTTGTTTCCTTTTTTTCTTCCGTTTTTTGTTGTCGTTTTTGTAAAAAGAAAAACAGGTAAGTAAAACGTGTTTGGTTTACTCTGTT
>JAOTAX010000006.1:26638377-26650109 GCA_025629825.1 Erythroxylum guanchezii
TAATAATAATAATAATAATAATAATAATAATAATAATAAACCAAACATATTTTTGTTTTCAGTTTTTTATTAGAAATCTCAACCAAATAGGTTTTTGTTTTCAGTTTTTATATTGCAAATCTCAACCAAACAGGTTTTCGTTTTTTTAGGAAAAAAAACAGAAATTAAAAACAGGAAACAGAAACTAAAAACAACAATAGAAAAATAAAAGTGGAACCAAACGGCCCCTTAGACTGCAGCTTCTAATTTCTTTATTTTTTCTACTTGTTTTGACTTTGTGTCATTTTTGCGAGTCAAGCTAAATCATTGGTTGAATATAAAATAAAAAGTATAGTTTATCCAAACTCTTTGTTTCCTACTTGTTTTGCACGGAGTTAAATTAAATAGTATTTTTTATAAATTTGATTATTAGTCTTAATATATTATTATGTTATTTTATATTGTTATTTCTATCATTTTTCAAAAGTAAAATTGTCATTTTTTTATTACTAACTAGGACGATTCTATTCTTAATAAAATAAAAGTGGTTTTTTTAAAGGCTGAAGTATATGCTTATCATTTAATTTCAAGCATTCTTTTTTTTCAGTCATATGAGAAAAATAGTGTTAACTTATGATGCTAATAATATTTGTATGCGAGAGAATACAAATTTACTAATAACAATTAAGCATGATATTTATGAATAAATGAAAAACAGATAATCGAAAAGGTATTAAAATTAAAAATTAAAAATTGATATTTAAATATTTTATTTTAAAAATTATTGATATTAACAAATTGTGATTGAAGGATTTTTAAGCATTAACTAACACTACAACATATAAGCTTATTAGCGACACATTCAATTGTTGCTAAATATTAAAAAATCGTGTCAAATAATAATTTGCGACGAAAAACAATTGTTGTCCTGATAGTCGTTGAATTCGGATAGCCAAATAATATTCGCGATGTTTTCGTGAAATCGTCAGGAAAGGTTTTGGATACACAATGTATTCGTCAGTAAAATATATAACTAACGAGAACCAAAAATATCGTACACAGAAATTTAAGATGTACATGTTTTGTAGAGAAAAAGTTTTCACCTACGAAACCGTAGTTGTATGTCATTGTTTTTACCTACGATTTTGTCTTTGTAGTAGAATAATTTTAACTACTAATTGTTTGTTGTGGGTAAATATTTTTAGAGACGTTCTTCAAGACGTAGGGAATAACATTTTGTAACGAATTTGTTTTGATAGCTAATACTCTTTTGTGACAAACATTTATTTTTAAATGTTAATTTTATTATAATTGTTAAAAACAATTTTAATTTAATTTATTACAAATTTTAAGATAATTTGAAATATAAAATTGTTACAATTTATAATTAATGTTGGTGACATATTTTTAAATAATAATAAAGTGAAATAAAATAATCATTAAAAATGAAATGCATTTTATAAAAAGAATAATTACAGGTTAATTACAGAATTTGTACAAAATTTATAAACAAACTAAAACTCCTCGTCGTCACTACTATTGATATAGTTTGAGCCAAGTAATTGTTTAATCATATTTTTAAGCTTGATGACTTCTTTTACATTACGATCTAACTTCTATTTTGTACATTGTAACTTAGTCTTTAGTGACTGGTTCTTCTCTTAAAACGTCATGGCATACGCTGGTGATGAAGATGCACTAATAGGCTTAGGACCATAGCTAAGAGTTTTGATATATCTGGATTTTGTACTAAGGACGTTTTTGAAAATGTCATCGACATTGGGCTGATTCTCCTAAGATAATGATGTTTGCAATAAAAAAATTATTACTTAGTATTATATAAAAATAAACTGTAATATTTATTTTTTTGCATATACATAATTATTTTGTGGTTTTTCAAGCGTCCAACCTTCACCTTCCTTGTAGTGTGTTAGCTAGTACAGTGTGATCCTATCATACTCTTATCTTTGGAGTTAAGTTTTGACCCTATTATATAAATTTAAAAAATTAGAAGATAATAAAATATTGTATTAAGAAATTAAATAATAAGTTGAAAACGTTACACTTACAAATTATTGTCAAACGACAACAAATGATTTGGAGTAGGTGTTAAATTTACTTTAGTAACTCTTATTGTTAAAAACTTATCAGTTAATTAATTAATTAATTAATTTTTATACATTAAATCAATTTTTATAAATAAAATAAATAAATTAATTTTTATTTAACAGTTTCTTTTTTAGTTAAACTTCAAATTTTTCGGTATAAAAAGATAGTCTTCTTTAATCATATTTTAAATTCTTTAAATTTATTTATTTTAATTAATTTTTATAATAATTTAATACTAATTGAACTTTTTAATGGTTTAATTTATGATTCAATTTCTAAAAATTTGATTTAGTTATGCGTGGCAGTATATTTTGTTTATTTCGGAATAATAGGATACTACTTGTACGCTAAGTGGAGAGATCCGTAAATGAGGGAGGATGTGCCCTTATCTAAAAATGTGTGGTCGTACGTCAGTGATTATAGCAAATGTCTGTAGAAGTCCGTACAAAGAATTGCGTCGTCCGCCGTGTGAAGTTCTTTTTCTGTTCTGCATGGCACTCAACCTGTCAGCCAAGGGCAAAATATAAGGAGAAAAAATAAAAAATACAGTCTGTTGGTCACATTGGCATATAAAGATCATATTTGGGAATAAAGTCTCAATAATGAAAAGAAGTGTTTTCTTTTGCAATGACCCACAGACAAGAGGAGACTTTGACTATGTTAATCACCACTTTTATATTTTAATCCTTGCCATCATTTCTAATTAACCAATAAGTTTAAACTGTAATAGTCCATCTTTTAATCAATTTCACATCATTCCTTTTTGAGTTGAGAGAGAAAAGTTTGAATAATACTTGGAAAGTAAGTAAATAGTCTCCGCCATTTGAGAATTTCAGACTAAATTCTCCAAGTGCAAAAGCAGGTGATGACAATCTTCCAAGTGATGGTGACACTATTTCATAGAAGCTACGGTAAAGTGAGCTCTAACCCAAGTAGGAACGCACTTATTGGCGGCAAGCAACCTAAAGTTTTGACTTTAAGAATAAAGTAGCAATTCCACACAAGCAATCAGTCCGGTTCACCTTTGCAATAAAAGATTGCTTATTTGAAAGATTTAGAAATTAAATGAGCACACATAATTTCTGACCGGTTTATTTCATTTGCGAGTGGGGTTGTTCATCCAAAATATCATGGTTAAGTAGCTCCCAATCTTTTAAGGTTCTCCCGTAATCAGTTTTCAAAGTATTAATTGCATGTTCAGGAGAGCATGTATCGGTGAACCTTGTAATGGATAAGAAGTATACTCTTAGAAAAGTGTCTTTGAGAATTTCGAATGCCAACCAAGGATTATCTCAAAAAGAGACGTAACTCTCCGTAACATAGAATCAATTAAAAACTTATATATTGATTAGAGATGGGATCTTTTTTAACCTCCATGATGTTAAATCATAATTTTTTTTAAGTGGTTAATCGTGTTCATCCCAACCACATTTTAGACATAGGAGCCTCTTTCAAAATGAGGTTAGTTATATAGCCTATCTCCACCACCATTTACAAAGAAGAGCAATATTTTTTAAAATGAACATTTGCGCTCCCAATCTTCCATTTCTGTTTCCATTCAATGAAGTTTTGTCATGTCATATCACGTAGTGTATCTATAGTCATAACCAAGAGTAATATTTGACAATAAGAAAATGTTGCAACGCTTGTTACTATTCTTAATTTATCAGTAATCCATATAAGCTTGTCATCAGAAGAAGGCTAGATTATTTGAATGTTCAACAAATTCCAATCAGCTTAATTTTAGGTGTCTTTGGAAAGAAAGTAACCAAAATAAACTGCCATTTGAATAGTTGTATTAATCCACCACTTTGTCTTCTCTAAGAATCTTTTATTGTTGGGTTATTCAAATAGAAATTTACCACTTTAAGCTAGCTAGACAAGAAGCTCGTTGAATTAGTTGAATGGTAATTCATATTCTAGGCTCCCGGTTTTCCTCTGGAAGCAAAATCCAATATGTTCATGCCTATTTGGTTAACACTGTACCGTTAATTCGGACACAGCTGCCTTGATTTAAAAATTAAGTTGCTTCAAAGGGTACAAGTGCGTTAATGCTACTGGTTTTAAGATACTTTCTAGGGCGCATTATATAGATACTAATGAATTTGAAATGCCACATGAGATTGTTCGGTAGGTGGTTGTTTCAAATCAAGAATTCAATAAGTTCATGGATTTAAAAGACATTAAATTCTAATTTTCCATGAACAGTTACTGTATTTTAATAACATCGTATTATCGTAATGGTTATCAAACAGGACAACTGATGCTATATTCATTACATTTTAAATTATATTATTTTGGTTCTTTATAGGTTTTGACTGAAAGTACAAAACAATCGGTGGGTGTAGTCGTGAGCGCGCATTCAAGTACTCAAATCCATAAACATGCATGTGACAGAATGAATCTTATAATTTTGACCCATTCGTTGTAGGGTTTGACCATGGCGTAAATCACAAAAGTAGGCCCTTTTACGAGAATTTTCCCGGACCCGGAGCCCAAGGAATATGGTGATCAAGATAAAAGCTTTGAATATGATCAGACTGAACCCAAATATCAATCTTTACAAACAAACACAAGTTAATTGTGGATGAGGTAAGAACACTAAAATAATGTATTTCACGTTGTTTTACACGATCAATTTATTTTGACTAATCCTCCTAATTAATTATCATAAATTAAAATTAGAAAGTGTTTCTGCTTAAAATGTGCGAAAGCCTCATGGTTGTTGACTTAAAGAGTCCATGGACATGGAAGTGTCGCAGTCGGCAGTACCCAAAGCAAAAATACAAAGAAAAAGACGAAAATGAACGGTGTCCCATAATCCATGCCGATCTGATTGATAAGAAACCAAAATCTAGATCTATTTCTAGTTTCGTGCATGCTTGCTCCGGTATAGGTTAGGTACGCAGTACGCACTATTGTTTTGTAGTAAGTAGCCATAAAAATCTACGTTGCTAGTGGGCTATTCACACAACACATCGTCTCACTTGAACAGCAATGCATAAAAGCTCAAGACCTTTTTGACTGTTATTTCATCATCATGTAAATTAAATGGATGAAGAGAACTGAGTCAAAAGATGAAGATACCACGGAAACTAAATTCCGATCCGTTAATTCCGTGATTCAGATCCCCGTATCTTTTGCTATATTTATTATTTAGTACACTTCTGTATTTGTCAGTGCTCAGTACATGTTCACTTTTGCATACCAGTTCCTCCCTACTCTCCTCGATCATATGGGTAGGGTAGGGGCTATATTTGAAGATTTAAGACCTCAAACTTCTAACTCTTCTCGATTTGAAGGTTAATCTATCAGCAAAATTTTGCTAAACAATGCCTTTTTGTCTACTCTTTTACTTTAAAGATTGTAAAAATATAGCTGGATATCTAATAAGATGACTTGAGAATTTAAAGCATGGACAACTCGATGTCTTTGTTTTTGTTCAGCGAAAGTAGAAATAGAATCATTACTTGTTTTCTAAAAGAGAGAACATGTTATCTGTTTTCCAAGGATTATAGTTTTTAACAAGGGATCATACCAAAATGCGAAATTTGAAAATTTCTGATAACATACAGACTTATTCTATTCTTACGTAATTAGATTAACACGGTTACTGATGCAATAACTACATATTGTCTAAAGCTTAACACAGGGATTTACTTGTCTACACGACCACCAATGACAGTAAGTAGAATAGGATTTAAGAAAATTAATTAAATTTTGATTTGAATAAGTACCTCAACAAGAGTGCTGCCAGGTTTATTTGGACTCTGGATGTCCATGGAGTTGAGGGAGAAGTGTATGAAAGGGCTTTGATTGGGTCTAAGAGATTCAATCAAATTAAAGACCGATGAGATTCAAGTCCAGTTAAAGACCACACCCCAACTTGAGTGAAGTGTTGCCATTCAGTTGGAAAAGACCGATGATTTTGTCTAAACGTTCATTGAAGCACAAAACGCAAATATGGAGTCGTTTGAGAACTGATTACTTTTGGCGATCTGAATTCTCTTTTCTGCTTTCCCTGCCGATCATCGTGCTAGTTACTCCCATCATTATTTCAACGATAGCAGCTTTCATTGATGCCTTCTCTACCCATTTAAGCCAATTACTGAACTAATCCCAATTATGTCGATCATCGTGCTAGTTACTCCCATCATTATCCACGATAGCAAGCTTTCATTGGTGCCTTCACTCCCCATTTTAAGCCAATTACTGAACTAATCCCAATTATGTTAGATGTTACTAGTAAAATATTCAGATATTAGTTACGAAAATAATTAACTAAAGATAAATAGTATATTCTATAAAAATAAATATTAAAAGGCATAATAATTAAAACAAATTAAAATGTAGGTTATAGTTGATTTGATTCACCTATAAATACTCACCTATCTTCTTGTTTCATGTATCAAAAAATAAATATAAGCATCCAAGAATAGAGCTTGTGAGGATCTTAATCTTATAAGTTTTAATCTACAAATTAATATTTATAACTTATGATTTGTGAATGATTGAATTATAACTCATATTTGTATTTATAATAATATTATGTCTCACTTCTATTTTGAATCGGCAAAACAAGATCAGCTTCATGTGAGTGACTGAAGCCCACCTATTTCTTTCAACTTTAATTGAGTTATCATCTTGCTCTATCGACTTAATTATTCTAACATGTGGTATCAATGCCTAATTAAGGTGTGTTTGTATACTTATCATGTGCTCTATGATTATCATTATAAATAGATACTTCAAATAGTCACACAAGTATTCGGTCTCTAATATGTCCATAGAACGGGTTAGGCGAAGGGTACTGCCTCCCTTAGAACTTAAGTCTATTTATAATAAGTTTTAAACATTTTTAGTAATTTAATTAAAATTAAATTATAAATTTCAATTAAACATTAATTAGAATTATAACTACTTCTAATTAAATACCAATTATGCCTAAATAAGATCTAACATTTTTTATTGATTATTATTTATTAAATATCACATATTTAATCATAGAGTTTATCTAACTTTACAATCAAGTCCAGTTTGATTAAAAATGTCCTTATTCTTTTCAACCAAATTTATATGTGTGAACCATTAAGTTCCCAAACATGTTGACAATGAATATAAATTATAACCCTAGATTATATTTAAGATTAGATAACTTAGACTCCTTTAATTTATTTTTAATTATCTAATTAAAAGATTTATATATATATATCAAGATTGGTGTCCAGTAAAATATCATGACCACCTAAATATTTAGAAATGTCAAATGTGGCGTCCAGTGACATTTCTAAATATTTAGGTGGTCATGATATTTTACCAGACGTTAACTAACCTTGTATGATTTTTAATATAATTTAAGCCTCTCATCATATAATGTTTCGATTAGACATAAGGCATGAAATTAATGTCTACTATATTCTGAGTCCAATCATATTAGCTCTTCACCATTAGTAATTGATTCAATTAATGAAATTTGTAAACTACTTTTCAAAGCATCATTTTACCTTGACCAAGTTTTTCTTGAATCAATAATAATCGAAAACAATAGAACATTCTTCCGAATCACTTTAGGGTGATGAATCTTGTATTGATCACTCAACTATCTCTATATAGGTTATGCTATATCCGATGACTACCGTCTGAACTATCCTTGATTATAATAGGTCATAAGTAGTATCAAAACATAACAATATATAAGATAACTTTGGAGAGCTAAAGTCAAATGATCCCTTATATAATTATAACAATGTGAATTTTTATAGACATACAAGTGATGTTCCAAATGGAATTCTTGTATGAGTTTAGTTCAGTAAACTTGTTTTCTAACAATCACTCATATATTTATTTAAGTATCTTCATACTTTAGTTTATGAGATCGAATATTTCCTTTATAATGAAAAACAGAACTTGCACGGAAGAGGAACGAAGTACGCCTTATAAGGGTACGGACACCTCTCCCTTACAAGACGCATTTTTCATGACCTAATACACCGGATCCCATCGGAACTCCGAGGTTAAATGTACTTGGGTGAGAGTAGCTCTAGGATGGGTAACCTCAGGAAAAGCAAAACCGAAGCGGACAATATTTGTAAGCGGGTGATCTGAGATGTTACAGGTAGTATCAGAGCCAGTACTCGAACTGTTGTGCCAGCTAGGCTTGACCCCAAAAAGGGCAGGGCCTTAAAGGGGTGGAAAGTGTGAGATCTCACATCGGTTGGAGAGGGAAACGAAGTACACCTTATAAGGGTACGGACACCTCTCCTTTACAAGATGCGTTTTCTATAGCCTAATGCACCGGATCCTATCGGAACTCCAAGGTTAAATGTGCTTGGGTGATAGTAGTTTTAGGATGGATGACCTCCTGGGAAGGCCTCGTAAAAAGCAAAATCATGAGGGCTTGGCTGAGCTAAGGCCCAAAGCTGACAATATCTGTAAGCGGGTGATCTGAGATGTTACATTACTAATATCCAATCTCAATAGAATAATGATTAGGAACAATTTAAGGATAATAAATAAATTTAATATGAATCTCATAATTTTAATCTCATCATAAATTCATCTACAATGTATATTTATCCTATACAATTTGTCATATACATTTGAATATGTATAAGATAAAAAATACCTTTAATTATTTTGCCACTAAACTACAACCAACTAATTGGCTGTAGGGTATAAACCAATAATCTCTTACTTACACTAAGCCAGTCGTTTAAGTATCTTTTGCTATATCACTATATGAAGATCATGTTATTGTTGGAACAATGTTTTAGTGCGAGAATTCTACAATATTCTCTATAGTATGAGCACTTGCTTAAATCCTATACCTTTCATCTTAGTTATCATCATAATTAAGGGAAATTGCCTAAATATATACTTAGATATTTAATAAGACTTGACCTCCTTTTGCATGCCTAATGGATCTCATGTTCTACAATACATTGCTATCTTAAATTGCAAGGAAATGTATTAAATTCATTAAAAACTTATTGATCCAATTAATCATTTCTACTAAATGAAAAATGTATTTTGATTTGATTAGAAATTAATACTACATTATAACATTTTCAATCTTAAAATAATATTGTTCCAAGTAAAATATACTTTAATCATGACATCCTTATAAAGTTAATATCCATTTAACTTTGAACTCAAATATCAACTCATACACAAAATAATGAATATCTTTGATACTTCACAAGTATAAGAAATCTTAAATACTATACACCGTTAGTACATTATCTACATACATAGACTAAAATAGATAAAGAACTTCCATATCTATCTCTATAAATCTAATTCCCAAAATTAAAATTTTACCTTTTCATTTTGAATATCAATTGTTCTTGGAAAATTATATTTTTAATAATTAAAAATATGAATTATTGTTCTCTTTATGAGCAATATGTCTTTATATATTCCCACTAAAGAGGACAACAATACTCCCACTAGCCTTTTTGTAGATATGATAAATTCACAATCATCTCTAACATCAAATCTTTGAATTTATTATGAAAGTGCATCTTTCAACATCTTGTAGCCTTTCAACTATACATTAAACGTATCAATAAAGGTATTAGCTCCAATCAGATGTATTGTTATGAGATTTAAACTTTTCAAAATTTATCTTACTCCTATTACTTATCTTGAGAACCATTCCCCTGTAAGTATATATCGAAACAAATAATTTTTTTAATTAGTAATAACTAGTTAGGGGTAAGGCTGCGTACTACTAAACCTTCCTAGATCCTGTATATTAGCGAGATTCCAACTAAATATTGTTGTTACTGTAGTCTGTCAAATTATATCCAATCTTTTAGATATCATATAACCTTTTATTATCTAATTTAGTTATAAACTTATTGGATAATACATGCTTTAACTAAGAATCACATCCCGAAATTATTAAAATTGACTTTATCAAAGTTAAACCATTTTATGTCAAATATGAACTCTTATTAATTGATTTAATTGTAACTTTCAAAGATAAGTTATTATACTATGCATAGCTATAAAAGAAATAATACTGTATTATACAATATCTCAACCTATATATTCTTTCTTACATAAATCCATACTCTTATGCAATTTATTTATAGAGATATTCAATAGAGAATCTCATTCCTTATAAATAACTGGAAATTTAAATATTATCAGATCGATCTCATTGAAGTGCTTCAACATTCTCAATGTTTAATTTCTATTTAGATTTAAATAAATTAAATTTCTCAAAAATTTTAAATCAGCATTTCATTTAATCAATATGACTATATCTGTAACACCTCACTCTCGCCAGAACAGTCAAATGCTCAAACTCTCAATACAAATATTTTTTTAACAATATAAGCATATGCAGAAATCAATAATCAAAATCGGGCCCGATCTTTTCTTTCATAACATAAAAATCACATTTGTTAATGCTACACTCCAATTCATTCTCGTTTACAAACCTTTCCAATATGGAAAGTTATTACATGCAGAAACATATTCAAACACACATTATACAAAAATTGCGGAATACATAAATAAGAAAGTATAAATGCAGACACCAACTGATCCCGGCCTCTATCTCTCGCTTGAATGCAATAAGTATACTCCCCTTTGTCTAACATGATACTCGTCTGAACTTGAAAAATAGTTGCAAATTTTGGGTAAGTTTTGCGAACTCAGTGAGGTAACCATCATCGATGGTTCACTCAATTCATGCAACACAACATTTCACATAACATATAATTCACAACTTTGCATTTTTGAATTAGCATCACATAACACATTTACATTTAAGAGCAAATCAATTTGGAGTTTTAAACAATCAACATACTTGTTAAAAATGCATATGAAATGCTCATGAGACTCTTTTTCCAACTATTACGTTGTTGTGACCGAGTGCCTAAACTGTCCTGTATCTATTTTGGATGCCGAGTCCGATGAGGATA
Organism: Erythroxylum guanchezii; assembly: GCA_025629825.1. NCBI lineage: Eukaryota > Viridiplantae > Streptophyta > Magnoliopsida > Malpighiales > Erythroxylaceae > Erythroxylum > Erythroxylum guanchezii. The sequence continues at coordinate 26,649,402 of JAOTAX010000006.1, forward strand.
CATGGCTCATTTTACATAGTGAGTCTTAGGCTCTTAATCACTTTCTGAGCTCGAGGCTCTTTTTTGCATTTTGAGCTTTAAGCTCTTTTTCGGTGGCTACTCAGGTCACAACTGCCAGGTCACAACTGTCATTACCTGATTGTGCATTCATGTATGGAATGCATCTATCATAATTAATCATATTATGAAGCACGTAGTTCGACACATTCACATTCAAGCAGCACTTCAATATACATTCCAATATCACAGTCATCAGACCTTCATTGTCTGGAATCAACGATCAAAACACATTCATTCAATCATTTCAAACATAATTTAAGCAAATGAGTAATTAAGTGAGACCGTCTAGATTACTCATAAATTGCTTCTGAAGCTAATGCCTGGAAGTTCCGACAATGTCTGGAGGTTGACGATCTAGTTACTCCTCTATATCAAATGACATACACATATATCACAATTTGCACAATTATAAGTGTTTAATAATGCACTTGTTGAAATGAAGTATGTACAATGCATGTTCAGGAAAATCCAGGGTATCTTTCCATCAATTTCATCACAAAATCATTCCCATATCAAACTCATCTAAGTATAATTTATACTTAGGTTTATGCCTCACTAATGTAACATCCCTCCCCCTACTGGAAGGGTAAAATAGTAAATTTGTCATAGGATGGGATTGATAGGGATTAATGAGTACTGTTCATGCAT
>JAOTAX010000006.1:26658597-26678104 GCA_025629825.1 Erythroxylum guanchezii
GTTTATGTTTTATTATCCTTATACCATATCATGTATGGATTGGCATGTTGATTTGGATTTGTTGCTTCCGCTGCAAGCAATGATTTCTTAAAAGTTTTGCAATCTACCGTTTTTCCAAACAAAGCATGTTTTCTTTTTCCGATCCAACAATTGGTATCAGACTCTTTTTGATTTCTTTACTTTTCATCTGTTTTCTTTTGAGCAACGGACATTCAGACTTGTAGTGTCCTAGTTTGTTGCACTCATAGTAGACGATAGAAGTTTTATCATTCTTGACTTCGTCTTTGCTATTTTTCTTAAAAGAAAACTCTTTATTTCCCTTTGCTTTCTTTTTTTACATCCTCCTAATCTTTCTTGAAATGAAGGATAGTTCATCGTCATCTTCACTTGAATCTTGATCAGATTCACTGGCATTGTCATTCTTGATTTCTTTAATCTTTAATGCTTTTGAAGACATACTTTTAATTCTTTGGTTCTTTTGATTCTTCTAACCAACCTTTAATGCTATAGATTTTTCTCTTCTAGGTTTATCTTCTATATCAAGCTCTACTTTATGTACCTTCAAAGAACCAAGCAATTCATTTAACTTTAACTTGTTTAAGTCCTTGGCTTCTTGTATTACTGTAACTTTAGGTCTCCATCTTTGAGGAAGACTTTTGAAAATCTTTCTGACATGATCTTCATTATCGTAGATTCTCCCAAGAGCTTTAGGTCCATTAACGATAGTTTGAAATCGTCCAAACATCTAATCAATAGACTCATTCTCTTTCTTCTTCAACAACTTATACTGATGTACAAGAATATTGATTTTAGACTCTTTAACCTGATTTCTGCCTTCATGTGCGATGGATAATGTATCCCACATTTCCTTTGTAGTTTCGCATCCATGAACCTTATCATATTCACTTATGCTTAGGGCATAACTTAGCCTTTGAGTTTAACTGAAATTGAGCTTTCTAATCGGCTGACCATCTGTTACAAGAAATGATATTGCCTTCATCATCTATTGGTTTGTATGGACCATTCTCGATGATATCCTAAAGATCAATATGTGTGGATTCTATAAAGAGCCGCATCCTATCCTTCCAATAATGATAATCCTCACCATTGAATGCATGAGGTCTTGTGACCGAGGCACTTTCAGCTATAAAAACATGTGATTCAGCCATGGATCTTTGTCCTGAATTTGTAAAGGTGGTTCTTGGAAATCCAGCTCTAATACCAACTGAAGTAAATCACTTGTTATTATAGGAATCACGTAAAGTATATAAAATACATAAGAAAGGGGGGTTTGAATTGTGTAATCTTTTCGAAATATTAATCTTTTGAGATTTCTTGAATATCTTTGCAAATATCAAATGAATACAAAAACATTTTACTAAAGTTGATAAGTATTGGAATTGCAAGTAATTTTATCTACTCGTCTAACCACAAGAAAATTAAAGTGTAAGGGTTAGAGAATAGATGCCGCGATTTTATACTAGTTCACCCCAAACCTTAGGTTACGTCCAGTCCTCAGAGTTTATCTAAGATTTGACTATACACTTCAACTTTACAATTATTTTTTCTACCCTTCCAGAGCCTCTTCAGGTCTCTTTCACAAAGTATTCTTTCTACTATCTTTTCCTTTCCAGGCTTTAGCCTTTCTTTCTCTCTCTAAGAAAGATATTTTTTGACCTTGACGTTACAGTTGTATTCGCTCTCTTGTTTCACACTTTGAATACACAATTTCTCTAAGTATTGTACAATCAGAATTTTCTTTCTTGTAAAAACATTGTTTTAGTCTTCGACTAGAACTAGTATTTATAGCCTAAGTCTCCAACTGTCTTCTTGAGAAATTGCTTCTTGAATCTTCTAGAAAACGTTATTTAGTTGAGTCCTGTAACTAACTCCAACTAACTAACTATAGGACATTCTAGAGTATCTTTCTTTTTGTATCGTCCAATATTGTCGTTTCATCTGGTATTGCGCTTCGTCAGTTGCTGCGCTTCGTCTATTGCTACACTTAGTATGTTGTTGCGCTTCGTCTGATATTGATGTATCGTTTATGATGACTTGTATCGTCTATTGCTGACGTATCATCTGGGATGACTAAGTGTTATTTACATTTTTCTACACACTTAACAAGCTTATCAAAACAGTTCATACATTTCTAAGATTATTATTAATTGATTGTCTCCAAAATTAATAGAAGTGAAGTCTTCTTGACTTAACATCCTTTTGGCTTATCATTAAGGGCATTTTGGTCCTTTATTAATTCCCTCCTTTAAAGTTATCATTAATAGTAATTGATTTTTAAAATTCATGCACCTGATAGCTGTCTATGGCTTTTTTGATGAAAAAAATAAGACATTAAATAAAGCTCCACCTTTGGATTCCCTCCATTTCCCTTTAAGGCTCCCCTCCCTCAAGTTCTTTCTATTGCATTAGATGATAGTGTTATAAAGACTAAGCTCACACTTGGAAATCTATCTTTAGAGATTCCTTTTTCTCACTCTATTAGTGTCCCTTTCTCTCTCGATGAGTGGTGCAATGATTGTTTCACAATCTCTAGAAACATTAAAGATTCATGGTCATCCAATATATAGGTTTTTTCCTAGGAAGGTGCTTGGTTTTCATTTTAATGAAATAGTGGGCCTTGAAACAGTTGAAAAGTCATGGCCTCTTTGAAGTTTTGCAGAATGACGACTATCTTTTCTTATTTAAATTCTCTAGTTCTTCTTTATCTCAAGAAATAATTGAAATGGGACCGTGGCATATTAATAATTACTCAATTTTCCTCTAAATGCGGAAACCTAGAATGAAACTTGAGAAAATTCACCAAAATTAAGTTTCAATTTGGGATTACCACTAGATTTAACTAGAGTATTGATGTAAATATGGTTTAAGCCTCCTTGTTAGTTTTATTGGCAAACCAATATGCACGGATGGGGTAACATCACTAAGAAAGGGGGTAGGATATCTTAGGGTGTGTATAAATGATAATATAACTAAGGATCTTGCAAAGGTAATTATTTTGCTTCAATAAGGGTAAGAGATTAACTTGTGTAAGAATCCATTAGAGTTTCATACTAATGCTAACCCTCTCTTACTACTATGGGGAAACAATGGTGTCCAACAGGGAAAAGTTTCATAAGGGGAGATTATCAAGTTCTAATGGACCACTCATTAAAGGTAAGGAATAAAGAAATGTCTAATACTAATAGTTTATCTCCTTCTAAACCTCAAGAGAGTAGGGCCAATCAACTTGATATTATAGCTACTCCAATACCATTAGACGATCTTACAAGAATAAAAGTTGAAAATATCCCTGAGTAATCCCCTCCAATCTAATGTATTCAATCAAACATGTTGGAAATCCTAATGATCCTAAGTCTAATAAAGCCTTAGAAGTAAGTGAGCACCCTAAGAACCCCTCTAAAGGGTTTAACACAATAGAGATAAGGAGATCTGGGCATAAGGCTAAAAAGAAATTCATAATTCCCTATTGATATATCAATTGTTGATTAAAACACTAGAGGTATGAATAACAAAAAAAAACTACTAATTGTTAATTTTATCAATTCTATAAATCCTTTGATTTTTTGATTGCTTGAGATAAAGTTAAGTGCTGAAGCTTGTTCTAAATCTTGGTTTTATTAATAAATTTACCATGCACATCACCCAAACTAACTTAAAATTTTGAGAATGCATAGCTATAGTCAAGGAATACACCTAAATATAATTACGAATCAGTTTGGTGTCTTATGGCTCAACTTCATCTATGTTTTTAAACATGCATTTCAAAGGGAAGATTTATGGAAGGAACTAAGGTAACTTAGAGGTTCAATAAATGGTCCTTGGAGAATTTAACTGAACAACTTTTACATTAGAATCTAAACGCATGAGGAGTAACTCAATGCCAAACAAGGAACTAATGTCATGCTTATCCATAATTGTCGCAACTAATTTAAACTTCAGTGGTTTTGACTTCATATGGAGCAATATATAGGAAGGGTTTGTTATATAAGCAGGAAGCTTAGCAAAACCCTTATTAATCAAGATCAGCTTCTTAACTTTCTAAGCAGGAAGGCACATTTCCACGAAAATTTTTTATTGATCTCTGCCCAATTTTGATCTATGGGTTAAGGAAGTTTAGAATAAGGATCTCTCTCTTTATATTTTTTAACTACTTATTTTGTAACACCTGAGACCACCTGCTCATAGATATTGTTTACTTTGGGTTGCCCATCGAGCCAAGGCCCTCACGGTTTTGCCACACTCAGGAAAATGCATCTATGGGGAAGAGGTTTCTGTACCCTTATAACATGTACTTCGTTCTCCTCTCCAACAGATGTGGGATCTCACAATCCACCCCCCTTAGGGCCCAATGTCCTTGCTGGCACAACAGTTCGGAAACTGGCTCTGATATCATTTGTAACAGCCCAGATCACCGCCCATAGATATTATCTGATTTGGGTTACCCATCGGGCCAAGGCCGTTACGATTTTGTTCTTCCCACACTTGGAAAAACACATCTATGGGGAAGAGGTATCCGTACCCTTATAAAGTGTACTTTGTTCTCCTCTCCAACTAATGTGGGATCTCACATATTTGACAAGCAAGAATTCAATGAGGCTATCCAAAAGGGTCTCAACTTCCAAGTTCAAGGGTTTAAATCCATCCTACTTTATAAGAAAATGGTAGCTATCAAAATGGAATTAAAAATGTTCCACTCTCATTCTACACCTAAATTTAAGAAAGAGATCTAAAAGGTGAAGGAATTTCCTCTAAGTAGATAAAGGGAGCTTTACAGTCAGCCCAGTGAAAAAATTAGGAAAACACTACAGAAACAAGATATGAATTATGACCTGTATGCCCTATATATTCACAACTCGATATTGAGTTATATGTCAAAAGAAACATGGATAAAAGAATGAGACTCTAATGCTTGTTACTCGATAGGAGTTTACTCTCTAAAAGGAATAGGAACATTATAACCACTCTTTAAGATGAGTTTGGCAATATGGTTGCCAACCAGGAATTTCTCTTTAATCATGTTAGGATAAACTACTTTATAGAAATTAGGGGGAACAAGGTAGAAGATGTACATCCCACTACTTCTCTATATCATATTGTACCTAATCTTCTTACCACTCATCATTGCGAGACTTTTGGTAATCTTATCACTTATAAAAAAAATTTGAAAGTTGTGTTCAAAATCAACCTAGATAAGACTTCTGAAATAAATGGCTTTAATGGTCTATTCTCTATAAGGCATGGCCTTTGATAAGTGAAGGTGTTTGTTAGCCAGTGCAAGAATTTTTCTCTAGTGCCAAAATGTTGAAAGAATGAAATATAAATATTTTATGCCTGGTGCTAAAGGTCTCCTACCTAAAAGCATTGAAAGATTATAGGTCAATATCCCATTATAATACCTTTAATAGTATTATTTATAACATCCTAGCTAAGAGAAACAAATCAATCCTACTAGTTATTATTAATTATCCCTAAGCTAATTTTATAGCAAGAAGAACCATAGGTGATAACATAATGATTACCAAAGACATGTTCAAACACTATATTGCAAAAGAGCTTGGAGGAATAACACACTAAAAATAGATATCCATAAGGCATTTGATTCTTTGTAATGGGAATTATTACTTCTAATCCTTCAAAATATGGGATTCCTAGGTAAATTTATCTCCTAGGTTCAAGGATGCATCCTACTTTATGGTGAAAAATGAGGAAACATCCTTATTTTTCATTTGTTGATGATGTTCTTCTCTTTTGTTATAGGAAGAATTCCACTATTCAGTGTTTTTTGGATTCCTTTTTGATTCGGACCTTTAGTTCTTTCCCTTAGAGGCCAAATCAAAAATATAATCCAATGATTGCAATATAGGATGCAACCTAGGATCGTCTCACTTAATCAGAACCTAAATGAATGGACGTAAGCTAACCTATATGTCATGAAATGCAAACTAAATTAGTAAGGAGGGGGTTTTAATCTTTGGGAACATTATCCATACTAAATTGAATTGGAAGAAAAATGTGTAAAAAGTATTTTTGGATTTTGGTAATAGAAAATGGAAAATTAAAGATAATGATCAAATGGTAATAATATCTTTTTGAAAATGAGCATGCTATCATAGCTCAAAATCAATTTTTGATGGGAGTGGAAATCACTAAGTTTCAAATGGTGAATCTTAAAGAACTCTTTAAGTCTAAGGTCTTAATCAATGAACTCCATTTCTTAAGACCTTGTCAAATGCCCTTAGTGTGTGTGGTAGGTATGTCAATGCAACAAGTCATTTTGGGATCTCAAATCAACTCAATATCAAACACAACTATGCAAGATAAAAGAGATTCAACAAGATCACTGATTGAACCCAATTTTCTTATATAAATTGGTGACATTTTCATGGTTTCTACTACACTTCTTGGCTATTATTTTTAAATTTTATGCTTAATTTGACTCTTGAGTGCTTGCCTTTACTTTATGTAGTTTAAAAGTAAAATTGTCACAAATAATTAGTAATTGCACTAAATTAATTCTCTAAGAACAATTGATACTGCAAACTATCATTTGTTTATTGTGGGAGACTCAAGAAATAGAGGCAAAGAGTGAAGGTTGAAAATGATAAGTCAATAAGTAAATCGGGCAACAAGAAAGTTTGTCGCTACGAAAGTTGATGTTTCGTCGTGGTGAAGGATGAAGAATTCACGCAGAGACTCTTTAGGTTAATTTTGCCGCGACGTTAATTGAATCCAAGTTTCTTATATAAATTGGTGACATTTTCATGGTTTTTACTACACTTCTTGGCTCTTATTTTTAGATTTTATGCTTAATTTGACTCTTGAGTGCTTGCCTTTACTCTATGTAGTTTAAAAGTAAAATTGTCACAAATAATTAGTAATTGCACTAAATTAATTCTCTAAGAACAATTGATACCGCAAACTACCATTTGTTTATTGTAGGAGACTCAAGAAGTAGAGGCAAAGAGTGAAGGCTGAAAATTATAAGTCAATAAGTCAATCGAGCAACAAGAAAGTTTGCCACTGCAAAAGTTGATGTTTCGCCATGGTGAAGGATGAAGAATTCACGCAGAGACTCTTCAGGTTGATTTTGCCACGACGTTAATTGAACCCAAGTTTCTTATATAAATTGGTGACATTTTCATGGTTTTTACTACATTTCTTGGCCCTTATTTTTAGATTTTATGCTTAATTTGACTCTTGAGTGCTTGCCATTACTTTATATAGTTTGAGAGTAAAATTTTCACAAATAATTAGTAATCGCACTAAATTAATTTTCTAAGAACAATCGATAATACAAGCTACCATTTGTTTATTGTAGGAAACTCAAGAAGTAGAGGCAAAAAGTGAAGGCTGAAAATGATAAGTCAATAAGTCAACCAGGCAACAGGAAAGTTCATCATGGCGAAAGTTGATGTTTCACCGCGGCGAAGCATCAAGAATTCATGCAGAGACTCTTAGGGTTAATTTTGCCACAGCGTGAATTACTTCTGTCGCCGCAACCAATGTGACAGATTATTGAAGAGACCTTTCTGGAAAACTTCGCCCCGACGAACGCATCCTGTCACCGCGGTGAGTCTTCAAATACCCTAATCTTTTTTGGAAATTTAGCCACTGTACAACCCGATCCATCAACCTAGTTTATAAAAACTACCAATTTTAGGTTAAGGAAAGAGATCTGACAACGGAAAATAATCACTCACTGACCGCGTGTCGTTACGCTAATCAAAATAAAATAACTAGACCTACTACTATAGCAGCGGTGAGTCTAGGTCGATCCCATGGATAGTGTGTGTAAAGTTCATGAAATGAAATTAACCAGTGTTTAGGTTTAAGGGGGGTTGGATTTTTGGAATAAGAAAATAACACGAAACTAACTGGTAAAAACTAATTAAAGAAAACATGCAAAAAATGATAAAGGTAGGGAATTTGATAGGGACCTGGTTCTTTGGTTCAATCTCACCTACACCCTAATTAAGCATATTTCATTAATTTGTTGTTCTTTAACCTCTCCTAGCAATTATTAATCGTGGGTTAATAATTAACTTGAGTTTTCCCTTAAGTTTTGTTTAATCAAGATACGATTGTTAATTAAACCTAACCGCAAAACAACCTAGGATATGATCTCTAGATTTAATTAGGCAGTAAAATTACGAATTAGGAAAACCGATTAATCAAGGCAACAACCACATATGATGCGTAATTTAACCTAGGTCATGTTATCTCTAATGATTGCGAATCATTAGTCGCTACACATGAATTTCAATATAACAATTTCGGATTATATCGAAATTCTAGCAATGGGCTTGAAATTAACGATTCAATGAATGCATTAAAATCATCAAATCACAATACCCAATGGGTTCATACATAAATAACTGAATAATAACGAAAATCTGATTATCCATATACACAACCCAAATTAATTAAAATAGGATAACACAATCAATTCCTAATGAGAGAAAGAGGCAACAAAACAATAATAAAATTACTTAACCCGAGTCATCGATGTTGAAGTCACCTCCGAACCTGCGTCGGGACATCTAGCCCTTCATGGGTCTTTTCCTGAAAAAATGCTTCAGTCCCCATTCTAATCCCTAGCTAAAAAAGCCTTTTGTTTTGCCTTACTGCCGCAAGCTACACTATACCAAACTATTCCCCTCATTGTTTCATGAGGGGACAATTAAGCTTGGGGAGTTTTCTGATTCACGCCACTATTCACTCCATGCACGCAACTCTCCTCTTCACGCAAGATCTAGCCTCCACTCGTCTGCATTTAATGCAGTCCCCAACGCTGTCCTGTTGTTTTATTACTGTGCTCTTATTGCATCAACTGTTCCTTGTTGATTTGACAATTTAATTTGTTTTTCTCTTTTAAAACCATGCTGCTTACGCTTCTTGCACTATGGGATGCCAGCGTTTAACACAGCGTTAAACGCTTCTGTTGTTGTGCATTTTGTATAAAACACATAGCAATAGCGCACATCCTTTTCTTTTTCTTTTTTTTCGGCTACTTGTATTTAAATGTTTCTTCTTCTTTGTCTTCCATTTTTTGTCTTTTAATTTTCTTTATCTACTCCATGAAGTCAAACGAGTATTTATCATTGAAAAATGTCCCAATTTTTCGAGCTAAGCGTAAATGATTAAATATATCAACAATTAAACACATATCAAATCCCACCACACTTAGCTTTTAAATTTCTTCGAGCAAAACATCAAAATTAAGCTCATTGACCTAAAACATTTACTCAATTCTCATATTTTCCAAGACTATACAATCACAAGAAAAAATGAGTAACTTTAAAAATCATAACAAGAAATCAACATTCCAAGCTCTTGCACATGATCATCAACATTTATCATCTTTAAAAACTAAGCAATCTAATGGTGGACTCGAAAAATGTGTTTAATTGAAATATATTCATGGGTACACTCAACACCATTCATGATCATGACAATCAACAACTTTGCTTATCATTTCATTTCTCCACCACTAATGTTCACATGCAAAATCATGAATCAAAGGACTTTTCAAGGTTGTAATGTAGGCAAGGATAAGGTGACATATATTTAGGTTAAGTAGGATGAAAGTCATCAAAGCTAGTGAAACAAAGCAACACTCATCAAAAACTAGGTACTGTCAACTATGATGAATGCAACATTTATATTTCACAATCTCATTCAGCTCTCATACACAAATCGCATGAAGCCTATATCAATCCGAAGGAATCACTAATACAATTTATGCCAATGAAATCACAAGAGTGAACCTTCCTAGCCAACATCTACCTCATATTCAACATGCTTAAATAACACAACCATTACAACTTTAGGAAGATGCATAAACCATAAACAACTTTTCAACACATATGCAATTCTTCCTTGATACATTTATTTTAATCAATTTTTCTTTTTTCTTTTCTTTCATTTTCTTTTCTTTTCCCTTTTTTTCTTTTTTTCTTTTTCTTTCTTTTCCTTATAAAAATTAAAATAAACTACATCAACAGGGGAATTTCAATGATAAGACATAAAATAACATCCCAACATTATAACCAACCCTCACATATGTACACCCCTGTACTTAGAATTTTGCATATCTACAAAGTCAACAATCACAAATGTTCCACTAGCTTTATGACTAGGGTAGGACATTGGGTTAAGTTTAAAAGCATAAAATTTGGTTTATATAAAAAGAAAGGCTAAAGCTCAAAGGGGTTTATCAAGGGAAAAATCATGTCAATAGGGTTGGTTATTTGGCTAGTGTAGCTTGTGAAAAACAAAGAATGCCTAATCATATCCATGTTAATACATATGATAAAAATGTGGTCTAGAATAGAAATTCAACGCAAAATCGGGATGTACATGTCATGAAGGTCACACATTATCAAAAGGCAATGAGACTGATATGGATGTGTCAGTCAAATATGGCTCAAAATCTCATTGGCTTTATCTACCATTAGTCACTACTCTTCCAAAGATAATGCATATCGACCAATCATAAGAACAAAAGTACATGCTAAAGTTACTATGAAATTCTCTAGTCAAAACACACTCTAATCATGATTATATAATCCCAAAAGCAATAGAAAACGAGAAAATGTTTGTTTCATTTGTTTTATTCTTTCTCTCATTTTCATTGAAAACTTAAAAACAAGTAAAACAAACAAATTTAAAAACACACATGGATATAAAAAGTAATGCAGAAATGTAAAGGAAAAAAAATTTACTTCCCTTGGGTTGCCTCCCAAGAAGTGCCTTTGTTTAGGGTCGCTGTCTCTACTCCTTTTTCTTCTCACGTGACAAAATTGTGATCTTCATGTATCATATGCGGCTCCTCTACGTGAGGTAGTTCTAGATAGGGCCTTAGTTGATCATCATCCTCCTTCAGCATCTTCCCTATCCTTAGCTTCTCAATCTCGACCGAGTCCATACACTCTAGAGATATTTCGAACATGTCTTCACCTTTTTCTTTATCATTTAACTCATCCAATCTGTTATGTGAAGGTAAACTGTTAGTTTCAAAAATAATTATGAATTAAGTACTTACTTCCGAGCTAAAAGATATGTCTTTTGTGGCTTCGAGCTCCTTCTCCACTTCTTTGACACAAACAATTCGTTAAGGGTTGACCTCAAAATTCTCAAACTTCTCATCACTTTGCAAATTTTCTGCACAAACGTCAATTGGTACACCTCGTGTTGATAAGGTTTCTCCTCTTCGCTTTGTGACTGTAGGCGATCAAGACTTATTGCCATCTGACCCATTAGGTGTTCCATCCCCTGTTGCCTTGCTTTTGTATCTGGTTGAAATTGCAAATTGTTAGCAACGAGTTTGATAACAATTTCTTCTAAAGATGCACCTGAACCATATTGGCTCTCCAGATCTTGGGTGCTAGACCATGTGATTTTTGGAAATTGCCCTCCATCCTTCTGAAATTGTAGAGTATTCTCATGCAATTTTTGAACAATATTACTCAACTCTTCTTGAGATGGACCGGAGTCATGATAGGAAGCTTCTGGTTTGTATGAGAATTGTTGTGCATCCTGCAAACTATCATGGAAGTAATTCTAATGATTATCCCATCGATAACAAAAGTTAGGTTGGTCAGTCCAAACATTATTATAGGATTGAGAATATGAGCTATAAAAGAAATTACTTCTGTCCATATCGAATTTTTTTAACACAAAATAAAAAATGAAAAGATCAGAAAATAACAGAAAAGAAATTAATCACGAACAAATATATACAAGACACCAATTAAATCACAAACAAAAACTAAAACATCACACTCCCCAACAACGACACCAAAATTTGACTGCGCGTTGTTACGCTAGTTAAAATAAAATAACTAGACCTATTACTATAGTAGTGGTGAGTCTAGGTCAATCCCACAGAGAGTGTGTGTAAAGTTTATGAAATGAAATTAACCAGTGTTTAGGTTTAAGGGGGTTTTGGATTTTTGGAATAAGAAAATAAAATGAAACTAACTAATAAAAAAATAAAGAAAACATGCAAAAATTGAAAAAGGTGGGAAATTCGGTAGGGATCCAGCTCTTTGGTTCAATCTCGACCTACACCTTAGTTAACATATTTCATTAATTTGTTGTTCTTTAACCTTTCCTAGCAATTATTAATCGTGGGTTAATAATTAACCCGAGTTTTCCCTTAGGTTTTGTTTAATCAAGATACGATCGTTAATTAAACCTAACCACCAAACAACCTAGGATATGATATCTAGATTTAATTAGACAGTAGCATTACGAATTAGGAAAACCAATTAATTAAGGCAACAACCACATACGATGCGTCATTTAACCTAGGTCACGTTATCCCTAATGATTACGAATCATTAGTCGCTACACATGAATTTCAACATAACAATTACGGATTATATCGAAATTCTAGCAATCAGTTTGAAATTAATGGTTCAATGAACGCATTAAAATCATCAAATCAGCATACCCAATGGGTTCATACACAAATAACCGAATAATAATGAAAATCCGATTATCCATACACACAACCCAAATGAATTAAAATAAGATAACACAATCAATTCCTAATGAGAGAAACAGACAGAAAAATATTAATAAAATTACTTAACTCGGGTCATTGGCGTCGAAATCACCTCCGAACTGATGCCGGGACGTCTAGACCTTCATGGGTCTTTCCCAAAAACATGCTTAAGTACCCATTCTAATCCCTAGCCAAAAATCCCTTTTGTTTTGCCTCATTGCCGTAAGCTACACTATGCCACACTATTCCCCTCACTGTTTCATGATGGGACAATTAAACTTGGGGAGTTTTCTTATTCACGCCACTATTCACTCCATGCATGCAGCTCTCCTCTTCATGCAAAATCCAGCTTCCACTCATTTGCATTTAACGCAGTTTTCCCAGCATTGTCCTATTGTTTTATTTCTGTGGTCCTATTCCTTGTCGTTTTAAAACCCTGCTGCTCACGCTTCTTGCGCTATGGGAGGCCAGTGTTTAACGTAGTGTTAAACGCTTCTATTGCTGTGCGTTTTGTATAAAACGCACAGCAACAACGTACAACCTTTTCTTCTTCTTTTTTTTTCCGCTACTTGCATTCAAATCTTTCTTCTTCTTTGTCTTCCATTTTTCATCTTTTAATTTTCTTTGTCCACTCCATGAAGACAAATGAGTATTGATCCTCAGAAAATGTCCCAAATAGGATGTTTTTGACTCATTTTAATTTCTTTGCTTCTAAATTGTACCTAAAATCTCATATGAATTAAAGTGAGTATCTTAAGAATTTTTGTATCATTAATCGCTAAGTGTAAATGATTAAATATATTAACAATTAAACACATATCACTCACTCTCTTTACCGTCTAAACAACTCTTCTACACACACCCTCATCTTCTCTCATCCACACCACTATTATGCTCCTTCCACCATCGATTACTACTATGGATGCTTTTAGTGTGTTCTCGGTTGTGAAGTCTCCTAGAGTTATGCATGGCTAGGCACCCCTCTCCTCTAGAACATGTAGCAATAGCTTGAGTTCATTGGGCTTGGAAGGGGAGTGACTTAATCCATGTTTAGCTATGATTTATAAATTCCTATGTTTAGAATTTGTAATTTACAGTTAAACATTCTTGATTAGAGTTTAATCAAGTATTGGATATTCATTGTGTTGTTGGGATTTGTTGATGTAGAACTTTGAGCATTAAATATATGAAGTCTCATAAATGTTTATTTGTGATCTTGTTGAATCTCTTTTATCTTGCATAGTTGTGTTTGATATTAAGTTGCTTTGAGATCTCAAGTAACTTATTGCATTGATTTCCCCACTACACACACTAAGGGGCATTTAGAAAGGTCTTAAGGAATGGAGTTTATTGATTAATACCTTGGACTTAAAGAGTTATTTAAGGATTACCATTTGAAACTTAGTGATTTTCACTCCCACTAAAATTTATTTCGAACTATGATAGCCAAAGTTCATTTTCAAGAGGATTCTATCACATTTGATCATTATCGTTATCTTTCCAATTTCTTTTCCTAAAAATAAAAAAATACTTTTTAGGCACTTTTCTTAAAATTCATTTAATTTTGTTTAGACTTCCAAAAATCAAAACTCCTTTACTTAGTAATTAGCTTGCATTTCATGATATATGGGCTAGCTTAGGTCCATTTCATTATGTCCCGATTAAGTGAAACGACACGAGGTTGCAACGTATATTGCAATCCTTGGATTACATTTTTGATTTGACCTCTAAGGGTAAGACCAAGGCTTAGATCAAAATGGCACCGTTACCGGGGAACCAAGTAATTAGTTCTCTAGGTTAGCTTTTGTCAATTTTCCTGCTAATTAAGGTTAGGAACCTTTTCTTTTAGATTTCATTTTAGACAGTTGAGTTTCATACTTGTCAATAGTATAGGATTTTAATTTCTTTGCATAGCATTTAAATTTTGAAAACACAAACAAAAAGAATACTCAATAATTGCACTTTTCATACTTAGCATTCTTTTTGCACCCACATAGCTTTTGAGTTTTTCCTTTTATTACTCTTTGATCCATACATACATATTTTCCTAAATACTTTCACACACTTACACACTTGCATCCATCACATCTTGTCTTTTAATTTGAATTAGTATGCTTGCAAGTAAATTTTGTTACCTTTTTATTCTCCTTTTTAAATTGTTCCCGTGCATGCCTCGGAAAGCTAAACTTCTTCCTTTCTAACTTGAAATTGAGAGACGTTTGAGGAAGATTAGAAAGGAGAGGAAAGAAAAGAGAGAACTAAGGTAGTTGTTGAAGAAGAGTCTAGCGGGCCAAGTAGTGAGAACGAATCTTTAGGAGTGATAATGGAGGTAATAGGGAGCATGAGAGTGTTAGTGAAAATAATGGGAATCAAAGAAGGAGGACTATTAGGAAAGTGACAACTTCTGACATGAATTATGACCCATTTATTATTGCTTGTCCTAATTTTGATGTTAAAGGATTACTCATTAACTCTCTTCCTAAATTTCATGGCTTGACAGGAGAGGATCCTTACATACATTTGCAATCTTTGTCCATGATCTATTAGAGTATGAAAACAGTGGGAGTTTCACTTGTTTAAGTACTATGGAAGGTTTTTTACCTGTCATTGGAAGGAAAAGGAAGGGAGTGGTACATGAGCCTTCCAAGGAATGTGCTAAATGCCTACCATAGTTGAGCCAATCTAAGGAAGGCTTTCTTAGAGAAATACTTTCCACCCTCCAGAACTTCATCGATGAGGAAGGAGATCTATTCAGCACGTTAGTTTATGATGAGTCTCTCTATGAATATTGGAACCACTTTTAAGATTTATTGTCCAAATGCCCCCACCACCAAATACCTGATGAACAGTTAGTGCAGTATTTCTAAGATGGGCTAAAAAGTTAAGATAAAGGTATTTTGGATGCATCATTGGGAGGTTCCTTGATTGACCTTACAGCTACTGAGGCATGGGATCTGATCAAAAAGATGGCTTTGAATCATCAATAGTACAATGTGAGAGATACTAGAGGTGTTCATGAGTTAGGAGCTTCAACAACCTAATCTAAAAGAATGGATAGTTTGGAGTTTAAATTTGACTCTTTAGAGAGTAGGGTGACCTCACAACTGTCCTTTATCACTGCATAACTGAAAAACATGAGGGTGTATTGCCCAACATCTTCTATGGATCTTACTGTACCCAGTTGTGATACTTATGGGTCAGTAGTGCATATATCCAGTGTTTGCCCCAGTCGGTATAAAGAGGTTTCTGTAGTATATTAGGGTCGAACCAATCAGAAATGGGACCCCCTATTCCAACACTTATAACGAAGGGTGGAAGGCAAATCCTAGGTTCAGTTGGAGGAATGAAGAAGAAAGGTGTCTAAATAGATTTCAACAAGGAGGAGGAACTGGTACTTCCACAAACCAGTTCCAAAACCAATAGCAAGCGCTGACTGTCCCACCAAAGGAGGACACTAACCAACTGCTGCACAATATGATGGCGTTGATGAAGGAGGAGAGAAATTATAACAACAACCAGTTTAATGCCATAGCTTCTCTAATTCAGTAAGACTCTTCGAAGAATGCTGTTCAGTTCAATGCTCTGGAAGAAAGAATGGAGCAATGGGAGAAAAAAGCTGAAATTATCAACTCTTATGTCACTCAATTGTCTAATAATATGAGTGAAACCAAGTAAGAAGTAGTGGAACCATCCCCTCTAATACTATTATAAACCCCAAGAGTTTGAAGGCCATAACCCTCCGAAGCGGGAAACAAGTGAGCTTTAGCAATGAAGATGAGGGAGAAGATGAAGAGGAGATCGAGAGTGGAGAATTGCCTTCAACAAATGAAAGAGTCAAGAAGTCAGAAAGTTCCAAGGAGAGAGCACTTTTGACTGAAAGGGAGATAAAGCAATTAAAGAGTAAGAAAGAGAATTATGAAAGCCACTAAGAATCAAGCAAGCAAGGCACCCAAGAAGCAACCGATAAGGAGGTAAGTATAAAAGACCTTCCTTTTCTGAATTCATATTTGCTTAGCAAAAGGATGACTGATTGTAAACATGAAAAAGATGTCATTGACTTGTTTAGGAAAGTAGAAGTCAATATCACTTTTCTTGATTTAGTGAAAAGGGTTCTGGCCTATGATAAATATCTTAAGGACTTGTGCATAAAAAAAATAAAGTTTAGGCCTAATGAGAGATTACAAGTCAGCTCAAACGTGTCCGCACTCTTCAAACCCCAATAGGCAAAGGTACCATAATAGGAGCCTCACTAGATCTGGGGGTGGCTATTAATGTGATGCCTAAGTCTGTCTATACATCATTAGGAGTTCAAATTCTTAAGCCTACATTTGTAGTGTTGCAATTGGCTGATCGATCTCTTAGGCATCCAGTGGGCATCATAGAGGAAATCTTGGTCTAGGTAAAGGGTTTGGTCTTCCCAACTGATTTTTATGTACTTGACATGTCTTCTGAAGTTATTCAGGACACTACCTTAATTCTCGGTAGACCCTTCTTAAGGACTGCTAGTACTATAATTAGCATAAAAGAAGGTACAATCATCATGGAGGTAAGATATCAACAAGTGAGTTTTAACATGTATGAAACTATGAAATAATCCAATGAGGATTATTCACTCTTGGGAGTTCATATGGTCAATGTTACTGTTGATGATACCTGCTCCAATCTTGAATTTAAAGAAGATTCGTTTCATTCGGAGTTGAATTCACTTGATTTTTCTAACTCACGTATGATTTTGACATCTTCTCTTGTCAGTGATAATCCCCATCGGGAAAGGTTTTCTGTTATTTTTTAGGTGATTCTGACATCACGAAGACAGACATCGATGAGGAAATAGCTGAAGGCATTGTATCCCAATATTAATTATGCCATTCGGATTTGGAGATTTTGCAGCATATACAATAGAGTTTCCCATTAGAGATCAAGATGGAATCTATTGCAGCATTATAAAGTGATTCTGTATACATAGGGACAATTGAAGCTTCATAAGCTGAATTTTGATATATGAATTGGAACTTGCTGCAATTGTGATTGTTTTGAAAGTTTGAAGATATTATACGTAAAGAAACATTTTGAATATACACATGAATATACAGATCAGTAAAGATTGAGGTAATTATTGAATTGGAAAAGATTGAAAGGATTGTGCAAATGAGCATTTCCTAATAAAGCTAGTGTTGCAATCAAATGCATTGAATAGAATTCAATAGTGGAGTACCAAAAAAATTGGATATTAAGGTTATCAATTGTAGTGCAATAGAGAGTGTAAAATATCGAGCTAAAAGGGAGCAAAAAGGGAGTATTATTAGCTATTGAGATTAAAATCAATTTTGCAAAAAGGGATTTGGAAAGAACAAAATGAGGATTTAGAAATTATGAATCTTATCGAGGAATTGAAAATAGATCCAACTTTCGAGTAAATGATATTTATGATTGGATTAAAAAGTATATGTAATACCTAATAAAGAGACTGTTAGAGAAACACAAGAAACAATTGAAGCCATATGTCCTACTAAGAATACATCAAAAGAGCAATTGATGGCTAAGAATATAGAACCGAGTGATTACATGTTTGAGTTACCAATAGTCTTGACTGTTGGAGACTTGCTTAAAGCTTATATTTCTGGAGTTCATCGAAATATGAGATTAATGTATAGTTCAAATTGACAACAGGCATAACAATCGTTATCTTGGTGATACCATTAGAATACTCTGTGAGGCATTATACGACAACAAGAGTCATTCACCCTTACATTGTAATTAAGAGGGGCTAAAAAAATGATTAAAAGCCATAACAAATTTGGTATATTGTTAGTGAGTGAAACGAATCTATAATCAGAATAAAGTGGCTTTTGAAAGACGAATGAATTTTGGTGGATCACGTCGAAGTTATGGAATATATTGAGAATGATTTGTAAGTTAAGTGTATTGAGATTGATAAGAAGTGAAAAGGATGAATTGTCTCTGAGAGTATCACCTTGTCAAGGTGTGCTCACATTGAGTACAAGATGTGCTCAGATTAGGAAAAAGGATAAACTAGGCCCGACATGAATTGGTTTGCATTAAATTATTATGAGTTAGTGTTACTGATAAAAGGATGTTTCAGATCCATAATGTGTGATATGTGAGTATGCTAAGAGATATTAGTATGATCTCACAAAGATGTATTATTAGCACATGAAGTGAAAATGGTGAGTAATCTGAGATATATATATATATTGAGGAACTAGTTAAGGAAGAAAATGATTAAATAAGTGATTGACATACCAAGTGATTCCATTGACTTTAGTCAAGTGGAAGAAAGTATTCGAGTGATGAAAGTTAAAAGAGAGATAGAGGAGACAATATCCCCACCTGTTTGAGCAAATAGGTAAGAATTTTGAGGATGAAATTTCTTGAAGGAGGGGAGAGTTGTAACATCCCGTTACCTGCGGGAAGCTTAGAATTGTAAATATGAGTGACCAAAGAGAGCTTAGAAAAACCATTTCATGCTTATGCATAATATGGCATATACATACACATGAATAGTGAATTTTTCTGCATATGAAAATAATTGTACATGCATTCACTAACATTTCGGGTATATTTGTTAATAAATATGATTGTTATTGAGAATTGTGGTTTATTGGTGTTGAAAATTTTCTTGGAGAGTGTAATTGTTGATTTGGAATTTTGGAGAATTTTGGGAAAATTTTTTCGAAAAATTTGGGGTAATTTCAGGACTAGGAAAAATGTCAAGTAGCAAAACAATTGTTAACTTGTAGTAGAATTTACTGTCAAATGCCAATGGAAAATTTAGATAATGATTTTTGGATTTATTAATTAGTGCCATTGAAATTTTGGGGGAACAATTTGAGTAAAAATTGAAATTGATGGGATTAGTTAAATAAAAGAACCAATGAAATGCTTTAGGAGTGGACATGTGGCAAGTGATAAACATCACTTGCCAAACAATGCCTTAAGTCCACTACTCTTTTA
>JAOTAX010000006.1:26733389-26749380 GCA_025629825.1 Erythroxylum guanchezii
ATGAGGAAACAATTGGTTTCAAAATATTACGGATTTCATACTGATGCTTTATAAGCAATTATTGATATGATGCCAGGGGAGTCAGTGTAGTGTTTACTCGTAGTGCGCCTTTATCGTAGGATATGTGCCGGACTGACCTCCGGGCAACCCGGTGCGTACTCTGCGGTGAGGGGGCGCTACATTTAGTGAATACCTTTATAACAAAATTTCATAAGAGTATGGATTTATGTAAGAAGGGTGCAATATTATTTCTTCTATAACTATGCCTAGTACAATGACTTACCTTCAATAGCTCCAATTAGATCAATCACCACGATAGATATAGAATGCTAAGACTTTGAAAGAGTCAAAGTTAATGATTTAAGGATGTGATGCTTAGTTGAATTATCTATTAAGTTTAGAACTAAATTGGATAATAAAGGGTTAAAAATATCCAAAAGGTTGGATATAATCTTATAGACTTATTGAATAAATTGTTTGTTCTAGTGTTTTGAAAACCGGATCGAACCAGTCGGTCGGACCGAAGAACTGATGACCCGAAGCATGAAATGGTCTAGTTTAGCTTTTATTTTTTATGAGTGATTGGCCCGTTCATTTTGCAGTCGGACCAGCAAAAACCTCTGAACCAGTGTAAGAAAAGATTGGTCGGTCCATTTAAAATGCCTTTATTTTAGAAAGTAAAAAGCTAAAAATCAAAACTCAGAAGGAATTAAGAACAGAAACAAGACGCACGCCGCTCTCTCTCAAGTCTCAAGTCTCATGTCAGCCACTGCCACTATTTACTCTTCATCAGTCAATATCCTTAGAAATTCAGGTCTCTCTTTATCTCTCTCTCTCTCACGTCTCTCTCTCTCTCTCTCATAATAAGTTTGTGTTTCATTTTTTCTGTGCTTCTCCTGGGAACTTGCAGGTTCATTTCTTTCAGGATTTAGTGGCTTTTTATTTTAATTTTCATTCTCCTCTGGGTAGAAAGTCAACATCGGTTTAGGTATGTTTCTGGATATCAATTTTTGCATCTGTTTTCATATTCAAGCTTTGAATTTAATTAATAATTCTTTAAAATATCTTTCATTTCTCTTTTGACTTAACTTTTCAGTTTTCACTATTATTATATTTCATTTCTCTTTTGACTTAACTTTTCAGTTTTCACTATTATTATATTCTTTTTATCTACTAGACTAGTCTTGTCAAACTTGTGTTGTGCAAAGACCTTTCTTACGTGCAAACAACAACATTAATAATTAGAAAGAAACAAATTCATATGGTAGTATGGTACTATCTAAAGTTCTATTTAAATTTAGTAAATTTTGTTGCTTTATGCCTTTATCTAATCACTTTTTTTGTTCAAAGAACGGTCCAAGTTTTAGTCATTCTTTGTTTAATTTTGATTATAGAATTTGTTTAATTCTAATTATACACAAGTTTTTTTAAAATCGCATATTTTTTTCTTTTTTGGTATCTTCTAATTCTGTCTTAATTAGATTATTAGATGTAAGAATTTACTTGCTATAATTTATATCACCTAATAGCTTGTTGTGAGTAACTTACCTATATAAAAGCTAGTTTGGTACATAATCTATTATCTAGTTAGTGGTCTTGCTAAAAAGTTTGTGATTAGAGAGATTTAATTTTATATATGAATATGACATTATAAAATTTTGTGTAATTTTTATAGGAAGTTTAGAATTTAGAAACATGGATATTCCTAATGAGATTAGTACTCCAAATAATTCGAATACTCCTAATCCCAGCACACAATCATCCGGACAACAATCTACAACGAACTCAATTAATCCACATCGTCGAAAAATCGATCCTGCATGGGAGCATTTTGCTTTGCATAAAGAGGGCACTGCTAATATATTTACTTGTCTACATCGTTCATTGGTTTTTAGAGGAGGCGGCATAAATAAGATGAAACAACATATTGCTAGTGTACCTGGTCAAATAAGTTCTTGTAAAAAGGTTAGTTATGATGTCTGTCAAAAAATGTTGGAGTCATTAAGGCAAGTGCAACAAAAGAAGCGAAATAAGGATTTGAAGGAAGCATATGGTGATCAACCTGAATCTCAAGAGGAAATTCCAGAACTACAACAAACGTGTTCAACTAAGAGACAAGCACTTTATAAAGGCAAAGAGAAAAGGAAAGCTGTTAATATGCAAAGATATTAATATTTTGCTCCAAGGACAACTCCAAGGTCTCAAACAAGTTTGAGAAGTGTGATATCTAGTAAGGAAGTAATTCACAAGGCACATATTGCAATTGCTAGATGGATTTTTGATGCTTGTATTCCTTTCAATGCAATTCAGTCTCCTTACTTTCAAGAAGCTTTGGATGCAATTGCTGCTATTGGGCCTAGGATTAAAGGTCCATCATATTATGATTTGAGGGGTTAATTTATTAGGAGATTGTAAGAGAGAATCTCAATTACTTGTTGATAAAAATCGTGAAAATTGGGCTAAAACAGGTTGTACAATCATGGCAGATGGGTGGAGTGATCAAAGGCAAAGGACTTTGATAAAATTTCTAGTTTATTGTCCAGTAGGTGTAATATTATGAATTTTATTTGTTATTATACAAGTTAAGCTTTTTAACTTTGTATATTTTTTTACAGGTATAACATTTGTGAAATCTGTTGATGCTTCATATATGGCAAAAGATGCGAGACCATTGTTTAATTTATTTTATGAAGTTATTGAGTGGGTTGAAGCGGATAATGTTGTTCACGTAGTGATAGATAATGCAACAAATTATGTTGTAGCTAGGAAATTGGTACATGAATGCTATGAGCATTTTTTTGGTCACCTTGTACTGCACATTGTTTGAACCTCCTTCTAAAGGATATTGGTAATATGCCTCACGTTGTAGAACTTGTTTCAAAGGCTTCAAAAGTAACTTCTTTTGTGTACAATCATATAATCTTTTTATCTTGGTTAAGAAAAAGAGAAGGTTGGAGAGAGATAGTGCGTCCAGGGGTAACTCAATTTGCCACTACTTTCATTACTTTGAAAAGTGTTTATGATCATAAGTATGACTTACAAGCTTTGGTTATTGATAAGCACTTTACTAGTCATAGATTGGCAAAGACTGCAACAGAAAAATCTGTTAGTTCTATTTTATTAGATAGCAAGTTTTGGAATGATTGCTTGATCATGGTGAAAGCAGTGGCTCTTATCATTCAATTGTTGAGAATTGTAGATGCGAATGAAAAACCTTCTTTGGGTTCTGTTTATGAGGGCATGCTTAGGATAAAAAATGCAGTGAAGGAGAACTTTAAACAAAAGCCATAATTATATAAGCCTTACACCGATATCATCAAGGCTCGATGGGATAAGCACTTAAAGCTTAATCTTCATACTGTAGCGTATTTTTTGAATCCTACTTTTTTTTTTTAATGTTGAAGGCTATCGTGAGAAGAACATGATTGTATCTGCTCTTCTTGATATGCTTGATATAAAAAGTTTTTGTGCTAACTTGTCGAAAGGCATTCAAGAGATTCAAGTTTATCGTGATCGCCATAGAACTTTCAGTTGAGAAAGCGCTCTTAAGGTGTTGAAGTTAAACACCTTACGCCCTGGTAACTATTATATTACTACTAATATAATACCTTTTAATTTTTAATTATATTCTTTAATACTTTTAATGTTTATTATCTATGAATATTTTGTTGTTTGATAATTACAAATTTTTTGTAGATGAATGGTGGCGATTGTATAAGGGTAGTACTCCAACATTGCAAAAGTTGGCTTTTCGTATTCTGAGCCAAACAACTTCCTCTTTTGGTTGTGAGAGAAATTGGAGCTTTTTTGAACGCATTCACAAAAAGAAGATAAATAAATTGGAGCATCAAAGGCTATGAGATCATGTTTATGTCACTTACAACTTGCGTTTGAAGAATCAATATTATCATTTTCCACTTTTAGTTAAACGTTATTAACTTATTAGTATTATTTGTGATTTCCAACATAGTTATATTTGAACTTACCATTAATATTTTGTTGTAGGTTGCCAAACAAGATGATGAAATATGATCTTATTGATTATGAATCTATAAACAAACTTGATTTTTGGATCATTGAAAACGATGGATCCCCAGAGCTTGGTGAGGAAGATCTTGAAAATGCTATTTATCAGAAAAATGCAATTCCAATAATTGATGAAACACCACATCAACATGACGATTATTATTAATTTTTTTTGTAATATAATATTAAAGATTAGATATATTATTTCCAAGTATAATTTTGTTTAATATTGTTTATTATGAAATTAGGTGATGAAGAAATTGTCGAACAACTAAATTTGGAATTCGTTGAAGATGTTCGTATTGGCAATGATGGAGGAGCATTTGATTTTGATGATTTTAACTTGAATGAATATTATGATTAGTGATTTTTTAAAATCTTTTTGATTAAATATGAGTAGTGAGCTTTGTTATCTTATTTTGTGTTGTGATGGTGAACTTTAAAAAAAAACTTGTATGTTTTGAAGTTTGAAAGTTTAAGTTAAGCTTACAATTAGATAAATAATTAAATAGTATGTTTAAAAATTATCTTATATATATATATAATAAAAATTTATATATTTATTAGTCACCAGTTCGATCACGGTTGAATCATTGACCCTTGAATCAGTTGCTTCTCCGGTTCAGTCACCGGTTCGATTTTTAAAACATTGGTTTGTTCCAATGTATAGTATATGAGAATGGTTTTTAAGATAAGTAGTGAGAGTAAGATAAAATTTTAAAAGTTTAAATCTCATTACAATACATCCAATTGGAATTAGTATCTTTGTTGATACATTTTATGCATAACTGAAAGGTTACGAGAGATTGAAAGATTCACTTTTATGATGAATTCAAAGAGTTTGTTTTAGAGATGATTATGAATTCATCATGTTTAGAAGAAGGTTAGCGGAAAAATAGTTTTCCTCTTCAGTGGGAATATATAGAGACATAGTCATAGAAAACAATAATTCTAATTTTCAATTGTTGAAAATATAATTGTCTAAGATTAATTCTTGTTAGATATGAAAAGGTAACAACTTAATTCTGGGAATTAAATTTATAAAGATAGATTGGTAGTTATTTACCTATTCTAAGTCCAAGTACATAGATAATGTACTAAAGGTGTTTAGTATTTGACGTATATGATACTTATGAAGCATTAAAGATATTTATTATTCTATATATAAGCTGATATTTGAGTTCAAGTTTAAATGGATATTAACTTTAGAAGTAAATCATAATTAAATTCTATTTTACTTAAAATAATATCTTTTTAATATTGGAAAGGTTCCAATAAAACAATGGTGACTAATATACATTTTTCAATTAGTGGAAATGATTAATTAGATGAATAAGTTCTTAAATAAACTTAATGTAGTTCCTTGCATTGTATACTATGAAATATTAGAGTCATTAAGCATACAAAAGGAGAACATTAGAGTCATTAGGCACAAAATGAGCTAAGGTCTCATCAAAGATCTAAGTATATATTTAGTCAAATTTTCTTAATTATGATGATAATTAAGATTAAAGTTATAAGTGCTAACTATCGAAAATCTTGTAGAATTCTCTCATTCAACCACTTTCTTAACAATAGCATGATCGTCATATGATGATATGATTTATGATACTTAAATGATTGACTTAGTGCAAGTGAGAGATTGTTAGTTTATACCTTACGACCAATCGGTTGATTGTAGTTTAGTGACAATAATTTAAAGGCATTCTTTATCTTATACATATTTAGATGTATGTGATAAAACCCATGGGATAATTGTACATTGCCAATGAAATTATAATGACCACGAATAGATTAGTTATAACTACTTTGGTATTCCTAAATATTTGAATGATCATGATGTATTGCTAGATATCAATCTTGATCTATGAATATAAATTGTTTAATTAAAGAATTAAATATAAATTAAAGGAGTTTAATTTATCTAATCCTAAATATGATTTATGATTATAATTTGTATTCATTGCCAATATATTTGCGAACCTAATTAAATAACGAGTTAAAGAAAGCAAATATATTTTAATCAAAGTTAGAGTTGATTGTAAAGCTTGAGAAATATTGTGATTAAATATGAGATATTTAATAAATAAGGATTATATATTGGATTTTATTTAGGTATAGCTGGTATTTAATTAAAATTATTTGTAATTATAATTGAAGTTTAATTATAATTATAATTATAATTATAATTATAATTTCAATTAAATTACTAAAATGTCCAAAACTTATTATAAATATGATTAAGTTATAATGAAGTTAACATTTTTTGCTTAACTCTTTCTGTAAGAGTTACAGAATTTTCTAAACTTGTTTTGTAAATATCGTTAGACCAAACATTTATGCTGCTATGGTGACTGAGATAACTAGTTTCAAAAACAGTTCGAGGGATACGTAAAAATATGATTAAGTTTCAGAATAAGGTATGAATTAAGATTTATGCTTTATTATGATTTAATTATTAATTATTTTAAAAAATTAAAATAATCTTAATTTTCAAAAAATCAAAATATAAATTAGTTTCTTAATTATTCTACTGCGATTGTGACCTGATCCAGGCTCGATTTTCCAACAAGAAATATATTTTTGCGTTGATCCATGCTCGATTTTCCAACAAGAAATATATTTTTTATCGTTTGTTTAGCTGTTATTTTGTATATAGTTTCTTCTTGGTTTTCTGAATAGGAAAATAGGAAATTCCGTTAAAGGAAACTACAGGACGCTTAGGCCACGCTTTTTGGTGTTACTTGCTGGTTCCTTTGGAAGTGGCGCAACAGTTGCCTGTTCATGCCGGGCTTTGTCTGGCCGGTTGCGAGTCACACCGTTATTCTGGATTACGTGGGCTGGCTTGCTCGCGCTAGGGCTCTAGAGGGTTGTGTGTTCCCCCCCCGGGGACTCCTTATCGGCTCCTACGTGGGTTGGGCTAAGCCTGCTCCCGGCTGGGTGAAGGTTAATTCTAATGGTACAGCCACTCGGGGTTCCAACTCAGTTTCTGTCGGGGGGCTTATTCGTGATTGGAATGGGAATTGGCTGGGGGGCTTCCTGCATTGGTTCGGGCAGGGTTCGCCCCTCCTTGCTGAGCTGAGGGGGATGCTCTCAGGGCTTAACCTCGCTTGGGATCTGAGTTTTCGTCGGGTGGTGGTCGAATCCGACTCTCTCGAGGTTATTAATCTTCTTTCTGCTCCGCCTCTAACTCTAACTGAGTCCTCTGCTTTGGTGACAGGTATCCAACAGCTGTTGACCCGGGAGTGGACGGTTCTTTTCCAACATGTCTACCGGGAAGGGAACCAGTGCGCAGACAGTCTCGCTAGCCTAGCTGCTAGTTCCAGTATGGGTTTTCAAGTCCTTCAGGAGCCCCCTGTTGGCATCCACGAGCTCCTCCGTCGCGACGCTCTAGGCGCGGTCTATCCCCTCGCGCGGATCTAGTGTTTTAGTGCCTCTTTGTAAAAAAAAAAAAAAGTTACAAATCTATATAAAACCTGAGGGGACAGTCAGGGCGAGTTAAAAGGGTATCGAAGTAGTACAGCTTACTATTCTATGTTAAGATAAACGATCCCCAGCAACCAGAATCACAGTCATATTATGTATTACGAAGTAGGAAGTTCCCAGAGTGCTAACAGATCATCACTCGTGTTTAAGTCTATGTTGTTGGCCAAAATTATCTATCTGATTGTTTGTCTAATGACCCGAATGAACTGTTGAATAGACTGATAGCTCGAAAAGTCCTAACATTCCTTCCACTCTCCATAAGCCTCCCACACTGATCACTAGCTTGAAAACCGTTAAGTCCTGCTAGGTGAATTTCACTTGCTCATCGCATGATATAAAGCCTACCCACGAGGAGGCGATAAAGGAAGCTTGCAAAGTCTAAGGGCATAGCTCCAAAAGGTTAAAGAGAAGCTACAATTGTGGAGAAGATGATCGCTGGTTTCCATGGATTGGCGACGGAGAGTGCAAGTCAAGCTTGAGATATTGACTCTAATCTTGGCTATCTCTGATTATCAACCAAAGGATAAAGGAGGCTTTAGGAGACCTGTTAGTGAACCAAACAAGCTTCCACATTCTTATTGGTCTTATTCCTGTATCATTGTCCTCAGCAAAATGATTTGTTGAGAAATTATTTCAAAAAGGATAGTTTTAAGAATGGATGAAATGGGCTTCATCTATCATATAATACCAGTTGGTCTACTTGAATATTCGGTCCAATCGATTCAATTGAAAGAACTTGTACTAGAATTGATTGTAAATTCCAACGTTGAACTTGAGTCTAATGCAATTAAACAAAGTAATTAAATTATTATATAATCATATTTATACAATTTAAATAACACTGCATATTATTGTAACTTTTCGTATTATTAAACCTTGAGAAGTACTTTCACTTAATATTGTAGTGATACACTTAGGCTATATTTAGTGGAGGGTTTTATAATAGAATGTAATATTATTATATCGTTTAAGAAGACATTTTATAATGAAATTAGATGAAAGAGGAAGATTTTATATTACATCTCATTTTATCTTAAACAGTCAAAATAGAAAATTTCTAGTTTTGAAAGTTTAGGATATAATATAAAATGAACACTATATTATGAACCTTTTCATTTCTCTCAAAAAATATTTTTTTATTACATTTATTTACGTTCCATTTCATTTTATTCTATTAAAATTTTTCACGTCCAATCAAATTAAACATAGCCTTAATTGATTCCCTTATTTTTCACGTCAGGTTCTCTAATTGCCCAAAGTGGAGGGAAGTGACAGACTAATACTATTCATGTTAGTGCAAGTCTAATTTGGATAAATCTTAAAAAGGGACGAAGTTGGAACTGATGGTGACAGTGAAGCCCATTTAGGAGTTGTCGTGTCAATAAGGGCTTTGGGAATAAGGGTGTTGTGATTGGGTGTGAGGAAGGTGAAAAGCAAGTGAAGGTAAATATGCAGAACAATGGGCCGGATTGGACCCTAACCCAAAATTAAAGTCTCAATCAGGCCCAATGTTCAATCAGGCTTGGGGTATGTTTTTCAACCCTAGTCAAGTCTTGTGCAGGGATTTTTGGGTTCAGGCCAAGCCTCTCAAAAACCTAATAAACTCGGGTGTTAAAAATTGGAGATAAAAGGAGATGATTAGAGAATGATACTGAAATGGGTGGAGAAGCGGCTCTAGGTTTAACGCGAAAGCAGGAGAGAGTAACACTTGATGGGGTAGGATAAATGTGTCTAATGTGAAGATCCAGCCAACGTATGTGATTCCAATGATGAAGATGCAGGCAGTGTCAGTGATACACAACACACTCGTACCCTAAGTCCAAGACGTAAACTCTAAATATTGCCTCCCTAAACAACACACAAGTTACTAACTAATGCTCCGTAAGTGTATCTTCTCGAAACAAACAACTGAAAATTTGAAATGAAAAATCCTTGTGAGACGAAAACAATAAATCAGCGATCCATCTTCGGTATACACTTATTTAAAACTCGTGCCCATCATCAAAAGCCTCAATCCAAATTCTAATCCACAACTGAGAGAAATCAACCCAAAATATGGCTATCCTCCAACTCCATTCATTACCAATTTACCAGACAAACACCGATCTTATCTAACACGGAAAAAATAAAAGTGAACACAAACGTTAAGCCATCTTATAAATTAACAACATCAGGCGGAAAAAAATTAAGTAAACAAGAAAAAAAATAAAAAAGGAAACTCCAACCAGGTTGGTCATCGACCCCCCGATTCATCACTATCACGCATTCAGACCATCATGCACCGGGAGCTGCATCCTTCACCTTGCTCTGCA
The DNA here is from genome assembly GCA_025629825.1 of Erythroxylum guanchezii. Taxonomy (NCBI): domain Eukaryota; kingdom Viridiplantae; phylum Streptophyta; class Magnoliopsida; order Malpighiales; family Erythroxylaceae; genus Erythroxylum; species Erythroxylum guanchezii. The sequence continues at coordinate 26,743,214 of JAOTAX010000006.1, forward strand.
AATACCCACCATACTCTCTAGCGTAGTCCTTCACATGGCTAGCCGTATCATAGATTCGGCTCCTAGCATAGTCAACCCGGTCCGACCCGGGTGGGTGCATCCCTCTAAAGTATCTATACATCCACGACAATCCTCCCACAACGGCCAACCCCAACCCACAAAACGACAGGAACCCTGCAGTGACGACAAAGAGGACGGTACCAATCGGGAACCATATGGGGCTCGACACAATGATCAAAGGAGTGAAGAAGATAAGTCCCAAGACTGCGACTGTGACAGTTGCACCGGTGAGGACCAGCAGTGTGGAGCCAGAGATGAGAAAGGTCAATATGCCGATGAGTTGAGTTGAGTTGGGTGCATGAGCTTGGAGGTTTTGTAAAAATGTGGAACCGGTGGTTCTGGGATTGTTGGTGGTGGCTCTTGGGGCTCTCTGGGTAGGTGCACGGTCAGCCATTAGAGAATGTTGAAAGCCAAAGGGAGAAAACCTGGAAGTTGGTGGATTTTTTATTTTGGAAGAAGAAATGGGAAGCGAGGTTGTTCTTGACGATATATTACGACGGGACAGGTGGTAAGGTTGTAGGGTTTTGGAGACATGCAGCGTCACACGTGGTGAGATTGGAGTTCTGTAATTCCTAGATATGGGTGTCACTACTGACTTTTTCTTTGGTTGTAACTTGTAAGGTAGCGCATTGTCTATCAGTAGGTTCTATTAAAGATTTCACGGTCACAGAATTTACGAATATCTTGGTACACATCTCTGACACCCGCGGATCCATGCTAGCCGAAGGACGGCAATAATGTTTAGCGTAACATATTTTGTTAATAATTAATTACCAAAAATATTACGAAGTAGATATTCTAAGTTCATAACATTTTAAGAAATTTTATAGCTGAAAATATAACAAATACTATAAAATAAAATTTCCTTTTAAATCACTACATAAAAGATTTTTATTGGTTTTATAATGCTAATATACTTTGAAGTTTGACATGAATTATGTTTTTATTTTCTTAAACAAATACTTTTATTAAGTTAGAATGAATCGTAATTTAATTAAACTTAAAAATAAAATAGAATATTGAGGAGTTACAAAATAAACATTCACTAACTGTAAATTATAATATTAATTTATAATGTGGAATATATAAGGTTTTATACTTTTAGATGTTTTAATTTGTTTTGTAATAAATGAAATAAGAAGATGAATAGTATTTATAATTGAATAAAATTAAGTGTATTCTCATACTTATCAATTTATCATAATTATTATACAATCTAATATTTACTTTTATTCTTTTTAACTGAGTTTTGTTCATTCGCTATCATTTTAACCTGTTATAAAGTATATGTAACATTGAGCTATTTTGATGCCTTCTTACTTACAAAATTCATTAATTAATTGTCTTTATATTTTTATCCATTCTCTATCCTTAAGCACTTAGCCTTTTACCATAATCAAGTTCAACACTCACTTAAAAAATTTTAAAGGTTAAGAACACATTTATTTTTTCTCTTAATAAGATATAACAAACACCTCCTGAATTAATTATCAAAGAAAAGGAAAATACTTTACTCCTCCTAAGTATAATATTGGTGCTTACTGCACACTAAAGTAAATTAATCTAAGAACAACCTTATTTTTTGAATTTGATATATTAAACTTCATATGATATTTTTTACTTGTAATACAATACTCACAAAAAGATAATGATGTCAGTATAAGTCTAGGAAGCAACTTTTGCTCATCAAAGATCTTCATTTCTTATTTAGATATATGTATAAGTTTTAGATGACATAGCATTTAAGATCTTTTGCTTGAACTGTTTGAAAGTATTGATAATCCTGCTTTTAACAATGTCACCCCCTTTAACTTATGGACGTTTGCGTCTATTTTCTTTTATAAGTACATGCTAATCTTGAATTATCTTCAGAATCTTGTTGATAATTTTTATTTTACACTCAAATCATCAAGTCATCTTAATAATAACAAATTCTTCTTTGAGCTCTGCACTTATTGCACTTCCTAAATAGCATAAATTATGTTCTTATACATCTTTCCAATATTAACAACCTTTAGAGAATAATCATTAGAATTATACACATATTATCCTAAGATAAGTTTGTAAAAATGGGACCATTATCTTTTAAAGGCCATGTTAAAAGTAGCTTATGAGTTTAAGAGTCATACATCAAGCAATGACTTCAACCTTTCAATTGTTGTTGTTTCTTCATAACACAAAACATTGCCACTATTTGAAGTACTTGCATACTTTTTTTTAGGACTATAATTTTTCTTATTTAAATTTCTACAAATTTTTTTCAAGTGACCTTTCTTACCACAAATTCATCATTTTAAATTCTTCTTAATTCTTGATTTTGATCTATCTTGATTTTGGCTCCCACTTAGGTTATGTTACATTAATCTTCCTTTTATCACTGTCAGGGATTCAACTTATTATGAACCAAACTTCATATCTTCCTTATTATTATGCCAACTATCTTACTCTAAAATTGTGGTTGTAAAGTCAACAAATAGTCTATAATTTGTAAGAAAAATATTAGTTAAGTTGATAATGAGTTGATTATATGAATCAACTAAACTTTGAAGTAAAAATTCAACATGTTCATTTTACTTTAGGTAAGAATTGAGAGAATAGAGCGTTAAATTGTCAATATGCCCGATCACCAGAGTGGTTTCTAACATTCGAAGAGTATAAAGTTTTTTGCAAGGAAAGTTTCGTTGTTAAGTGACTTGACCTTATACAATTTTTTGAAATCATCTTTAACTTTTACAAGAAGAAATTATTTTTTGTTAAACTTTTTAATCTTAAATTTAGGTATCATTACTTCTTTTCCAAATTATTTTGAGTTAAGAGTAATAGCTCTCACTATTTCACATAAACAATGATGGACACAAGAATAATATCTAGTAGCCTCAAAGAGTGAACAATATCTAACTTATAGTGGCAATCATAGAGTTTATGATCAGTAGATATATATACTATAATTAGACTTTGATACCACTTATTAAACTGATTAAATAGATAGAGTAATATTATAGTTCAACTAAGATTAGAAGAAATATGACACATAAAATATTATTATAAGTAAAAGAAGAATCACAAAATAAATATTCACTAATAATAAGTTACAAATGAATGTTATTTTGTAACTTATATCATATAAGGTTGGTATCCTCACAAACTCTACTCTTAGATGCTATAATTTGTTTCTTGATGTATGAAATAAGAAGATAGATATGTATTTATAGGTAAATCAAATCAATTATAACTACATATTTCAATTTATTATAGTTACCAAACATTTTAATATTTACTTTTGTATTAGGAATTATTTATCTTTATCTTGATAATCTACAAATAATATCTAAAAAGTAATATCTGGATTCTTCTAATATCTTCTACTTCTTTATTCTCTGGAAATGAAATAGTTTTTTTTTTTCGATTGAATGTGTAATAAATAACTATTTGTTACAACTCATAGCTGAGTTTAGCTGGAAGAGGGCAGGAGAAGAAAGAAGTTGAAGGAGTTACAAGGATATAGATAAAACAATGAAAAATTATACATAAGAAAGAAGTTGGTGGAACAATTTCATTAAGCGGGTATACATATCCACAATGTAGCTCTTGATGAACAACGATTATAATTACCCTTACTTTACTGTAATGAATTAAGTGACAAAATCAAGCGATTTCTTCTACTCATTTCTCTTTTTATTCTTATTTTGCTTCTGTCTTTTATTTTGGTTATTGGAATTCTTGCAATTAATAACAATTGTTTCATCCTCAAATCAGAAAACCCTATTATAAATAGTTAAATCTGTTGGTTTATGTCTTACAACCAATCGATTTTGGTTGTTGTTTAGTGACAATGATTTTAAAAATTCTTTATCTTGCACATTTTAAAATGTATATGTGATATGTGTTTAATTGTCGATATATTTAATCATTTACACTTAGCGATTATTGATATGAAAATATTTAAGATACTCACTTTAATTCATATATGATTTTAGGTACAATTTGGAAGTAAATAAATTAAAGTGAGTCAAAATTACTATATCTGGGTTATTTTCTGAAGATCAATTTTTATTTGTCTTTATGGAGCAAGAAGAAAAAAAAAAATAATAAAAGACAAGCAAAATGGAAAGCAGCCAAAGGAAAGAGCAGAAGACCAAAACGGCAGCGCTGCATGGTGATGAAGGAGCTGGGAAACGCAGACAATGCGCAAGTGTCCTGCGAAAACGGTCAGTTTGTGCTGAAAGGCGAGAAGAGTTGTGTGAATAAAGACCCTCCCAATTTAAATGGTCTAATCAGAGCTACAGCGCTACAAGAGAGACGCCACAGTGGAGAGAGCAGCAGGCGTAGGCGTAGACATGGATCAATAAGACGTGACTGCTGTGGCTTGTGGCTTGAGATGCTGGAGAGTAGGGCACAGGCATTAAGAGCAGCGTGTGTGAGAGGTCTATCCGTGGACTTAAAACTACCGCATTAATTCGTCAAATCAATGAACAGTAAAATAGAGAAAAGCTTGCAACAGTGAAGGAGAAACAACAGGGGCTTTTTGGCTAGGGATTGGAATGGGGGCTTAAGCATTTTTATGGGGAAGACCTATAAAGGGCTAGATGTCCCGACACCGGTTCGGAGGGGACATTGACGTCAACGACTTGGGATAAGCATTTTTTAATTATTTTGTTGTTTCTTTCTCTCATTAGGAATTGATTGTGTTATCCTATATTATTTGTGTATGAACCCATTTGGTATTGTGAGACGATGATTTTAATGCATTCATTGAATCGTTAATTGCAAACTCATTGCTAAAATTTCGATATAATCCGTAATTGTTATGTTGAAATTCATATGTAACGACTAATGATTCGTAATCATTAGGGATAATATGACCTAGGTTAAATGACGCATTGTATATGGTTGTTGCCTTGATTAATCGGTTTTCCTAATTCATAATACTACTGCCTAATTAAATCTAGAGATCGTATCCTAGGTTGTTTGGTGGTTAGGTTTAATTAATGATTGTATCTTGATTAAATAAAACCTAAGGGAAAATTCGAGTTGATTATTAACTCACTATTAATGGTTACTAGGAGAGGTTAAAGAACAACAAATTAATAAAATATGCTTAATCAGGGTGTAGGCTGAGATTGGACCAAAGAACCGGGTCCCTATCGAATTCCCCACTTTTATCATTTTTTGCATGTTTTCTTTAATTTGTTTTTATTAGTTAGTTTGATTTTATTTTTTTCTTTTAAAAATCCAAAACCTCCCATTAAGTCTAAACACAAGTTAATTTTATTTCATAAACTTTACACACACTCTTTGTGGGATCGACCTAGACTCACCACTACTATAGTAGTAGTCTAGTTATTTTATTTTGATTAGCGTTACGACGGATGGTCAAATTTTGGCGCTGTTGCCAGGGAGTGCGATGTTTTAGTTTTTGTTTGTGATTTAATTAGTGTTTTGTATATATTTGTTTGTAATTGATTTCTTTTCAGTTATTTTGTGATCTTTTTATTTTTTGTTTCGTGTTAAATTTTTTTGATATAGACGGAAGTAATTTCTTTTATAACTCATATTCTCAATCTTATAACAATGTTTGGACTGATCAACCTAACTTTTGTTGTGGATGGGATAATCATCAGAATTACTTCTATGATGGTTTGCAGGATGCATGACAATTTTCGTACAGATCAAAAGCTTCCTATCACGACTCCGGTCCATCTCTGGAAGAGTTGATTTTGTAATTGCAGGAGAACACTCTACAATTTCAGAAGGATGGATGACAATTTCCAAGAAACACATGGTCTAGTGCCCAAGATCCGGAGAGCCAACACGATTCAGGTGTATCTTTAGAAGAAATTGTTAAGAATCTAGCTGCTAACACTTTGCAATTTCAATAGGATACGCAGTAGCAGTTGCAAGAATTCCGACAAGAGATAAAATTTTAAATATACACAGTCTGTGGTATTTTGAGCATAACTCATTGAATTCTAAACCAAATTGGATGAACTTGGTATCATTATAAACTTAAGACACAGATGAACAATTGTCTAGAAGAGAGTGTTACAGAAATACATCATTTTCTTGATCTTATTGATTATACAAAGTTGACTCGAATGAGGTGCTTC
>JAOTAX010000006.1:26750646-26766829 GCA_025629825.1 Erythroxylum guanchezii
CTACTCTGTTTATTTAAATTTTATTTAAATTGTTTTTGTGTGAATTAACTTCTGATTTTGTTGTAGAAAATTACAAATAGATTTAGGATCTATTCAACCCCCCCTTCTAGATCACTTACAAATTTATCATGAACATGCATCATACATATTCAGTATACTTAAATAAATTTTTAGTCATGCATAATAATGATTTTTATACGTGTTAAATGTTGTAGAGGAACCCTTAGAGCGATCGATTCTAGATATTGCTGGGACTTCAAGGCAATAACAGTAAGGGCGCTTTTAGTAAGTAATCTTAGATGGTCATATCTTACTCTGTTCTGCTTGTTGAAACTGATTTATACTGATTCTGTTTTGAATTCCGGACAATGATTGTTCGAGACGTTTGATACATGATTATATCATCGGAAGTACTACTTATATGTGAATATAATTGACTACTTGCTTTGCACATAAAATGTTTGAAATGACTTTGTTTTGCTTTAAAACTGTTGAGTCCTAGTTGTGGGAAATATGCATGCCTAGAAGGGTTTGCAGCTATGTTTGTGACACTTCGGTGTCTTCTGTTAGTGACACTTCGGTGTCGAGACTTCGGTCTCTTCTGTAACATTTCGGTTTCGAGACTTCGGTCTCTTCTGTATAAGTCCCGTTACCCGCTTCTGTATATGGATTTAGCAGTCATCTGATTTTGTACTCTGATATCTGTTTGATTTTGACATAAATTAAATTATGTTCTGATTCTGAAGGGTTTATACCCTCTTGTGTTATGCAGTTCCGTTATTTATAAAACTCTGTTCTGAAATGCTTTCTGCCCGACTTACTGTTAAAGAAATCTTTGAATGCATATTGATGTTGTTACATGATTTAGTGTTATGATTTGTCAGTTTATTTATAGATTAGTTATTACTCACTAAACTATATGCTTAGCATGGTGGATTTGCCCTATGTAGGTTTAGAGAGAAGGACTTAAGGAAAGGGATAAGTCAATTGCATTGGCCAAAGGAGTCTGAGTTTTATATTGCTAAAAAACGTATTTTGTTGAGTTTGTTTTGGGCTTGTATATAACTTTGGATTTTTGTTTGAAGGTTTTTAATAACCTTAATTCAGGTTGGTTTCTAAAATTATGTGTATGTTTGAGATTCTGAAAATGCATGTGTGAAATGTTTCGTATGTTTTTGGAAATGTTTATTTTTTTAATGCTATGCTTCCGCGAAATGTTTTGGTTTGTTTGTACTGTCTTGTGTGGCATCCACATATCCTCCCAGGGGGTATTAGGGTGTTACATTTTTTTTATATCAGAGCATGGTTTCGGCGATTCTGGTTTAATCAGCGCTTAACTATTGCTTATATTGAATGTACAAGTTGTGTTTTGGCCTAATGCAGTGTCCCATGTTTTGTCTATAGAATTTACGATGGAAGGATCTCGCGACTCTGTTGATGAAGTTGCTGAGAGGAATCAGCTGGAGCAAACTCGCCCAGAAATACTTGGACCCTCGAGGGTCAATCGAGGTGAAGCTAGGATGCCACCTCCTCCTCCAGCTCAGGGAGAGGCTTTGATTAGGCTATCCCAGGATGTGATGACGTTGCTGCATTGGATGACAACACCTAAGGCTCCGATTAATCAGTTGAGGAAGTATGGAGTCGAGGAATTTACTGGGACATCTCTAGAGGAATCTAAAAGGGCTGAGCTCTAGATTAAGAAGGTGAAGAGGGTACTGGATAAAATCAGTTGTCTAGCTAAGCAGATGGTATACTGTGATGTCTCCCTTCTGCAGGGAGCAGCTTACGAATGGTGGAAGTTCATTATGAGGAGTCCTTAGCAGCCAATACCTCTGACTTGGGATTTCTTTGCCCAAGAATTTAAAGCTAAGTATGTAACAGAGGCTTATAGAAAGGATAAATGGAAGCAATTTCTAAACTTGAAATAGAGGAATTTATCAGTTGCGGAGTATGATCGGAAGTTCAACCGACTCAGTAAGTATGCCCTTGAATCTATGCTTACTGAGGCGTTCTGCTGTCACCAGTTTGAGGATGGATTGCATGATTCCATCAAGGAGCATCTGGCAGCAATTACTATGTTGTAGCAAGTGACGTACCATTAGCTGATACAGGCTGTAATGAAAATTGAGAAACAGGAGATGGTTAGGAGAGAAAGGAGTCAGAGAAGGGGTTTTGGTAGAGGACACTAGTCCTCAGGGAAAAGGATTTAGGAAGGTACTACTTTTGCACTGGAACAGACTCAGAGATCTATGACACGGGGAAGGCGACAAAACTTTCCCTCTTCGGTTGTTTCTGGTAGGGGATCGTCTAGAGGCCGAGGTTCTGAATCCCCGGAGTGCCCTGATTGTTCTGTACATCATTAGGGTGTTTGTAGAAGGGCTACGAGACCCTGTTTTCACTGTAGTAGTACTGAGCACAAGATAGCCAGTTGCCCTCTTAACCAGACTCAGACATCACAAGCTAGTCGAGAGGTCTTTCATTCGTCTGCTGGGAACAGAGGACGTGGTAGAGGTCGAGGAGGATCTGGGCAGAATAGACCGAATTGGAGTAACCAATTGAAAATAGTAGATCGACCAGCTGTGCTTACTGCTTCGGCTCGAGCTTATGCACTGAATGCTCGTGAGGATCAGGATGCACCGAATGTCATTACTAGTATTGTTTCTCTCTTTGATTTTGAAATGTATGCATTAATTGATCCTGGATCTACACACTCATATATCTGTGCTGGAGAAATGTTTGACATGGGGATGCCTATAGATCAGTTAGAATATGACATGTATGTAACCAGTCCTCTGGGTAGTAGTGTGTTAGTAAATCAGGTGTTTAGGAATTGTCCTGTTATGATTCAAGGAAGTAAGTATGTAGCAGATCTGATTAAATTGTCGTTCCACGAATTTGATTTGATTCTGGGTGTGGATTGGTTGTCTAAACATCGGGGCAGTAATTGACTGTAATGCTAAGACTGTTATGTTTAGGAGACCCGATCAGTTCAAGATTGTATTATATGGTGTTCGCACTATTTCTTTAACTAATGTGGTATCTGCTACGCAAGCTCGAAAGCTTCTTAGGAAGGGGTGTGAAGCTTATCTAGCTTTTGTGGTTGATTCATATAAGGAGGGTGATAAGAGTGGTAAACTGCTTGACATTCCTATAATGAATGAATTCCCAGATGTATTTCCTGAGGAATTACCTGGACTCTCTCTTGAAAGAGATGTGGAGTTATCTATTAAAGTTATACCTGGCACTGCTCCTATATCTAGAGCACCGTATAGAATGACTCCTACTAAACTTAGAGAGCTTGTTCTAGGTTTCTCGATAGTTATGGTTAATTAACGAGCTCTTCTTAATTAACTACAATCTAAGGAAAAATTGGAATTAACAGAGCTTGTTGTTAATTCAAGATCAATAGTCTTAAGAGACGCGTAAAGGTGATAATTCAATGACATATGCAAAAATGTGCTTATGTCGAGATTAAACCAAAGAATCAGATTTCAAATCATTTGTCAATTTTATCACATTGTGATTATTTAATTTGAGTTATTTTTACATATACATTTTTTTGTCTTTTCTAATTTGTATTGAACCAAACCCCCTTGTTTTACATATATGTAGAATTTAGGAAAGTGATTGGATTTAATCTTTGTGGGATCGACCTAGACTTGCCACTGCTATAGTTGTAGGTTTAGTTATTTTGGAAGCATTACGATGCATAACCAACATTCTCAGTATGCAACCATATGAATTCCACAACCTTTCCCAAATCAAGATCAGCAATGTCCCACTTATGGCAAGGAAGGTCAGTCCTACCTATGGGAGCTATGTTCAAAATGTTCCCCAATATATCCTCTCTTATTAAGATCTCACTTTCCTGCACCTATGATATGATTACAATCTTTCCATCAATTTCTTCTTTTCGCATGTGTGTATAAAAACATTTGACTAATTCACCACACACTGTATCATCCAAATTCAAAAAGCTCTCCCACCCAACAACAATAAAGAAAATAGAGAGAGATATACCAATATCATCAAATATATGAGGAGGCACAATGCGTCCAACAACCACTTTTCTCTTTTTGTACTGCATTTTATAGCGGGCTACTATTGATTGAAAATATTTTATTTATGGTGAAAAATTTCCCTTCTTATGGACCATTAGTTTCTTGGATCCTTTTGGTATAAGGATTTCTTCAAATAGGTCCTGTTCTATAAATAGCTTATCCTTGAAGATGGCTTCCTCAATGTTTTCTTTAACCATAGGCTTTTTGCCTTTTCTTTTCTCTTCCCTTTTTCTTTTTCTTGACTTATCCTTTTCTGTTTCTTCAGCTTCAACATTTTTTTTTGTGGAGCTTGTGTTGTAACAATTCCTCTAATCTGTGATCTTCTTTCCAACTTAGAAGTTTCTTCATCGGAACCATCGTCATTTATTACTCAGCGCTCTTCACGAACTTTCTTCTCTTTGGACTAGGTTTAGGAATTTCAGAGGTTTTTAGAGTAGAAATGGGTAGGGAGAGAATAGGTAAATGGGATCTCACATTTTTCAGTGACTCCCTCTTACTGAAAGTCTCTTCTTCTTCTTCACTTTCTTCTTTCTTTTCTTTTCCTCTTTCTTCTTCTTATAAATCAGAAGCATATTCTTTTTTGATTATTTCTTCTTTGTCATCTAAAAAGGAATCAAGATAATCTAGAGACAATATAGAAACAATTTTCCTTTTATTAACTTCTGGGGGCTCTTGATTGAGTATTTCTGAAGTTTGGATGTTTGAGGAGACATAAACAAGTTTGGTAGTAGTGTCCAGAGAACCTATAATGGGAGACAAAAACGAAGAATCATAAATAAAGGTTTGTTCATGACGAGGTGTTTCGTCAAGCCCAGAAGTTGAGCCCAAACATTTCTTCTTTCTTTTCGATTTTGTTCTTGCCATTGCAAGTAAGCTTTGTGAAGTTTGAAAGAGAAAATAGGAGGCAATACAAAGAGTTAGGGCACAAAGAGAATGAGAATGGCAGAGATGAGAAAACGAAGGAAGTTTACTTAGGGTGTACTAAGTAAGAAGATGAGTAGATGTATAGACTCGAAGAGTAAGTGTAATCAGTTGTGTATCTTTTGACAAATGCATACTTAGATTTTTCAATCTATGCATGTGTTTTTGAAAAAGATGAGACATTGCCATTAATGACTCCCTGTTTTTTAGGACATGTGTAATCTTGCTCTTTTACACTCAGAGGAGCCTTCTAAAAATGGAGGGGCCTTTCAAACTAGAAGGGGCCTACTATACCAAGAGAGAGTTTCTAAGGGACTATAATAGAAGGATCTTGCTAAACGAAATGCCAAGACAAGTAGCAGAGAATATTCATGCAAAAATAATATCAGAGAGTTTGCACATTCCAAGCTCTTTTCTTAACGTGCAAACTCTATCTTCAAAGATTGGCTTGGTGAAATTGTCAGCTACTTGATTTTTAGTACTAACATGCAAAAGATCAATGGTTCCTTATAAACATGATCTCTAAGAAAATGACGTTTGATTTCTATATTCTTAGTCCTAGAATGATGCATAAGGCTTTTAGAAAGATTTATAGCACTCGTATTACCATATAATATAGGAATATGAGAAAAGCTTAAAGAAAAATCCTGTAATTGATGCTTCATCCATAAAATTTAAGCACAACAGCTAGCAGCTGCTATGTATTCAGCTTCAGTCATTGAAAACACTGTGCAATTTTGCTTCTTGCAGGACCAAGATATTATACATCCTCCAAGAGATTGACAGTCACCACTTGTGCTTTTTCTATTGACTTTATCACCAGCATAATCTGCATTAAAATAGCCCACTAAGTCAAATGAATCAGTTCTTGGATACCATATTCCAAAGTCTATAGTTCCGTGGAGATATCGAAAGATTCTGTTGACTACTTAAAGGTGACTTTCTTTTGGATTTGATTGAAAGTGTGCACAAAGACACATACTAAGCATAATGCCTGGTCTTAAGCTTGTAAGATATAATAGTGATCTATTCATTCCTCTATACTTTGCCTCATCCATAGCTTTGCCCGCTTTGACTTTATCAAGTTTAGTTCCAGTGTATATAGGAGTACCCATCGGTTTAGCATTCTCAAAATGATATTTCTTGATGAGTTCCTTTGTGTATTTGTCTTGGCTAATGAAGATTCCTTTTTCTGTTTGTCTAATTTATAATCCGAGAAAGAATGATAATTCTCCCATCATACTTATTTCAAAGAATGATAGTTCTCCCATCATGCTCATTTCAAACTCCCTTGCATTAATGCTAAGAATTCTTCACAGAAGGATGGATTAGTAGCACCAAATGTTATGTCATCACATATATTTGCACTATGAGTAAATCATTCTCCTTTCTTTTAATAATTAAGGTTTTATCGACCTTTCCTCTTTCAAATTTATTCTAAAGCAGAAAGTTACTTAACCTTTCATACCATACTTGAAGAGCCTGCTTTAAACCATACAGAGCTTTAAATAACTCCATCATGTAATCCAAATGGTTTTCATCTTCAAAACTTGAGGGTTGCTTAACAAACACTTCTTCGTTAATGTAACCATTTAAGAAAGCGCTTTTAACATCCATTTGGAACAACTTGAAGTTTCTATAGCATGCAAAGGCAAGTAAAATTCTAATCAATTCCAATCTAGAATAGGTGCATAAGTTTCATCAAAATCAATACCTTCCTGTTGATTGTAACCTTGAGCTACAATTCTAGCTTTGTTTCTTACCACCTTACCATTTTTGTCAAGTTTGTTTCGAAATACTCACCGAGTCCCAATGATTTACTTGTTTTGAGGATGAAGTACTATATTCCATACTTTGTTTTTTTCAAATTGATTTAGTTCGTCTTTCATGGCTGATACACAGTTTTCATCAGTAAGGTCTTTTTCAACGGTCTTTGGTTTTATTTGTGAGACGAGAGCCATAAAATTGTTTTTGAACGATGATCTTATTCGTAGACTTTTAGAGGGATCTCCAAGAATATATTAACATGTACTAAGACCTCTCCATTCTCTCGATTTTTTTCGTTACATAGGCTCCTACTGAGATGAAGGAGCTTGCTTTGTTCTAGCTTCAGAGGGGCCTTCTTGATTTTGTAATTCTGAGGGTATTATTGGAGTTGTTTGATTCTCCAATGTATTTTTAGGAATCAAAAATGCTCTTCATCATCTGAATCAGTTGCTGTTGTCGATGGTAATGCTTCATCAAATACCATATGTATCGATTCTTCTATCTTCTTTGTTCTTTTATTATATACTCTGAATCCTTTAATAGCGGTATTGTAGGCCAAAAAAATAACTTCATCTCATCTCTCATCGAACTTTTCCAGGTTGTCTTTTCCATTGTTTAGAACGAAACACTTACAGCCAAAAGCTTGAAAGTAAGAAACATTTGATTTTCTTCCTTTCCACAGCTCATAGGGGTCTTTTTCAGAATAGTTCCTTATAAGACATCTGTTAAGAACATGGCATGTAGTGGATACTACTTCTGCCCAGTATCCATGAGGTAGTCCACTTTTGCACAGTGTGGTCCTGGCCATATCAATTAAAGTTCTGTTTTTCTCTCTACAACTTCATTTTGTTGAGGTGTCCTTAGACAAGAGAAATTGTGAGTTATATCATTACTGTCACAGAATGTTTCAAAATTTTCTATTATCAAAATCTCCTCCATGATCGCTTCGAATTGAAGTGATGCAGTACCCTTTTTCTATTTGATTTTTGCAAAACTTCTCAAACACTTCAAAAGAATTATCTTTAATTGATAAGAAATAAACCCATTTAAATATGGAGTAATTATCTACTATAACAAAAATGTAATGTTTACCACCAAAACTTTGAGTTGTAGTGGGACTAAATAAATCCATTTACACAAGTTCAAGTGGATGGCTAGTAGACATCATATTTTTAGGAGGAAAGCTGCTTTTAACTTGTTTACCTTTTAAACAAGCCTCACAAACCTGATTGCTTTCGAACTTTAAGGTCGTAGTCTTCTTACTAACTCGTTTTTAGACAATTTTGATAGAATGCTCATGCTGACGTGTCTGAATCTCCTGTGCCAGATAAACAAATCCTTTTGTAGAGAGACAAAACACTTAACATTTTATAAACACATGTCTTCTAGTTGAGCACAATATATATTTTGATTTGTAGGACCAACAAACATAATATTATCATTATAAATATTGACAATTTCATAATGAGATTAATAGAAAATGACTTTGTAACCTTTGTCACATAACTGTCTCAGAGAACAGATTATGTTTCAAACCATCAACAAAGAGAACTATCAATGGAGGTAGAGTTAGAATTACCAATTTTACTAACTCTGGTGACCTTAGCTTTATTTTTATCTGCAAAGACAATATTACCTCCGTCTTTCCTTTCAATATAGTTGAAATGTGATATTTCACCTATCATGTGTCTTGAACAACTGCTATTAACTATCCATTAATTTTCTCTTGTGTCTGTTTTGAAGCATATCTGAAAAAAATTATCTCATTTTAGGTACCTAAAATTTTCTAGATTATTCCGGGTTAGTATTTTGACCTTTCGATCTCTAAACATACATCTGAGATAATTTTTTTTATGAGAATTACAAGAATGACTAATGTGACTATGTTTACCACAGCAATTGCATAAAATAGATGAATGATAGTTGTTATGATTTTTGCCACTTAGCTAGTTGCTACTGTTTTAGTTGTAATTGCTGTTGGATTTAACAAAGAAGTTTTTGTATGGCCTGTTATTGTTATTTTCATTGTATCCTATTCCAGCTTACTAAAAATGCATTTATCGCTACCAAGCAATGCGTCAAAATTCTTCCTTCCATCAACGAAATTTTCCAGTTCTTTCTCTAGAGATAAAATCTTTCCAGAAATTTTCTCCTTTTCAAGTTCTAAGACGACGACTTTTTCTTCTAATTGTTTTACCTTATCAGAATCATTTTTTAGCAGCATATTTTCTAGCTTAGCTACTCTGTCTTCTAGAGCTTCCTTTTAAAAAACCTTTTGCTTATAGTCGATCTCAAGAGACATATTATTGATCGCCAAATTTTCATTTGTAAATTCTAATGATTTATCATACTCTTCAGAGGTGTATCATTGCTTTTGGACTTCTTAACTTTTTTGAAATACTTCACCATCAACCTTTTATACTGGTCATACAATTCATGATATACATTTTTCAATTCATCAACTTCAATATCAGAATCAAAGTAATATACCTCATCATCTTTTGATTTAGCCATGAAGTAAATGTTGCTTTCTTCTAGTTCGTCTTCTTCAAAGTTTTCAGAATCCTCATCTAACCAAGCTGTAGTCATTGCTTGCTTTCTAGATTTTCTATTCTCTGACTTGTCCTCTTAAAGAAGAGGACATTCTGGTCTCTTGTGTCCAGGCTTCTTGCAGTGATAGCATATGATTTAATTGTTTTTTGAATTGCATTTGTTAGTACTACCTTTTGATATGAACTTGTTGTTTCTAGCTTTCTTGTTTCCTTCTCTTTTCTTTATCAGCTTCTTTTTATAAAATCAGGCATATTTTCTGACCATAAAGTTAAACTCGTCATCTCCATCTATTTGCAACTCAATGTCATTTTCATCACCGTCTAATTCGTCAGTTGCTTTCAACGCCATTCCTTTTCTCTAGGAAGATCCTTCATCTCGCCTAAGCTCGATTTTATGGATCATCAGATTTTCTCAAAGCTAGTTGAGTGAAATAGTTTCTAGATCTTTTGTCATTTCTCGAGATGTCACCTTAGGTCTCCATTCCTTTAGTAGTGGCCTCAGAATCTTCGTTACGAGCTCGTCATTAGGATATATCTTTTCCAAGTTCTTTAGGGTCTTAATGATATTGTTGAAGCATCAGAAGAATTTGTTTATGGTCTCTCCTTATTTCATGACAACAATTTCGTATTTATGCAATAAAAGACTTATTCTATGCTTCTATACCTGATTTGTTCCTTCAAACGTGACTTGAAGTTTGTTCCACATTTCTTTTGTTGTAAAGTAGTATGATATCTTTTCATATTCTTCTGGAGACAATGCACATATCAGGTGATGCTTTGCCTTAGCATTTAGTTGTGCATTTCTCTTGTCAGAATTAACCTATGCTTTTATGTTATTGGAAGTGGGAATTGTAACACCAACTTTAATTACTTGCCATACTTCGATATTTACAGATTGGAGATATATAGTCATTCTCCCTTTCCAGTATGAGTAGTTGTTTCCATTGAAGTAAGGAGGCTTTGAAATGGATTGTCTTTCAAAACTTCTCAAGGTGTTTGCCATGATCTATCACATGCTGTAAAACACAAAAATGTGAAACCTCGCTATGATACCAAATGATAAAAACACACACGCAAGAGGGGGGGTGAATTGTGTGTATAAAAATTTTCGCAAGTTCTTTCAATTCGTGTAATAAATAAATCCTAGTTTTAAAAAAAAAGAGCCTGTTAGACGACAAAACCTTTTTTAAACGACAGGAGCTTGTTAGGCAATAGGAGCATTTTGTGGGATAGAGCCCTACTTAAATGAAAGAAGCCTATTGAATGATAAATCCTGTTAAAACAATTTAAAAACAAAAGGCACTTATTAAAACTGAAAGGAACCTCTTGCATGTTGACAACAGAAGGAGCCTTTTATAAAGGTGAAGGAGCTTCTTGTTAGAGACAACACACACATAATATAATGCGAAAATTTAAAAGTTAAAGAGAGAAAGAAGAAAGACGCAGACAATTTATACTTGTTTGACTTACAACCCAAGCCTATGTCCAATCCCCAAGTATCTAACTTGAGTGTTTCACTATAAAAACCGAGTATTAAATTTGACGAGCCTCTCCAAGTTCACAAGTACATAATTTTCAAGGTTTTCAAACCTTTCACACTCGAAATGTATAACAAGCTTCTAAAAACTTCACACAAGAACAAAATAACAATTCCTCTCTTGATAGAGTGATTTCATTTTATAAAGCATAATAATAATGATATGATTCTCAAGAGTATACATATTGCTCAAAATCTTTCAACAGTTTGAATATGTTCGTTCTACTTCATAAATGATGTTGCTCTTCTTTAAATAGTCAATTTCTTCAACTACCCGTTGCTTCACTTGCATCTTTAGTCCACTAGATGGATTTAACCTTGAATAACTTCGATGTCATCTTTGCCAAAAATCTTCCAGTAATTACGGAGCTAATATATGACCTTCATAATTAGTAGGATTCTTTTGGATAAATCATTGCTAATAAGGTAAGTTCATAAAGAAAGTTCATGCAAGAAAGAAAGCAAATTTCTTACGATTTTATATCCTTTTTTAGAATTAGACCATTAATTTTACAAGGAAATAAATCTAATTTGAATTTTGAAATATTATACAGTTATCATCAAAATCGTTAAATATAAACCTTGAGCTAAAATAAACATGTTAATAATTACGCTAATATTTCATACCAAATATTAAGAATGATAATGAGAAACTTTTTACTCATATTTGGTTATTATATGATTTATTTTATAGACAAATAATCAAAATATTTTGTATTTCATAAATAAATAATTAAAATTATTTGTAATGGTTCAAAAATTATTAATTTTAAATTAAATAATTTTATGATAAAATAAAATTAAATAATTACAACAAAATTTATTTTATTTGTTACATCATCAATAAAATAAAATAAAATAAATATTAAAAATAAAATAAAAGATGATAATGTGCGATTTTGATAATAATATTATGAAAAAAATTAATATAAATATTATGATAATATCCATTATTTTTTATTCATGATATTTTATTCGACTTATACTCATACTTCCTAAGAATAAAAATTTAGAATGATTTTAAATTCATTTCGGTTTTTTTATTACCTAATATATCCATTCTCCATTAAGCAAACAAAAATTAAAAGAATTAGGATTGCGCTCTTAGTTTTACCTCTTTATTTCTGACTATCAAATAAGGCCAAAAAAATATTGGAGTCTCTAACATGACTTAAGTTGTCACGTCTGTATCATATGCAGTGATAAAAAGAGTGTTTAACTTCTATTTAAACGCTAGCTTGAGGAATATATAGTGAACATATTTTCTCACCTTTTAGAATTATATGGAAGTACACCATTTCTCAAATTTTCTTTTCCAATGTAGACTATTTCTTTATGAGGTATTCCTCTTCTTTTTGTGCCTTTCATGTCCTATGTGAACGTTTTACCCTAATTCTATTATGATTGTGCAGAAGTTAGAAGTTTTAAATATTGAATTATGAGGTACACTTGTTAGTTATTTATGAATGGTAGGTATGATTATAAATAATAAAATATAATTACAAAAAATAAGAATAACAACGAAATGCTAATTTAATAGGTAAAACTTTAGACTCGACGAGGAGCAATAGAGATTGAGGAAGGCTAAATTTAAGTTACATGTAACTTATATCATAACACAACAATACATATACACCTAAGAGAGCTAACTTGTTAGAGGGTTGACATAGCAAAATAGAACACAATTATAATTCAAGAATTGTGGGATAAATTTCTTAGAGAAAAAATTAATTTTATTACTGGAAAGTTATGTTAATCTCTTTCAAAAGTTGTTTAAATAGGCTTACATAGTCCCTAATTCTTCTTAGAAAAATTTCTAAATAAAGTAGGAAATTATAATCCGAAGAGTACTAGATAAAATAGAGAACTTCTAATAAATCTTAGGAAGAGTTCTAAACAAAATTGGTAAAGGAATCAAAGAGATTGAGTAAAATAAGAAATAAAAATAAAAATAAAAAATAAAATAAGAAATTGTTCAAAATCTAGCAGAGAAGAATGTTAGTTAAGGCATGATCATATGCTAGTCAATATCCCATTTTTCCAGAGAAAGAAATGCAAACAGAAATGCTGGATAAGGTATGATCAAGTGCTATTGAATGTTGCAATATGTCCAAGAATTCAGACGTCTCATCATTTAGAAAGGAAGATATAGTGAACTACACCTAATAATCATTTAATTTCATGTACTGATAGCACTTGCCAAACTTATTGGAAGTCATTTTGGCTTAAATTAGTATCTTATAGCATTCTATTAGTTTTGACATCTTGGTATTATGATAAGTTAATTGGGACCAAAGTGTTGTGTGTTATACATCTATTTGATTGTATAATGATGGGTGTTTAATTTCTTGTTTAGGATTTCTTTTGGTTTTTGTCATAAAATCTAGGGTTGTAGAACTATGTTACTCAAAATATTAAATGCTAATGGAAATAATTATAGGATATGTGCATTTCTAGTTTTAGTTTTAATTAATGGCATGTTAACTAATATAATATATTGCCAATAATACTCCTATTTTTTGTAATATAGATGTTGGTAACTTTTAAATTTTATTATGGTCAGATATTCGAAAGAAATGAAGACTACAAGTATGTTAGGAACAAGAATAGGAGGAAGAGGATATGGGAGTTGATGAATTTAACATACTAGAGTAAACAAAGGTGTTAGAGTACAAAGGACATCGAGTGAGATATCAATATTTTTACAAATTCCCAACGGAGATGATAAGATGCTTAAGAGATTTAATGCTTGCATTATAATAAAGACATGTTTTCAATGCTTTTTCCCATATGCAAGAATTAAACTACCATAATATTATGTAACGAAAAATAGGTAGGTCATTAACAAATCAAGTATTTGCAAATGGTGAACCATCTAATATAGGGAGCTGTCATATATAGCTAATTAAAAGTAGTGGAAGAACTAATTAAACAACATTTACAGGGTTAAACACCATATTAAATATTATGTCAAGGGAGTAAATAGTTGTGAGTAAATATTGACTTATTTCATATATAGCATCAAATTATTTATCCTCATAAAATTTTAGGTTTTAACATGTAGCTCAAGGATATGGAGTAATATTTGAATATGTTAGTGAAAACAATTATTTTAGGGTCGCTTGCATCCATTTTTTTAGACCCTTCAATCCATTATTTTTTAT
The DNA here is from genome assembly GCA_025629825.1 of Erythroxylum guanchezii. Classification (NCBI taxonomy): domain Eukaryota; kingdom Viridiplantae; phylum Streptophyta; class Magnoliopsida; order Malpighiales; family Erythroxylaceae; genus Erythroxylum; species Erythroxylum guanchezii. The sequence continues at coordinate 26,764,649 of JAOTAX010000006.1, forward strand.
GCTTATATTTTTGTTGATTATGGTGAAATTATGATATTTTTATATTTTTTACTTGAGCCGAAGTATGACTATACATACCTGGTGCTAACATTGAACTTAATGTTTATGATGTTCAACAAATGGGTGGAAGTTATAAAGTTACATGAGAGCTAAGACAATTATAAAAAAAAACGCATTATACTTGATATAAAAGTGGTGTAATGAATAAATATACTAGTTTACTTCTTATAAGCAACAATGAACTTTGTGGACAAAAGTCTTACCCGATCATATAAAAATGTTTGAAAAAACTTTTTACTGTCAACCTTTAAGTTATTTACTATGATTAAATACTTACAAGGCACGTACAATTTGTAAGTTTCTTTGTACACAATTTATTCAATGTCATCATTAAAGCTAAAATTAAAATACTCTTTTTTATTATATTGGTAAAAATATTGGCCACTATTATGTTTAACATAAGATATCTGTAGATTCATTTTATTATTACAATAAAGGTAGTCAATATAAGAAATCTGACATAAAAATTAAAACTAACGAAAAATGTTCTTATATATCAAATACAATCAATATACATTGTATAATAAAAATAGAAATTATTAATTTTTTACCATTATACATAATGCCTTTTTTTTTGACAAAATTGAGAACATATCCTTTTAATCTTTGCTAAATTATCAAACTAGTAGCGAACAATATTTTTGCATTTATAATAACTTTATTCTTTTCCTATATGAAGTGTGTACTAGGTGCATAAGTAACAAAAACTACTTGTAGTTTATTTTCACCCATATTTCTTCTTATTGTGTTGACTAATATTTCATAAATAATAATCATATTTACAAAAAGAAATTATATCCAATATTTAGAGTATTATTTAAAAAGCAACTAAGACTTAAGTAGAATACTCATTCTTAATTTTTCATTGGCATGCAATAAGTTTCAAAATATTACATTACATATTGTCTAATCTTCCTAAGACTAACATGTTGTCTAGTGGAAATGACTTTATGTACTATGAATATATTTTAACATCTTCATATTTGCTATGATATAAAATTATATAACGATTTGCCTACATCAATAATGCCATATCAAAATTCAAACAAAATCATCAAATTCTTAAAAGTCAACTAGGTATTATAAACAACAACAACTCAAATTGACGCTTGGTAGCATAAAAAAAAAACAATTAGCACAAATTGAATAACTTTACCTATTGTAAGTATGAAAAAGATAGAATTCATAATTGATCAACAAAATAAGAGCTTGATAAACAACTAGTCTTTTTAAGGACAAAATAACCCAATTTTATTTACACTCTTCTTTGACAATTGATTGAAGATAGTAGGAGTCATAACCAAACAAATATACTGGGAATATCCATAATATGAAGTAAACAAAATAACCAAAGAAGCCTAGCCTTGTTATGTAACTTATAGATGCTTCAAAGCAGTTCATAGCTCAAAACCTTCACCACTCTCCCCATGCCCCACCCCCTCTTTGTCTTTCCTTTTTAATATGGAGAGAGATCCTTACGATCCAATCTAGATCTATTAACTTCGTGAAAATGTACATGGTTATGTGTGAAACAAAACTTGCAACAAGAATTTTTGTAACAGAAAAATATAAAAATGATAAGAATTATAATAGAATGAAAAAAGGTAGAGTTGGGTGGCATGCAAACCAATTAAGGAATCGCAAACTCTAAAATGACTATATAAACTCCATTATACACTACAACAAAAAGATACATTTGGCGTCGACTTTTAAACGTCGTAGAAGTCAATAGGACGTCGCAGAAAATCTTCTACGACGTCTATTCAAACGTCACAATAGACGTCGTAGATAGTGGGGTAGGTAATAGGTTTCTGCGACGTTTGATGCAAGACGTCGTAAAATGCTTAGCTATTCTGCGACGTTCATAAAGACGTCAGGAAAGAAGTGTATATTTTGCGACGTTTGGAGAAAACGTCAGGGATTGTTTGTGTTTTAACGACGTTTGGAGGACGTCGCAGAAAATAGATATTCTACGACGTCTGATTCAACAGACGTTGCAGATTGTAAGGTATTTATTAAATATAATTTTACCGAAAATTAATTAATTTATAATAATTTTGGTAAATTTTGTTAATAATGTTTTAATATAAATTAGAATTTCTTGATTTGTTTTTATTGATC
>JAOTAX010000006.1:26766929-26779763 GCA_025629825.1 Erythroxylum guanchezii
CTTCAATCAACTCAATAAACAACATTTTTGCCCACATTAATCGCAAGCAAATAACTTCAATTACTTACCTCAACCAACACTCCTACTGTAGACGACAGAAGGACGTCAACTGCTGAAGACTGGCTCCAATGATTCCAAGGGCGACAAAAGATGAGAAAGGTGGCTCCAGGGAGAGGGAAGGGACGGTGGCTCGACGGAGATCCTAACGCGGGAGAGTGCGATGAAGCTCGGTTTTCTTTAATTTACGCAGAATATGAGACGATGTCGTCTCATCTGCTTGGGAGGCGGGAGATTAAAATTAAAAAAACGTTGTCGTGTTGCTTGGGTGGGGCTTGGGGAGGAAAGCTAATTTCCTGACCTTTCTCGACGTTTAACTCTCCAAGACGTCGTGGATAGTACTTTGCCACGTCCTACTACCAAAACGACACAAAAAACATGGTTTTTCAATGACGTCTGCATTCAACGTCGCCGAATTTTCCCTCCTCTCGTGACCTCTCAAAAGACGTCGCGAAAGCCTCCAACATTTCGTGACGTCTTCAACGAAGACGACGCAAAATGTATCTTTTTGTTGTAGTGATAGAGTATGTAAGATTCATCACTGCTTGATTTAGTATTTTGTTTATTATTATTTTTTAGGAGAGTTGAGTCAAGTAAATCTTTTTATATTTTTTATTTTTATAAAAATATTTTAATTATATTATTATATTGACACATATGTATTAATATGTAAAGGACTAGTTTACGTGGTAGTCCATGTCAAAATCATTAATGATGAAATATTTTTTGCAATAAATTAGATATTTAATTATTTAATTGATAGTCAACAGGAAAAGTTAGACATTCAAACTTAAGCTGACAAGTAAAAATGAAAATTTTTATTTGACAGATAAGTAAGATTTTTTTTAAAATCTAAGAATCCATTTTAAAGTAGAGAAGAAAACCTTTACACTTGATAGTTTTCCCTAATTTATTGAAATCAACTAGACAAATGATATCATTATTAATGATTGAAACCAAGTTCGTTCAAGTCAAAAGAAGACCAGTATAAATAGACATTACTTCTATGCCCATAAAATAATGTAGCGTCAAGGTCTTTCACTATGAGCCTTACTTTAGGAGCGGTGGTAAGATTATAGAGAGGAGCATCATGGGTTATTGTAACAATGATTCCATCCATCTATATTTGAAATAATCATATAATGGTAACGTAAAATATAAGTTTGAGAATTTTAAAATTTAATGTAAAAAAAATTGAATTAAAAGAATGAAATCATACAAGGTATAAAGATTGTTTAAAGTTATAAAGAATGAAAAATAGTTGAATCTTTTAAACATAATAAGGTTGAACATTATTAAAAAATAAAAATTCCTAAAATTTGATTCATGTTCTTAAGGTCCCTATATAAATGGTGGGATGCTACAAATTTTAATAAGCACCATCTCTCTTTAATTTCAGAGTTTTTGTAATTAATTAAGGTAGTTGGAAGAAGAATTTAGATAATTATACATGCTTTCAGCATATTCATTTGTCCTAAGAGGTACTTGGTATCTATAATATAATTAAGTTGTCCTTTTCAAGAGAGAGAGAGAGAGAGAGATTTTAGAATGAAGGAGCCTAAAATAATTCTTAATATTTTTCAAGTTAAAGTGATTCACTATAAATTTGTGAGAAAATTTTGAGTGATGTAATCCATCCAATAGGGTAAGAAGTTTTATGTTATCCTCTAGTCTAACTAAAGAATATTTTGTTTTAATTCTACTAAATTATAGTGGAAGTATTTCTCGGACCTATAATCCAGTAATTTTTTTTGTATTAGAGGGTTTTTCATGTGAAAATTTAGGTATCCAATCTACCTAATTTTCATATGTTACTTTGCCCATTTTAGAATAGACAAAGTGAGAAAAGAGCTTTTGAATTATCAGCCCCTCTTTTCTTAACAACAATATCATAACTAGGTTTGTTAGACCATTATCCTTTTTATATGATTAAAGATAGAGGGTCCCATCACTCATGATGGTGAAATGTTCAAACTTACCATAGAGAATTACTCCTATTGGAAGTCGATGATGGAGTATCACTTGTATTACAAAAGATTTTTATGAGCCAATGCCGTAGGTTAGAAGCTGGAAGGAAATACTGAAAAAAAAGGGAGCTCTTAAATATAAAGGTGGTGGCTATGATTTAAAAGTTCACCGACCGTAGCTTGTTTTAACATATGTCAAACTTCACCGACGCATAAATATTGTAGATAAAACTAGATTCCATAATTCAAAAGAAGATGCCTTGGAACAAAGCCCACTTTGTAAGACGATTTTTCAAGTTAAAGTATAAAGACAACCAGAGTATGATTGAACATTTAAATATATTTAAAAGACTTATAGATTAGCTAATAACAATCAAGATGAAGATTGGTTATGAATTAAAGGCCTTATTACTTCTTAGTTTCTTACCCAAGATTTGAAATAATCTCGTTGTCACATTTAGTAACTCAACCCTAGAAGGTAAGCTTACTATGGACATTATGGTTGACAGCCAAGAATGAGAAAACCAAGAAAAAAGAATGCATTATATCTACGCAATACAAGGCCAACATTGTTGAGAATAGATGAATAAGTAAGATCTGTAGAATGAATAAAAGAGGAAGTAGAGACAAATCTAGAGGGCAATCTATCTTATATACTCAAAATTCATCTGCTAATACTATGGCAAGACGGGTCATAAGAAGTTCAAATGTCAAAATACTAAAAGAGATTGGAATAATAGGACTATCAAGTCAGATCAAATCAACTTGAGAAAAAAAAGAAAAGAATGAGTATAACTATTGTTCTAGTAAAAGATCACAATGATTTCTTCCTCATTGGAGAAGATAATTATCTTAATATCACATATGATGATAATTCATGGATCGGTGATTCAGTCGCCTCCTTTTATATCACCCCAGATCAATACTTCTTTAGATATTAAGGTAGTGACTTCGGTACCATCAAAATGGAAAATCAAATGCCCAGTAATATATTTGAGATAGGCAATGTTACTTTGATGACTAGCACGAGATTTGAGCTCGTGTAGAAGAAGTTAGGAATTTAGAACTCCCAAACACACACCCAAGGATATTTAATAGACAAAACTATCAGAAAATAACAACACAAGAGAATTTACGTGGAAACTCCTAAACCGGAGAAAAATCACAGGCACCGAGAAGAAAATCCACTATATGAAAAATTCTTACAATCACACAATATTTTCTCTCACCCATTTTCCTAATACACCAACACACCCACAAAGAAATACCCAAGACAAACTCTCCAACTCTCACCTCAAAAGAGGAATTTAACTAGAGTCAAATTTGTCATACAAATCTTTGACTTTGATTTGGTGCATTAACTAAGGAGGTAGCAACCTCCTTATATAGGCAAGAGCTTTGCCCCAATTATTGTTCCCAACAAATATGGGACAACAAAGGAACCAAACTCAACAGAAGAATGTTAGATGTGTCCCAGATATGCAGCTTAATCTTATGTCATCTAGGAAGATCAATAATGTTGGCCATGTAAATCATTTTGGTGTAAAAGATGGAAACTCTCACGAAATAACATTAAAAAACATCACCAAAGGAAGAAAAGAGGAATCATTATATTTTATATAAGCCAAGTTATACAAAGGAGAAGCTAATGTTTCCATAATAACTCAAATTTTGAATTATGGAATAAAAGATTAAGACACATGAGTTAGAAAGGATTACCAATTCTTGCTTGTAAAGAACTTTTTTCTGAAGGTGAAAGGTAAATCACTTGAGGCCTACAGTCATTGTTTGGTTGGCAATCAACGTAGAGTTTTATTTTGTAGAACTAGTTAGCCACATAGTAGAAAATATGTTTGATTTAGTGCATAATGATGTATGCTTAATGATTGCTAAATCTATAAAAGGTGTATTATGCTTCGTTACTTTCATTGATGGCAACTCGAGAAAGATTCAGGTGTGTTTGTTAAAAAAAATAAAGTAGATATCAAGTATTAGGGTTATTAAGTAGAAAACACCAAAGATACCATAGTTTAATGGTGTAGTTAGGAGAATGAATTGTACCATCAAAGAAAGGGTATTAGACATGCTCTCCCATGCTAAACTCGCTAAGTAATATTAAGGGGAAGTTGTGAAGATAGTTGTCAACATTATCAATCATGATCCTTTTATTCCTTTGGTTCAAGATATCCTAGAGGAAGTATGGATGGGAAAGAAGGTCTTATAAGACCATTTCAAAGTGTATGGTTATCGCGCATTCGTCTACATCCCTAAAAATAAACGATCCAAACTCAACTATAAGACAAAGCAATTTATCTACCTCGGCTCACCATAAGATGGATTTGGGTATTGATTGTGGGATTTAGTAAATAAGAAGAATGTTAGAAATAAAGATGTTGTGTTCTTTGAGGATCAGATAATCAAAGATTTTGTGTAGCCAAAGAAATCTAATCCCAGGTCAACAATAAGGATTCATCTTTTGTAGCACATGATGATCCAAAATACAAATTATGAAGACAAATAATGATGAAACTAGTAATATATATGATCATAATGGGTTGTCAACTAAGGTGTCATTAATGGAGAAGTCAATAGGAATAACAAAGAACTTGTCAAACCTATTGAGCCAGAACTTGTAGAACAATTTCAATTATAGAGATCAACTCAAAAGAGACGACTTTCTACTAGATATCCTCTAATTGAGTACCAAATCACCATTGAGGAGGAGCATCAAAGTTACAAAGAGGCAATGGATGATGTTAGAAAAGAAGAATGATTAAAAGTCGTGCAAGACGAGATACAATCGATATATGAGAACCATATTTACAATCTAATGGACCTATACAAAGGGTGACAAACCTTGAAAAACAAATGTGTCTATAAGCTCAACATAGATGAGAACAACCCAAATTTAAGTTACAAGGCCAAGATCATTGTTAAAGAGAGTAAGCAGAAAAGGGTGTTGATTTTGAAGAAAACTTCTCCTTTGGGGTTAATATTTCATCTATTATAGTGGTTTTAGTTCTCTCTGTCGGCCTAAATTTAGAGATTGTACAACCCGTTATAAAAACGAAATTTCTATATGGAGATCTAGAGGAAGAGATATACATAGAGCAGCCTGAGATTTCTACAGTTTTAGATAAAGAATACCTGATGTGCCAATTCAAAAAGAGCCTCTTAAAATAGTGGTATAAGAATTTTGACTCTTTGATGGATCAACACCACTTTAAGAAGACTCACACCGATTATTATGTCTTTATGAAAAGGTATGATGTGGTGATTTTATCATCCTTTTACTTTATATTGATTATATGCTAATTGTTGAACATGATAAAAAGACAATTGTTGCCCCTAAGAAGGTATTGAACAAATCCTTCTCTATGAAGGACTTGGGACCAATGAAGCAGATCATTGGAATTCAGATCAATCGAGATTGCTCTAAAAAGTTATAATGGTTATCTCAAGAGCTATCGAGAAAGTCCTTAAGACATTCATCATGGACAAGGACAAGTTAGTGTTCCACTTATCGGACATTTTAAATTGAGTAACTGGCAAAGTCCAACATGTGAGAAAGAAAAAGAAGAGATGAAAAGGGTCTCATATTCATCTATAGTTGGCAATCTCAAGGATGCTATGGTATGCACCATGCACAACATCACTCAAGCATTGACATTGTGAGTCAAATTTTGTCCAACTCTAAGAAAGAACACTAGGCTGTTGTAAAATAGATACTTCAACACATCCAGGGAACATATAAGAGATGCTTATGCTTTGCTAATGGAAAGCCTGTGTTAGAAGGGTATAAAATGCTACTATGGTCTTGGTTATCGATTCGAGAAATTTAACTTCAGGTTATTTAACTGCTTTTGTAAGGGAGTTGTGTCAAAGCAATCCAAGCTCAAAACAATTATATCATTTTCATCCACAAAGGTCGAATACAATACAACTACAAAAGCATGTAAGGAGATGTTATTGATGAAGTTTTCTTCCATGAATTGCCCAAGAACTAAACAAATATATGGTGCAATGTGACAATTAAAGTTCGAAACACTTGGCTAAGAATTCAACTTTCTATTTTAGCTCGAAGTATGTTGATGTCTGTTATCATTGGATATATAAGCTAATGGAATAGAAGATTCTACATCTCGAGAAGGTTCACACTAGTGATAATTGGTTGGATATGATGACTAAGGTGATACCAACCAAGAAATTTGACAATTGTTGCCAAGGAGTTGGTGTGGTTGTGCCCCCAATTAAGTTGGAAAGCGGGAGATTTGTTATCATCCCTTTATATTTTGTGTGACACTACTAATTTTAATAAGCATCATCTTTATCTATTCTCTTTCTAATTTTAGATTTTTCTACAATTAATTACAGTTGAGAGCTGAATTTGGATAACTATACCAGCATCTAAAACGCTCATTTGGTCACTTATAAATAAAAGACTTATAGAAGGGACTTGGTATCCACAACACAATTGAGATTTCCTCTTTAAAAGAGAGAGAGAAAGAGAGACAGAGAGATAGAGCGTGTCATTTTAAAGTGAAAGAGCTTGAGATAATTCTCAATTTCTCAAGCTAGAGTAATTCATTATAAATTGGTAAAGAAATTTTTAGGATTATAATTCATCCAATATGGTGAGAAGTTGTGTATTATCCTCTAGCCTAATTAGAGAAGACTTTGTTGTAATCCTACTATATTATAGTGGAAGAGTTTCTTGAATCTAAATTTTTGACTTTGTATTTGAGAATTTTTTACTTAAAATTTTGGGTGCTTTATCTACTTAATTCTGGCATTATTTTATCCATTTTATAACACACAGAGAGAAAAAACAAATTACACATTATCAACCTATCTTTTCTCAACACATGCACATTATTTTAGTATATGAAAGCATTCCTTTACATTCAACGGATGAATAGACTATTTATTAAGGTAACTAATTACATCTATCTATCAATATACATATACAAATTAAGAGCATTAATTGTATTTTCTACAATTGCATAAAATCCAAAATATGTGAGAAATTAAAAATAATATGAATTTCATAATTGTTATTTCATCATAATTTTATTTAAAAACAAAATACTAAAAGTACTTCTATTAAGTGAAATAAATATTATAAATTTTACAACCAACTAATAATGAGATATATAGTGTAAGAAAGTGGCTAAAAATATGGAAATACTTGGTTAGAGAATAAATACTTTCATGTTCGGCAGTTGTCTAAGATATTACTTCATTTCTTATTACAGATTTGTCAGCCTCCCCAGTTAGCATACTCAAAATTTTGAACTGTACATCAGCACATAGCATTAATACATACAACAATAGGATCATGGATATAACACGTCCATTTTTCACTTTCTACTTTAAGGTGGAAGTTGATCAGAAACTGACAGACATTGCAGAAGATGAGAGACATTACAGGCTGTGTTTGCTTCCAGTTAAATCACTAAATGTATATCTACCATCACTTTTGTTTCTTGTCAGATCCAGCGGCACTATTTTCTGCTGCAGCTGCAATAGCCAATTCCATCAACCTTTCATAGTCTATTTCGGTTGATTTGTACTTCAACTTGATCCCTCCTTGGGTCCATGACCTAATACAAAGAATAGCTTGTGTGCTATCAAATGGCATAAAGAAACGTTGCTTATCAATTTCTTCACCCTTGCTGCAAAACAGTTCCTCAGGAGCCACAGAAGTTGGCTGCATTGCTAAGAAGTCCCGAGCCATCACAGAAAGCCGGGGGTAGCGCGTGCTGTTGACTTTCCACCACTCAAGAACATCTATAGTTATTGGAGCAGGAGGCTCTGACAGATACTGAGTGAGTTCATCAGTGGCATTGCTCAAGCTTGCTCTTCTTTTCTTTCGAGCAATTTCCTCTGCAAAGGAAACACTCCCTCCATCTTCGATCTCTTGAGTGCCATAACCACTTGTGATTGATGAAAAATGACTGTTAGAGTAATTTCCTATAAAATAGGATCTGGCTTCATCTAGATAACTTCCGGAGCTTAGGCTCTCGGGAATGAGCTCACTTTTGATTCGGGGATCAAGAATGGCTGTCATGTATGTGAATATATTGCAAACCTGGCCACTATAACTCCTGGCCTTCTTTGCCATCTCTTCAGCAGCATTTTTAAGCCAATCTGGACTGTGTCGTGAATCTCTGCATATGGAGATCATCTCAGAGATATGATCCATGAAGAAGAGAACCAACCCAACAGTTAGTAACTTGTTTGTGCATATGTTGTTAATGGTTTTGTAGAATGGCTCCAAATATGAATGCACAATATTAACTGCATTCTTTTCCGTAGAACTCAGCAGCACTCTGCCACCCAGTGTTTCCTCGTACTTCCTCATAATAGCATCCATAGACTTGTTAGCCTGCATCAGAAAGTGATTCTCATGCTCGTCATTACTAAGTACACAGATTTCTCAGGTATGCAACAATTTGTGTAGAAGTGGCTATGGGTGTGTTTGCCTCTTCACGTGTGTGCTTGTGAGTAAGAGGGACAATAATAACTGTTTATACTAAGTTAAGATTTCCCCATTATTAACATAGTTAAACACCTCAAATGAAGGAAGCAGTACCTTACACACAATATCAAGCATCTGATAGTTACCACTCCACCGTGCTGAAGTTTCAAGCGGAAACTTCCAACTTCCCTCCTGGTAAGCTGTTGTTAATTGCACAAAATCTTCTGACATCTCCACTGATGAATTTAACTCGAGTACAAACTCTCTCATCTTGGAAATTACTGGTTTTGTAGTTCTCAATCCATCATCTATAATCAAGTTCAATGTATGAGCAGCACATGGAAGATAGCAGAATGGTCCACCCTTTCCATCTAATTCCTCTTTCAAGGTATGGCAAGCATGGATTGCATCTTGACTGTTATCATGGGTGCAGGAGAGCACTCTATTCTCAATGTTGTACATCTTGAGAACCTTTGCAAGGGAATGATAAATCTCAGAACCACCGCAAGGATAAGGTATACGACATATGTCGAGAAGCACATTGTGAAAGGACCAGTTTTCATCTATCCATTGACACGTGACACTCATATAGGATATTTGCTCATAGGATGTCCAAATATCCAGGATGACGGAAACTTTAGAAGAAACCTGATCCAAACATGCCCTGACGTCCTCTTGCATGCTCCTAAAAACTTCATGAAATACTGCTTTATACTTGTCACCTGGCCAGAGTTGTATTGATGGGTTCAGAAATTTGAACGAATTTGCCAACCACTGTTCCTCTAAAGTTGATGGAGGAAGAGAAGCTAATATCAACCATTTGATGAGCAACCAATTGAGATGATCATAATCCACCTGAGTCTTGCCCTGAGGTTGCATTTTCTTGATCACAGTTGTTGGCTGTGGTGCCAAACTGGTGACAGAATCTCCTGATTTATCGTATCCCGGATGTCGGTTACTGAGATGCCTTCCTAAATTGCCTTCAGCAATAAAGAAAGACTAAAGACTATTATAACCATCAGAAAAATCCCTTGTTAATCATAAACCAGTACCAAAATCATCTGATAGAAAAACGGGAAAATGTAAAAGAAAGAGCAATTTTCAAAGGACTTTCCGTAATGACCACTTAGCAAAATTGTTAGTCACAATTGTTCCACCCAATGCTTTTGAAAAGTAATTTGGCATTTGAATGATTACAGCGTACTTACCAGGTACTTTCAAACAGATAAGGAGAAACAAAACAGGGAAGTAGATCTCACCTGTGGCAGTTGCAATAGAATAGCTCTGTCCACAAAATTTGCACCTTCGACTCTTCCCATCAGGAGCAGTCTCAAAAAACTTGAGATAAACTGAAGTCATTGTTTTCTTCCTTTTTGTTGGAACAACAGAATTTCCCTTCTCAGAAGATCCAAGTCCAATATCTATGGGATCAACATTTTGAATGAGTGTCATGTCCATCACCGATTTGGGCTCCATATCTACTCAAACAACCAATATATTAGGCACAACACGATTCATACACAAGTACAGCATTCTACTCTTTCTCATAGTAGCAGACAAAATTGAGTTCAGTCGCATACTAAAAAACCAATTATCCAAAATCTAATACAGGTATTGATTCACATCACCAAGATAACCTTTGTGTGCACGGGCAAAACACTCAGATATGCACACTTGCAAACATATGCATAGATTCCTACAAGTAACGAGGCGCGTAGACACAGCTCACACAACCAACACACGACTATGTACAACAAACGAGTGCAAAATCTCAAGTAAGATAATTCAGGTACTGACGCAGAAAAAAGATGGCATTTTCATCAAGTCATTACACCACAACCAGTCAACTACGCAGATTCGAGCTCCTAAAATTTTCACTGGAAATTTCAGACATACCTACATTAGGGAATCGAGAAATGATTAGTAGCAAAGATTTACAGAACGGTTAGTTCAAGAATTCGGAAGGAAAAATAAACAAAAAAAGGAAAGATAAATAAAGTACCTTTATATGACTTAAACGCATTGTTCACACTCCAATCCATCTGGTTGGCAGCTCTCGAACTCACTGTTCCTGTCTGACACGGAATAGAGTATAAAAATTATATTCGGAAGACAAAAATGAAAGGGGAGGATATAAGAAAACAGAAACACTTTAAAGCACAAAATTCAGCTCTTACCGCGAAATTCATGAAACGGGGCACCAAGACAAACCCTTTTCTTCTTGGTTTGTGGGTACTACGAGTCGAGAATTTTTGAAGCCATAAAGCAACAAAATCAGGAGAAAAAAAAAGGGAGTAAATTGATAATGAAGAGAAAGATGAAAACTTTGGCGAGCGGGTGAGCAAGAATGAACGTGTGAACAAATTAGAAGAAGAAGACAAAGAGGATTGAATATGGATGAAGGGATTTTGGGGAATATCCAGTGCTTGAAGGAAAGAGTTGAAGAATTTACAACCAAAAGAGTAGTCTTAGAGGAAGAGAGAGAAAGAGAAAAAATGGAGGGAGATCGGAAACAGAGCGGAAGCGATTTGGCTCCTATGGATCTCAACTGAGCCGGATCTGAGCCGACCAAACTCTGTCCAACTAATAAAATTTATAGCCGCGAGCGACGCCTATGTTTGGAGAAGCGTCTGTGACTCTGAGTGTGTCGGTCGGCGTCGCTTACTCTCTCTATCTCTCTTTCTCTTTGTCTCCATGTATAATAAGCAGCTGACTTTGGATTTTATTTTCGGCTTTTGACTTTACGGCTAAAGAGACAGAGAAGAGGGAGTAACAAGGAGTTGGAGTTGGCTGAGCCTGTTGCTGCTGCTGTTATGTTTCATTTATGATTTATGCTGTGGTTTGGCCCAACTTACTCAACGAGTTGTAATGTAGCGGTGGCTTTAGCCTTTAGCCAGCTTTCTTTCGTTTTTATCTATTATATTATAAGAAATGAATAAATGGGAGGGCTCAACCTTGGAGACTCCAAGCCCATCACCAGCTCATATACTTTCCACGCTTAGCTTCACCTTTCAAATCCAACGTTCACTTCCAATTCTTCTTTCTTCGATTTTCATTTTTGTCCTCTTTTCTTCTTCCCCCCCTTCTTTTTTTTTAATTATAACGCCATTCCTTAACTTTTTTCAGGATAAACACTGATAAGGGAGCTTTTTGATCCAGATAGTGATCCTTAAAAGAGAAATATTAAACCTTTACTTAATATCACTTGTTTCAATGTTATCTATTATATTAATCAATATTGATTTGCAATTTTATGATTTCTATATTTTAGTGAATTAATCCAAGTTTCTATTTACAGAATAATTTTGTAATTTAAGGTTCAAATCTTATTTCAAAATATACAATTGCATATTTGAATTTAAAATTCTTTTATTGATAAAATAATAACGAGGCCTATATATTTCATGAAAATATGATATTTTACCAAAGATTTAGACTTTCTTATATATTTTTTTGAAAAATGAATTTGTATTAATAATAGACAAAGCTATAGCTACATTTCAATGAGCTTTAGGTTATAGCTTTAACTTAATTTACAAAAGACTAAGTAATTTGGGAGGGTTGATACATTACATAAAAACAATCATAAAGTACAATGGAGCTAAGCTATAGTTTCCACTGTCTCTTCATTTCAGTTGAAAGAGTATACTATGCATTTTTAGCATATATGGAAGCTCAAATCCAGTTAATAATTATATCAGCAAGTTGGTATTTCCTTTCTTTCACATTTGTAAACCTTCAGTTGTTTCTCTCCTTTTAGATGGTGTAGATAGTGGTAGTAAAAGTTGCTTTGTAAAGAGTTGCATTAGTTCTCCCTAGTTTGGATTTTCGAATAAACCATTCCAGAGCTGGTTCCCACTCATATCTGCTACTAGTATCTAGTAGCATATGCAAAATCCTGCTCTAGATTGCCTTGGAGTATCTGCAAAGAAAGAAAAGATGATCTCTGTCTTCCACTGCCATTTCACATAGAATACAAGTATCATCTTCATTTCCTGCCATTGTCTTTTAGTGTAACAACCCACTCCTGCAAAACACGGACCCGACATCGACGGTGATATCCGAGTCCGTGCCCCGCGAGGGTGGCATGCTACTGCACTCAATTAGTCAAAACTCAGTACAATTTTTTTTAATCCACGATCACAAATATAATATGCCAAAATCAAAAATCAATTTGGGCAGCCCGCTTTCATTCATAAACATTTTCAATCACACACTACAATCAATAGAATTTCAATAGCCCAATTGGGGTCCACTATAATTACAAAACACTATTTTTACAGAAATTGCGGAATACAAATTTACACAAAATAAGAAAATACTAAATGC
>JAOTAX010000006.1:26779863-26791305 GCA_025629825.1 Erythroxylum guanchezii
TGCAATTGCATTACTAAGCTCTCACTGCTCACTTATAATTCCTATTTTACCCTTCCCATAGGTAATGGGATGTTACATTTAGTGCTGATTCTATTCTTAATGGCAAGCAAAGTGATGAATGGGGCTTTAGCAATCAATGTATGACTCCATAAAAGATTATACCATAGGAGTTGAAAGATAACTAATGATGACAGACTTATTAGAATATGCACCATTTGGATTAAGAGTCCAATTAATAGTATCTGTACTCCTTACATCATTCTGTTAAGGTAAGTGCTTAACTAAAGAGTTAAAGTTTATGAAATTCTCCACCCATTCTCCATTGCAAATCAGTGAAGAAACTTTAACATGAAGTGGTAATCGGTTCCTTAAGTGAAAAAGCTTGGAGTTATGAGTAAGAGGGCTAACCTTAAGCTAGTTATCATACCATAGCCACGTAGCTTCTCCATTCCCAATTTGATGTTTAATATAAGGGTAGATAGTAGCCCTTATCTTCATCATTTGCTTGAGGACCCATGAGCCATCTTATGTATAATCTGCTCGCCAGAAGTTTACACTTTTTAGGTGGTTCTTGTGCATCCATTTGATCCATAGTGCTTGATGATCAGTATAGAGTCACCAAAGTCTTCTACACATAAAAACATTCTGCATTGTTGTGATCGAAATAATAACAAGTTCTCCACGTTTATTCGGGGTAGTCACTTCACTCCACTTTATCTTGGTATTCTTGGAGTGATCTGTTTTGCCTGTCTATAAGAATGCTTTAAGTGTTTTATCGATCTCCTTTATAATTTGCTTTGGCAAAGCAATGTGGGTTGTCTAATGTAAGTACAAGCTGCTAAGAATAGAGATAGTAAGAGTAAGTCTAACAATATATGAGAGAAATTTGTTTTTCCATGCATTAACTCTAGATTTGATCCTTTTAATGATAGGGAAACAATCATTGAACTTAGGCTCTAAGGCAATAATAGGTACTCCTAGATAACAGAAAGGAGTTGAGTGTACTGGAAGTCTAGTAATTCTTCTAATCTTTGCTAAATTTCTCACATCAGCTAATAGAAAAAGACAGCTATTTTTAGAATTAAAGTGTAACCATGACCACTCAACAAATACCTTCAGAACATGCATTATTATGCTAATTGAATGAGCTTCAACACCACACAAAAGTAATAAATCATCAACATACATCATATGGGTTAGATTTAGGCGACTGCATTGATAATGAAATTAGAATCCTCGGTTACATGAGATTATATTGTATAACAGCCTTGACAAGCCTTTCATAATTAGTGTAAACAAATAAGAAGACAAGGGATCACCTTGTCTGAGCCCTTTTGTAATTTTGAATGGTTTAGTAGGGTTGCCATTTACAAGTGATAAGTGTAAATTCCATCATGTTTTATGGTATAATTTGATTTGTGTTTAGTTGTTAATTTAATCGTTTAGTATGTATTTAGGTTGGAATTATGTTAGTTTATTAATTATTTATGTTTTAAGTGTTTTATGGGTTAGTACAAGTCTTTGAGCTTAAATATTATGTTTTTGAGATACCTTGACGTGTTTGCTGGTGTTTCAAGGTTAACATAGAAGAACGGAGAAGTTTTGGAGACATTTAAGTTGAAACAATGGCCCACAATCGTGACAGAAACACCAGAGTTGGCCCACAATCGTGGCCTGAATGCCACGATCATGACAAATGCGTAAGGAAAGGCCCACGATCATGGCCTGCATGCCACGATCATGATAGAAGCCCAGGAAATGGCCTATGATCGTGGCATGTAGGGCCACGGTCGTGGCCTACATCAGAAAAATGCGCAGACACTAAAAAAAATCAAGTTTTGAGGGATTTTTTGGACTTTTTGAAGCCCGAAAAAACCCTAGGGTTGCTCAGAACACAAAAGTATATTTAAAGATCAAGAAAAAGAGGCAGAGAAAGCTTTTACATCCCCCACCTTGAGAAACCCTAGATAGAATTCATCGAGAGATAGAGGAAGAGAAGAAGGAAGAGAGAAGAGGAGAAGAAGCTGACTTGACATACTTCCCGAATCAGGAGTTTTCTGACGTCGCTACCTCCTATCATCCAACTAGATTGTATTTCCTATTTAATTTCAGTTTTATCATTGTATAGAATTGGATTGAATAATTGATGATAAGATCTAGAATGTTGAGAAAGTTATAAACTCACCTTCGGAATTTTATCCTTGAATTAATGAAATCTGAATGTTTATGTGTTTATTAGATTTATTGTGGTTTAATTCTGCAATTGCATAATTCGGTAATAAGTTGAGAGGGTGAATCGAATAAAAAATGATTAAATTGAACTAATGAGAGTTAGGTGATTTAATAGAACAAGAATTGAATCAAATCGAGAAATTATAAGAAGAGAGATCTTGCATAGGTTTCTGATAATTTATTAGAGAATTTTAGAACTGATTAATGTTTTAGATAAGTTATGAATTGAGAAATTGCATCTTCCATAATCTGATTAGGTTTTATGATTTAGGGTTAATGGTTATTACTCGAGAGAGAGTAATCAACCTTAGGATAGTCTAGAACCAACAATCTGCTAATTTATAACCAGTTAGGTTAGCATTAAGGATAAGTAAAATTCCCTTTTTCTCAATTGGTAATTTCTTTCAGTTGATTCTTGGGTGTTACAATAGCTTAATAATTAGTATATTCGTGTTTGATTCTTAAATTGTTTGATTGAATTAAGTTCTCGTTTTTATTTTCGTGCAATTTGAATTTGTGTTATTATTTCTGGCCTTTGATTTTAAGATTAGATTAACTCCCTCCTCGTGGGATCGACACCTTTGGTATTACATTAACAAACCGTATGCTTACGGATTATCAGAGGCTATTAATTAAAACTTACACACAACAGACACCCGATCGAGTTTTTGCTTCTGTTATTAGGGAGGCGATTAGTTTAATTCTTATAGTATAAGGTTTTTTCACCTTCTTTTTAATAAAAAAGATTGGGCATAAAGTAGACGACACATCAACTTGGATATCACCGGACAATAATAGGGAATCTCAAGAGTTGAATGCTAAGAAGAGATAAAAAGAACGATCATGGAGGATGTATATTATAGGGAGCAAAGGACTTTTGCGAATTTCAATGAGCCCTAATTTAGTTAGGAAAATCATCATTCTTATATAAACCCATACATCATTTGACACTAAAACTTTAAACTCTAACATAAGCTTATTTCAGATTATCCTTAAGACATTAAGACCTATCAGGATTTCAGTAAGATGAGTCTAGTCCATAGGATTCTAAATTGGACAATATCCTAGATAAGCTCATGGACATGTAAGACGGCCAGCAGAGACTAGAAGAGCAAATTAAGAAAGTAACAAAAAATTATGCCTCATTTATTTATAACCTAGAGATTCGAGTGAGACAACTTTCCCGTGAATTTTATAAGAGAAGTGTGAAAAACTCTCTAAGTAATATAGAAATACATCAAAGAGAGCAATATAAGGCTATCTCACCTAAGAATGGGGGAGAGCTAGAAGGATCATGGAAAACCAAACTGAACCTCACCTTATTAAAGACCAAGAGAAGAAGAAAGAGGATGAAGAAAAGAATGTTAACCCTCCATATTATTCACCAGTTCTTAATATACCGAGTGTGAACATCGAAAAATATTGGGTAGATGTCCATGAAAAGAACCTTATCCTTCGGATTAATGATGACCAAGTGACATTCAATATGAATGATGTATTAAAGAATCCAAAGGATAGTAGCTCATTCAGGATAATTGATGTGTTCGAATCTTCTAAAGAACAAAAGGAAGAAGAATAGATGACAAAAGACATCGTGTTTAAAGAAGCTATGAAAATCTTTGTTTATGAAGCGGAAGAAGTAGAGGAGACGAAGGTGATTAAGGAAGAAAAAGAGCAACTCACCTTCTTACAGGACAAACTGTTGGACTCGATGGAAGATTTAGGGAGTTTTGTTATTCCCTATTTTACTGACGGTTTATTAGTGAAAATGACATTACTGAAATTAATTGGTTTTCTCAAATTTATCAATATGATCATTTTGCAATTTGTAGCTTACTTACAAGCTATAAAACTGATGTTGAACAAAAAGGGTAGAAGCAAGCCGCTCATAATTGATCCCAACAGAGTTTCCAATGAAAGATGAGTATTGAGCTACCGACGTTAAAAGAAGCGTTGCATGGGATGCATCTTATAGATTGTTAATTTATTGTTATTTCCTTTGACATTTAGATAGTTTGGATTACGTAGTTAGGTTATTTAGTTTCCAAATAAGGTCAGGAAGGCATAGGACTTCGACATGAGTTATGATCGAGGAATTAAACAAAAAGAGAGGTGAAAGAGCTATAAAGAGTAGGGAGTGATGTCGAGAATGTGTAGAAGGACAAAAGAAGAAAAAAAAATCAAAAATTGGTGAAAATATTGCAGGCCAAGATCGTGGCCTGTCAAATGGTCTACGCGAATTTCAGCTATTTTTTTTACCATTTTACCCTTCCTTCACTTATATATTTATGTCATACTTCACTTTTTCACTCACTTTCATTCTAACTTTATCTCTCTAAGATTAGAACCTCCAAACACTCTCACTTCTCTCTAACCAACTTCCAAATTCACACTTTATTCCAACTTCCACCTACTTGCAATCTAGTATGTCGTGCGCATCAAGCAGTCAGCGAAGGGCAACAATCATCGGGAATGTTGGACCCCGAACTTTTCTTAGAAGTTAGAACTAATAAATGAACATTTTTGAATGAGAAATGATGGACAAGAGTAAAGTAGTGAATGGGAAATGTGGATAGATTCATGTTTTGGTTTGGTGTTTTTGGTGGATAAGAGATTTTGAAATGGGAAGAATTAAGGTGAAAGTTAAAAGTAAAATGAAAGCAAAAATGAAATTGAATATGTGTAGTAAGTTGATGAAGGATATGTATATATGTGTATGTTCTGTTATTAGTGTTTATGATTAATCATGGACTATAATTTCTTTATGGATGATATTGATTTGAAATGGAGTTGAGAATGAGGAGTAAATGAAGTAGAAAAGGTGATCTTGGTATGAGTTGTGTTAAGGAAAGAAAGATTTTTTAAACAAAATGGATAGTTGATCTAGAAAATGTTCACTGAGTGTGCTTCGGTCAGGAGTATAGATGCATCCTCTATAAAGATGTATCGTCTATAAAGACGTATCATCTATGATGACGTCATATCGTCTTAAGTTGACTCTATTTCGTCTTAAGAGTTGCATCATCTTAAGTTGACTTTGCTTCATCTTAAGTTGACTCTGCTTCATCTTAAGAGTTGCAACGTCTTAAATTGACTTTGATTCGTCTGCTTTTTACTTCGTCTTCTCTTTGCTTTGTTTGCTTTTTGATTTGTATGCTTTTCGATTCGTCTGTTTTTTGTTTCGTTTGCTCTTTGATTCGTCTACTTCTTGCTTCGTATGCTCTTTGCTTCGTCTATTTTTCGATTGGTATGCTTTTCGATTTCGATTCGTCTGTTTTTTGTTTCGTCTGCTCTTTGATTCGTCTACTTCTTGCTTTGTATGCTCTTTGCTTCGTCTATTTTTCGATTGGTATGCTTTTCGATTCGTCTATTTTTTGCTTCGTCTGCTCTTCAATTCGTCTGCTTTTTGCTTCGTCTATTCTTTACTTCGACTGCTCTTTGCTTCGTCTGCTTCTTGCTTCATCTTCTCTTTGCTTCGTCTACTTTTCGATTTATCTGCTTTTCGTTTCGTTTGCTTTTAGCTTCATCTGCTTTGTGCTTCGTCTGTTTTTCTCAATTCGTCTCACCCTTCATCTTAGGTTGACTTTTTGCTTCATCTTATGTTGACCAGAACATCTTCTGGTCCAAATTTGACACTCTAGATGATAAAATTTGTCTTCAAGGTCTCTTGAAAGTTTTAGATCTCAAAGTTCTCTTTCAAACCATCCAAATAACACCTTAATCCGATGTCTGTAGGGAAAGTTATGGCAATTTTCCCAATCTTGTATCATCTGATGACGTCACATCGTCTATAAATGACGTCATATAGTCTGTTCCTATTTTTGGCCTTCCAGATGATAGAATTTATCTTAGAGATATTTATAAAAGTTGTAGATCTTGAAGTCCTCTTTTCAAATCATCAAAAGAACACCTTAATCCGATATCTGTAGGGAAAGTTATGATAATTTTCCCAATCTTGTATCGTCTGATGACATCACATCGTCTATAAATGATGTCATATCGTCTGTTCCTATTTTTGACCCTGTAGATGATCGAATTTGTCTTCTAAGTCTTCATGAAATTGTAGACCTTGAAGTCTTCTTTCAAACCATTCAAGAATGACCTTGATCTGACATCTCTAGTGAAAGTTATGTTAATTGTCCCAAGACAAGTTCAATATGATTGAGGACCAAATCTTATTTGATTCTTTCAGCCATAAGCTTATTATCCAACCTTCAATTGAAGTGAATCTTAGACCAATAGACTCCTAACACATTTCTTTTTACGTCTCCATGAAAGGTTATGGCTTTTGGTGTTGATTTGAAAAAGGATTGATTCAACCAAAGTAAGGGTATCGATTGGAAGAGTATGAATTGGAGATTTTACTGAACATGCTTCAGTATTTTGATGATATCTCGATCTGTAAAACTCCAAATGAGATGATTCTTGTTTCTAAATAAACTAGATACAGAGAGCAACAAATTTTCTGAAGGAAGTGAATTGTAATTCTATCCCTAAGACTTTCAAATTCTGGATGGAAGTTAGGAATAGTGTACTGTTTCAGTCTAATAACAGTCTGAAAGTATTTGTGGTAATATTTTCATATTTCTGAACCAAATGGATTGATTTTGGTGTCATTAGAAACATAAGACAAGGGGAACTTTTTCTGAATTAAAGTGTTAAGGTTATAGAAATGTTTAAGGGTGTTTTTGGCAAGACACTTAAGCATAAAAGACATAAGGCATAAATGGAAAGGCAAATTGGACAATTCTCAATCATTAAGGGCATAATTGGAAGAAGAAGTGTGGTCTTGAATTTTAAGAAGAGAGAAGAATGAAAATTGAAGAGAAAAAAGAGAGAGTGTTAAGAAGAAGAGAGAGAAACACGAATAGAAGAAGAGGAGAGAAAGAAGAGAAAATAAGCTAGGGTTTCAATTGTGTTAGCCTTCAAGAAAGATTTTGCAACTGTTCAAGAAAGGAAAAAGGTAGAGGAAGAGAAGAGCTTCCATTTGAGCTAAAGATCCCTTTATTTGGTGAAGAATGAAGGTAAGATCATTTTAAATCTTTTGGATTTTTGTAAGGATTTTAGTTCATGGAGTTTAGGAAATGTTTGGGTTTAAGTATTCTAGAACCAATTTTAATGATTGTGCTTTGTGGGACTTTCAATTGAATACCCTATTGAGTGGGATTTTTGTTATTGTATAAAGGGATCAAAAGAGGCAAGAGGAACAAGAGAAGAGGCATTTTGAGCAAGTCTATAAGCAAGGAAATCAAGGTGGGTACATGTTTATAATAGAGTAAATAAGCCACTAATGTTTTCTTTGAATCAAGAAAGTTTAATGTTTCCAATTGCATCATAAGTGTTGCATCTATTACTTTTGAATGATTTGAGAAAGTGCTGCATATTTTGTATATGAATTTTTTTTGATTTATGAAAATGATTTTGAAAGGATATCAAGTTATGAAATCAAGTTTCAAAAATGTGCCATTTTAAGCAACAAGTTTATAAGTCATGAATTACATTTTATGTGGGTTTGTGGTGATCCCCTAAGTTAAGTCAAGCACATTTTGACTAAAGGCTTCTCCCGACTGCCCGCTAGTGGCATAGAGCTCCTTCATGGGCTCCCATAAGTTCACGGCTACACAGGACCATTATGTAAAAATGTGTAGTACGTTCTGTTTTTGGATCCACCCGAGCCATTTTGATATGCTTATTTGCTCATGACAAAAGTGATGCATACATAGTTTGCATCTCCCAAACCATTCTGATGTGCTTATGTGTTTATGTTATGTGAACAAGTTTGATGCATTCATGTTTTGTAGTTTGAGATTTTGACTACATGATGAGAATTTTTAGAAACAAGTGCTTTATGAACTCAAAGAGAATTTTCTATAACAAGTGAATGTTTTCAATGGTTCTCCCTTAATTTTCTGTTATAAACTATTACCCACGAGTTTTCAAGCTCACCCCCTTTTTGTCCCATCTTCAGGTGATAGCTAAGAGTTCAAGTGATTAAGAGCCTAAGAGAATTGCTTCAAATTTGATATGTTGTATTTTGTAAAGCCAATTGTGTGGCTTTTGATATGTAAATAGAGTTTTTCAAACTCTTTTGCTTTAGTAATGAAATGAGAGATGGAAATAGTTTCGATGGTGTATGTTCATATTGATTTCCTTATAAAATGGTTGAGTTGGAGTAATAAGTTTTGATTTGATGTTTGACTGTTGTGGACACGCCACCCTTGTAGAATGATGTCTAATAAGGGTTCATGAAAATAACCCTATAAGGAACCACACTCAAGTATTATGGTATTTTGTAAGAGTTGGGTTTAAAAAACGGGATCCAATAGGGAAGAAATCAAATCTCGGGCCGAGGGCGAAGGACCAGGGTAGCAAATTTCGAAGCACCCTTCCCAATCTACACAGAGGAGGAAGGTATTCATTTCTAAGCCCTTAATGTTAAACAAATAGTAGTCCTGAAATATTTTGATTTTGATACGTTTCATAGGTTAGAATTGGATAGAGTAGAGAATCTAGCATAAAGAATTCAGTGGGCGAAGTTTATACACTTCCAATATCCTGTCTACTAGGAGCTCACACTCGAATTCTTCACTTCCCTTTATTACGAACCTAGTAACCCTAAGGAAATGTGGTTTAGGTTGTGGAGACGAGCTTATGAGCTAAACATTGAAATCATGTGTGATATTTGCGGGTTCCCCGAATTTTCCATTATTGATCAGCACGATGATTTTCGTGCTTCTCGCTACTAGAACGAGCTCACTAGGTTAGCAATTTGACGGTAAATATTCCCACAACAACCTCATAAAAACCCTTGAGCACTTGATATTTTATAAATTCATATGTCAAATGGTTTTTGATAAATTGGAAACCAACAAGTGCTCAACAAAGGAACTTTTTCTGTTGTGGTGCATAGATCACAATATCTTAGTGTGCACCTCCACACATGTGCTAAATGCTATTGTTGCAACTTTGCGTGAGAGGAGCAACAATTTGGGTATGGGGTACTTGGTTTTCACCATTGCTAAGTACTATGGCGTGGATGGTAGTGACCTAACCATCTACCTCCCTAATTTTCTAAATCACCATCTTTTTGGCGTGCTGAAATCCTTAGGTCCCATAAAATGGAACTTTGGGACATCAGTCAAAAGACTCATGTGAAGATCAGAGCTAGTTAGGCGAGTTCTAGCATAGCGTCGCCTTAACAGGCAAAAGAGGAGTCGAGTAGTGAGGAGTCCTTAGAGGAAGAAGACACAGATGAATTGGGCTAGAAGAAAGTGCTCGATACAATCTCCGCTAACACCAAAGTAATTAAAAATACACTTGCGGAGAACTCTAGAAGGATGAAGGAGATGAACCGAACATAACAACGTCAAAGTAGGGATATGCGTCGTATTCATCGATACTTCGAGGCTTAAGGCGTCCAATTGCCACCTCTGACACCATCCCTGCCTCCATCACCTTAAGACTTTATTTTTAATCCTTTCCTTTTAAAGTTAGCCTTTATTTTTGTTTTTGTTTTATTTTATGTTTCTTTATTCGATGTGTGTTTGTTTGTCTCCTTCTCACATTAAGGACAATGTGTTGTTCAAGTATGGGGAGGGTTATGTGTTTTGTTTTAAGTGTGAATTTTGCATATTGTATGATAGTTTGTTAGGTTGCATATTGTGAATTGTGTGAATGTGTCATTGACTTAGATGGATTGAAATCAATTTCATTTTGAACATAATCTATTAGGTTGTGAAGAGTCATTAGTTCACGAAATTAGTAATCTAGGTTCTTTGGATAAATATGCAAGTTAGTTAAGATTTAGTGTTAGTTTATCACTCTATAAGTTGTCATATTCATTCATAATCTTAGGTCTTTCGACTTAAGTAGCTTTTCTAGTATTTTTTTCATGAAAATTGGTAGTTAAAGCAACAAGGTAGGAAATAAAAAATATGTTTGTTAATTTTAAATAAATAACTATTCTACTAGCCTTCGGGTTATAAATAGAGCTAGTAGCCAATTGAGAACATGATGTAGCTGAATAATCAGATCGACATGCATCACAAATATGTGCCTTCGCATCAAAAGACTATAATGACGTTCCAACCAAACAACTTAATAAAAATATGACTTAGTCGAGTAATCAGATCAACATTCATTGTCAATGTTTGTCTCTATGTAAAAAACTAGGTCCATGTCTACAAAAAGTAAATAAAAAATGCTTTCTAACAAAAACTTAACGAACTTGTAAATAGCTTGACTTTTCATGAAAACGTACTTAAAAGTAGCTACAAAGTTTGGATGACTAAATAATTATTAATGTATGTGTACAATTGAAAAGGGTGAATAACTTGACATTTGGGTCTTGATTAATATGTATACTTAGACCAGAGCTCCTAGATGTAGATGAAGTAAATTACACGTTAGTATCGACTTAATATTCGATACACAAATGCACAAGAAGGGGGGGTTGAATTGTGTATCCTTTTTCAATGATCCCCTTTTTTGAGAACTTCTTGTAAAACTTGCTTTTTCTTTAAACTATTGAAAATCAGTATAACGAAATATTGTAATTTATTTCTAAGTGCTTGTATAAAATAGTAAGAGTAGTAGTTGAGAGTTGAGAGAGAGTTGACACGGCAGATTTATACTGGTTCACCCCAAACCGTGGGCTACGTCCAGTCCTTAGAAATCTTTCTGAGATTTCACTATACTTTGCAAAGATACA
The DNA here is from genome assembly GCA_025629825.1 of Erythroxylum guanchezii. Taxonomy (NCBI): domain Eukaryota; kingdom Viridiplantae; phylum Streptophyta; class Magnoliopsida; order Malpighiales; family Erythroxylaceae; genus Erythroxylum; species Erythroxylum guanchezii. The sequence continues at coordinate 26,790,806 of JAOTAX010000006.1, forward strand.
AGTAACCGAGCCTCTTCAGGTCTCTTACAACAAGTATTCTTTTCACACTTAGCCTCTTCAGGTTATCTGCTTTTCTTCTTTCAACTAAAAGATGTTTTGAGCTTTGTTACAGATAAGAATAGCTCTAAGTTTAGCACAATAAGATTTCTAGCTTTGAATTTCACTAACTGTAACATCCCGTTACCTATGGGAAGGGTAAAATAGGAATTGTAAGTAAACAGTGAGAGCTTAGTAATGCAATTGCATGTTCATGCATAGTGTGGCATACTCATACATGTGAATAATGCACTTTTTGCATATGAAATTACTTGTACATGCATTCATTGACATTCCCTGTATACTTGGAAATAAATGAGATTGTTTTGAGAATTTTGAGAAGTTTGGGTTATTGGTATTAAAAATTGACTTGGAGAGTGAAATTAGTGATTTAGTAATTTTGGAGAATTTTAGGAAAATTTTCTGAAATTTTTCGGGGTAATTTTTGGACTAGGAAAAATGTC
>JAOTAX010000006.1:26809568-26827119 GCA_025629825.1 Erythroxylum guanchezii
TTGCATAACGGTTCCATCGAGAGAGACGACCCGAGGTTCAGCTTGCTGCAATCTTGGAAAATATTTTATTTTGACTGGTTTCCAAGGTCGATTAAATTAATCGAACGACAGAGCCGCGATCATATAGCTACTCTAAGCTTTAATTCAGAGTTATTCATTTAGGCCTTGTATTGCACGCTCAAAAAGATTTACTTATGACTACTCGAATAGCTTTGCTTGACTTTTGACTAGATTAATGTCAACATGCTTATATAGGTATTATTTACAAATGTTGACACATTATTCACTAAACAATTCTCAAAATTTAATGTCCCTATTCATAATCCTAACCTCCTAAGGATATTACCAGCACAAAACCAACTCATTGGTACTCTAATGCAAGACTAAATTTTTATAACCAACTTATGTAATTAAATTGACTATGAAGTACAAGATATGCTTTAGATCTGACTCCCTCATCTTCAAATGATGCCTTATTTATTGAAGTATAACTTGTTTGTGCACATCGCTTGACAAATATCTTAGAAAGAACTTATTAAGATTATTCCATATCAATGGGTAACCAGTTATGAAATACTTCATTAAGTAATATAGAAGTCATGATCTACATCATATGCAAATTTTTATTCTAAGAAAGATGACATTATAGAAATTAGATTCAAAATAACTTAGGAAGAAATTATATGATGGTCGAATGGTTAATAGAAACTAGATAAGGCAAAAAAGGCTCAACCAAAGCTAACTCAGTCTAGTTTGAATTTAATAAGCTTAACCCGAGTTAATTAAACTTAAACACATACTTTATAGCTTGAAGCTTGACTGTCATTTTAATTTTATCTTCAAAACAATATTGTTTTGTTAAATAACAACAAAATGAGGTCAATTCACTAATTAATTTGTATACCTTATAACCCATGTCTCTTTCCCTTCTGATTGGCTAACGTTTGTGTTTTTCTTTCTCTTTGTTGCCTAATACCCATTTTTTCTTCCCAATTCTCAATTTCATTATATATCTCTTCAAGTTTAGATCTTTTGGCTATCAATTTAATAAATGGTGTAGATTATGGGAAATAAATTATATGAATGCAAGTAGAAAACATAGAAGGCATAGTCTAAGATTTTGAGAGTTGATGAACTTAAGTTTCCTTACAAAGAATTAGACAACTTGAGAAGAAAAGAGATTCAATATATGGGACTAAATATGTACATATTTATTTTTATTTGTTATAAGAATTTTAGTTTTTGAAATGGGCATTGATATATGAACAATGTAATCTTTAAAATATGCATAAAATATTTAGCTCCTTTATGTCTCAAGGTCTTCTTTAAAACATTAAAAAGAAAAGAATCTATTATTAAGAAAATGACTCTAAACTAAGAAGAAAACTATAATCTAATTCCTTTATCATAAATTTATGATGATTGTTAGTCTATTTATATTTTTGAAGATTTAGACAAAGAGTCTTCTGAGCCTTCAATAACACAAAGCAACAACTAGTTTATGGATTAAGCAAAATATTCTTAAGCAACTATGAATTGGCTTCCTGTAGCTGTACATCAACAACCATCAACTCATTTATAAGAACGAAGTAATTTTCATTATAAATTTTAAACTTTTTTGTTATATGATATCTCTATTGAAAATTGGCATAACAACTTTCATGAATTTCATGTTTGGTTACTTTCTAAAAGCCAACATCTTGAAGTTCTAGCTAATGAACTTATATAATAATTCACAATGAAATTCATGGGCATTTTAAAAGATTGGTGTATTAATTTGGGCGCTTATAAATAACTTAAGTTTTCTTAATATAACTGAAATTGATACTGCACTGGGATTCATATATTTTGAATCCTATAATCTTTTTAATCATATAAAAGTATGAGTAATGTTACATTGAGAATTATAAACATTACATTAAGATTTATAAACGTCTCGTTTTAAAAGATCAGTGTATTAATTAGGAGGATCACAAAATTCAATATATATGAATCCTAATGTATTATCAATTTCAGATATGTTATAAAACTCAATATATTGATAAGTGCCAAAATTAATTGGCCAATCTTTTAAAATACCCGTGAATCTTATTATTAATTGTCATAAAAGTTTATTAACTTGAACTTCAAAAAGTTAAATTTCACAATGTGGCTAAACATGAAATTCATAGAACCATTCACACCTTATTAGGAGAGATATGATTTAACAATAAAGTACTTCATTACTGTGGATGAGTAGATGGTTGGAGTTATTGACTATACCTTTGTCATCACTAAACTTCTTTAGTAGGAGGTTGATTTGAAGATGTTTGAGGTGATTCATTTTAAGCCACAAATTGATTGTGAATATATATCATTAAAAAGTTAAAAGACTTTTTATCTAAATCTTTAAAAGTAGCTATAAAATGAGAATCATTAGAAATTTGTAAATAAGGTATTAAATTATGATTTTTTTAATGGATTAATGCCATTTTCTAAAGAATGGATAGTAACAATTAATTTATCATGAATTGAGGTGGATCATTTGAAAAATGGCTAGTCTTCAAAGTTTTTGTTTAGTAAGAGTGGATGAACTTATTGAAGGTAAAGATTCATCTAAAGTTGATGAAGAGGATGTTAACTATATTTTTGGATGGTTAAGGAGGGAAATCATATTATGCCTTTAAATTTTGCTTAAATTGACAAGTGCAATATAAAAATGATTTTAAAGGATTTATTAGGGGTTCCACAGAGAATGGATTTGAAGGTTAAAGATCTAGCATGAAGGATTATGATTTTTATGAGACAAATATAAATGGAACTTCAAAAAGTTTAGGCAATGAGTAGGTTATGGTTCGTTGCATTTATTCATACAAAGCTCCTTAAAGTGGCCAAAGTTTTTACTTTAGATCTCTACTTTAATAGCTCATAATGAACAAGCTTAGTATAAGTTTTAGAGGGTGAATTTACTTTATAGACTTAAGATTCTCTAAAAAGCTCGACCTTTTAAATTATTTGTTTATGTAAAGATCGTTATAAACATTTTGTTCTAATTAATAACATTATATGTTTTTCAATTCAAAACTTTCCCAACATTTCTTGACACTTAGATTATACCATCAAAAGATATGGTAGATGATGTTTAGGAGCTTTAAGCCAATGTTAAAAATTATTTTTAATGTATGACTTTAGTGGTAGAAATCTTTGTCAAAATTAGACATCATGGAAATAGTAGGTGTTTTTTTTTAACGAAGTATTTTAGAGATCTAAATCTATTTGGTTGATTTAGGTCGAGATAAGAATGGTTTTGTGGTTATTTATGTTATGAAACTTGTGTATAACTTGAATATCTTAAACTTAATAGATAATAGTCGAATTTCATAGTTGATTTGCCTAAATAGTCAACTCCTAGATTGCCTAACAGATTAAAATTTGGATCATATCTTCTCTTAAGAGATTTTTAAGATGTGCCTCTTTGTTTTAGAGAAGAGTGCGTTGAATTTCCTTGTTTATTGTATGCATAGTAATATAAACAATTACATATGTCCTAATATTAATAATTGTCTTTGTATTTAAAGACAAAATTGGATCATTCTTTAGTTTTGACATAATTAATTGTAGTTATTTATATTAGATATTCATCTATTATGAATTAAGTAAGAAAAACTTCTAGTGGAATGTTTTTCACAGTTATCATGAATTTGGTCTATACATTGCCATCTTTCTCATAATAGAGACTTGCAATTGATGTGTATGATAAATTCTAGATTACTTGATGAAGTTCTTTATAACTAGTTAGCTATTGATATGGAAGAAGCATAATAAGTTCTTCTTGAAAGATTTATCAAGGGATTTAGCAAAAATTGGTCTTGAGATGATAAATATACTTATATGAATAAGAAATCATTTGAATATGAGAGAGTATGATTTAGAGCATGATTTTTTAATTTATAAACAATTTAATAATGCAAGGTGAGTACACAATTTTGTTCTTACATTAGAGTAGCAATGATTTAGATGTATACTTTTAATGTCTTTAAAATATTTGGATCACTAAGGGAGATATTAGAATTTCATAATAGTATAATTAACATTATACCAACATTTAAAATAGTTTGAACAGTATCTATATAAGTATGTTGGTACTATTTGATTGGGTTGTTGAAGCCCTCAAAATAAATAATAATTCTTTTTCTGATAGTAGTTGTGGAACCAGGTCAAATCCTAAGAGAATTAAAAACTTGTTTCTTAATTTTAATTAACAAAACAAAGTGGGGTTTATGATTAATTAATTAATTTAATAAAATTAAAAAGGAATCAAAATTAATCAACTGAATATAAAAGTGATAAATTCAAAAGTACTTAACTCTAATTCAAGGGAAAGATCTCATCTAGTTATAAAATTGATCATTGGTCTAAAAAGAATACTTTTCATAATTTAAGCAGTTAGTCTAAAACAAATTAGGATAGCTTAATAAGTTTCAAAATTTTCTACATTAATTGGTTTAAACCCACCATTCAAACTAAAACTTAACATCAATTGATTGAGTTTGGTAGCATTCCATATCAATTAAATGATACCAATAAGCCTTGTAAAAAAGACTAAACCCTAAATTAATAATTGAGATAGCTACCACTATTCAACTTGTTTTCTTATTTATCATAATTTAAATATGCAAATTCACAAATAACCTACTTGCTACTTGTACCAATGATTCATGACAATTACGGATCACTGAATTCATAGGTAGCCATAGAATAATCAATATCAAATTAATTTGTCAAATTAATCAATATTAACTAGTCATGAAATAAAAGAACACAAAACAATAAATAATTGAATTAAAACATAAATATAAGTTTAGAACCAAACTTGACGAGATTACAACTAGAGTTTTGAATCCCCTTGAATCGGAATATTTGAATTAAGCCATACATGGCTTTAGTTCTAACACAAAAAAAAGATGAAAGATTGAGAGAAAATTACAAAGAAATGAAAATGAGAATGATAAAGAAGCTGGTTGACGTGTTTTTTTTCTTTTTTTCCTACTTTAAACTTAGTCTAATTCTATCTTGTGGAGATTCCAATATAAAACAAATCCAAATCCTTATATAATAGGGATGGAAAAAAGTTTCCTAATTGATTTCCAACTCTTAAAGTGAATCTAGCATTAGGCGTGATCTTGCCTTATCCATTGTAGTAATCTATCAACTTTTTCCTAATATTCCAATTTGTTGTAATCTCCACTTGCCATCTCCTAAAACAAAACAAACCTTAATTTTTCTATTTAACTACTAAAATATAGCCAAAATAAAAGAGATCATTCCAATTAAAATAACCAAATAACATCTTATCAAATTCCCCACATTGAACTCATGTGTCCTCACGCATACATGAATTCAATACATCAACCATCCTCACAACAACCTCTCATCTTCTTTCTTGTAATCCAAAAATATCTCAAAAGCTAATACTTATTAAAACTTAAGGATAAAATGACAATGGAGAGAACAGGCACTTATAAGACAAATTGTTAAAATGAAAACACAACATCTTATCAATTCCATTAAAATCACATGAGACAAGACTATACACCCTTTCATGGATTTCAATCTATACACTTAAAGTTTTTAGGGTTCATTAAGCTCTCAAATCAATGTCCAGAAGCTTGATTATGAATCATATCTCCATCACTTAATAAAGAAGAATCTAATGCATAAATCAAAGGGAGGAAAGGTATGACCAGAAAAAGTTTTTAGGTTAAGTAAATTGAAGGAAATCATAGAAACTTATCCACATAAGTTTCAACTTAATTCTTTCCAAAACTCACTTGATTCAAATACAAACTTCCATAAGTTTTTTTTTCCCTTTTTCTTATTTTTTTATTTTTTCATATTTTCTTTTTTATAACAAAAACAACAATAGGAGATTTCTTTACACACACACACACACACTTCTCCCCATTCTAAAAAAATGAAAAATTAAAACAATGTAACTTGAACAAACTAATTTATTTTTCATGAAAATATTCGAAACCCTGTGCAAATAAGCTTTATACAATTCCTTCAATTTAGGGGCTCAAAATTAATAAGGACGTCAACAATAGAACTACAAAAGTGTTGTAACAAGGTTATTATGTAAGAAAAGAAAGGAAAAGGCTCAAATTGGGTTTTTAGGGATACAAACTAAGGTAGGCTTGTTTAGGTCAAAAACATTTTTCATAAATGCCCTTATCATCTTTATACAAAAACTTATCAAAAATATGGTCTCAACATGCATTAAAAAGCAAGTTCTAGCGTAAACAAGCTATGTTTGATAACATACAACAAAAAGAAATGTATAAGCACAAATGTGATTAATGCTTTTAAGCTCAAAGCTCACATAAGTGTAAAAAATGCATCAAATCTTAGACACTTTCATTCAGAAAAACCAATGATATACTTAAAGTAATTTAATGAAAAACACTAGCCATGCTTGCATCTTTCATGCATTATAACTTAAACCAAAAATTGTATCCTAACTTAAGGATTATTTATAGACAAAAATCAGAAAATTATGTGGCTAACATGAGGAATAATCAATAAATTAATTATAGTATTCATGAGTTCAAGAACAAGTCACAGAGTTCATCATAATATATACAGTTGCTCCCCCACAGGTAAATCATACATTGTCCCAAATATATACACAAAATGCTCACATGTCACAAAAATAATCAATAAAAATAAAGAATAGAGTAGAAGACTCCTTTGAATTGTGAGCATCTGAAATGAGATGTATTACAGTGTCGGTGGGCATGGAGGTATCACCCCCGTGAATTAGAGTAGAGCATCCAAATTCTTCTCAAGTTTAGAAATTTTATGTTATAATCTCTCATTGGGAAAAGTATCAAAAATAGGTATAATATCTTTATCTCTTACCAACCTATTCAAATGGTCTGCTACTAAAATTTTTGCTCCTTTTCGATCCTTTATTGTTAAATCAAACCCTTGAAGAAACAAAATCCATCGTATCAACCTTGAATTAGACTCCTTCTTTGTTGAAAGGTATTTTACTATTGTATGGTTAGAATACACAATAAATTTAAAGACAAGAAAATAAGATCTAAATTTATCTAAAGCAAACATAATTGTTAAAAGCTCTTTTTCATTTTAGAACAATTGCATTGTGTGACATTTAATGGTCTTAAAGCATAATAGATAACGAGATTTTGTTTCCTAATATTTTAGCCTAAAATAACTCCCACTGTATAATTGCTAGTGTTGCACATGATCTCGAATGGTAGATCCCAATTTGGTGGTTGAATAATAGGTGTACTTGTCAATAATTCCTTGAGTTTGTCAAAAGCTTCCTTACAGCCCTTTCCTAGTTCGAATGGAATGTCTTTTTGTAGCAGCTTCGATAATGGTATCATAATCTTGGAAAATTTTTAAATAAAATTGTGATAAAATCTTGCATGTCTAAGAAAAAATCGAACTTCACTAACATTTGTAGGGTAAGGTAAGTTTAAAATTAAATCCACTTTTGCTTTATCAACTTCTATGCTCATGGATAAAATTACATGTCTCAAAATGAAGTCTTGATCAACTATAAAATGACGTTTTTTTTCATAATTCAAAACCAAGTTCATTTTAATGGATCTTTTGAGAACTTTAAATAAATGATTTAAGCAGTCATCAAATGAATCTCTATGAATAGTAAAATCATCCATGAATACTTCAATGTAATTATGAATATACTTAAAAAATATATATCCATCACGCATCTTTAAATTGTACCTGGAGCATTATAAAGACCAATAGGCATTCTCCTGAAGGCATATGTTCCAAAAGGACATGTAAAGGTAGTCTTTTCTTTATCTTCTTGAGGAATTTATATTTGATAGTAACCTAAAAAACCATCCAAAAAGCAAAAACATGATTTAACTACAAGTCTTTTTAACATTTGATCTACACAGGGTAATGAGAAATGTTACTTTCTAGTGGCTAAGTTAAGCTAGTCTAAGCATATTTGCCATCCATTCTATGCCCTTATTAGTACCAACTCATCATTCTGGTTTCATATCACTACCATACCAGTTTTCTTAGGTGCAACTTGGATTGGACTCACCCATTCACTATCAAAGATTTGATAGATTATACCTGCATCCAAATGTTTTATAATCTCTTTCATTACCACATCTTTCATTATTAGATTAAGTCTTTTTTTGGGTTTCCCTTATTAGTTTAGTATTCTCTTCTAAAAGAATCTTATGCATGCAAATTGTCAGGTTAATGGATTATATTTAGCTGATCAGATAAGGCCTTCAATTTTATCTTTGAAGCCTGTAAAATAGAAGGTAACATTTTCGTATGAGTTATAGTAAGTTCAACATTTAAAGTTTTTTACTTTATTAACATCATTGATAATGATTCTATAACTTCATAATTTTCATTAACTTACTTATTCACTTTTGATTTAGCATTAAACTCTAACTCATCATCAACACTTTCTTCTTTAAAAATATCCTACACAAATGAATCCACAATTTCCATATGGTAAACAAATTGAAAATCATCAAGGTACTTCATTACTTCAAAAATATTGAACTTCACTATCTCTCCATCAAACTCAACAGAAAGTATACCCTTATCCACATTGATTTTTCTCTTAGTCATATTCATAAATGACCTTCCCAAAATATTGAAAATGAATGTTTAATACTATCTCCATCAGTTTTTAAGATGTAAATTCCACTGGAAATACCAAACTAAAATATCCTCTATAAGACCAATAAGACTTTACTTATGAAAGATTAAATAGTTGAATAATCACATTAGTTTTTTACAAATAATTTAGATTTAAATCTTGGTGAGTTTGGCATGGCATTAATAAATACACCTAAGTCTAGCATGGCATGCTTAATTTTCTTATCACCAATAATACATGAAAGTGTAAACACACTTGGATCTTTGTAATTTTATGGTAATTTTATATTTATCATAGTCGGTACATCCTTACCCAAAACTATTCTCTCCTTATCCTTGAACTTCCTTTTATTTGTCCATATTTCTTTCAAAAACTTTACATATTTTGGAATTTGCTTAATGGCTTCTAAAAGTGGTAAATTGATTTCCACCTTTTTGAAGGTTTCTAGGATCTCTCTTTCATTTTCTTGTTCTTTTGATTTAGCCAACTTGCTAAGGAAAGGATATATACATGCATTAGTTGATGTTGATGGAGATAAATCGTCTTTTACTTTTATTGATTTTTGAGTTGGTGGTTTATCTTCTTTTTCTCCTTCGTCATGCCTTTGTACTGCCATTATTAAAGAAGATCCAGATTGAATTTCCTTACCACTTCTCAAAATCATTGCACTTACATTCTCCTTAGGATTCACCACTATTTGGGAAGGTAATTTTCCTAATACTTGTTCTTCCAATTTAGTAATAGAGGTGGCTAATTGAGTGATATAATTTTCTAAGTTCTAAAGGCTTGCTCTTATTTCCTGTTGAAATTGTTGAGTATTAGTAACAAGTGCCTTAATAATTTCATCCCAAGACATACCTAAATTTAAAGATTGAAATTGATCATATATATGGTCTTGAGGCTTTATACTGAAATTTTGAGTTTGATATCTTTATTGTCCTCCTTGGTTTCCATAGCTAACGTTTGGACGATCACTCCATCCTGGATTATAATGATTGAAATAAGGTCATATTTTTGTTAAGGTTGACCAGGAAATCCCCCTATCACATTTGCTTCTTGAAGGGAATCTTATTGTAATGTAAGGCACGTATTTGTAAGATGTTTAAAGCAAAATTTTGAGATTTTTATCATACCGGTCAAAAAATGGTACAAAACTCAAAGGTTTATTACCGGTTGGTATCGACGATTTTTCCTAGTATCGACCAAATTTTATTATCGACTGTTAATACTGGTAGGCACTAGCGATTTTGCCTAGTATAGGTTGATACTAACTGGTATTTAAAATACCGGTCAAATACTGACTAGTACCATAAACTTTAAAAAATTTAGGGACTTGTTTGCAAAAAAATAAAATTTTAAAACAAACCAACCCTCCCTTTTGCCTCTCTCTCTCTCATTGTATTCTCTCTCTTTTGATTTTACTCTCTCTCTAGGCCCAATTGCCCAACATCCTACTCTTACCCTAACCCCAGCATCGTTTGTCCCTCTCGCAGTGTGTTATCGCTGGCCACTATTGCCTTGTGATCATCTCTCCCACACACTTTGGTCAAGTCTTTGGCCCTCTCGTCAGTGCTAACAAAAGAATCATTTGTGATTGCTAATTTTGATAGAACTACTGATTTCTGATAAGAAGTGATAGTATATCATATGTAGAGGTACATTAGGAGAGAGGTTTAAAAATCATTAATGCCTTTGAAGAACAATAGAACATGCAAATTTATGAGATAATATTGTTTAGTGGGATTGAGTAGACTATAAAGTTTAGGTGGCTAGTTACTGTCAATAACTTACACATTCACTTACATGGAATTTGAAGTCAATATGGAATTTGAAGTCAATTATCCTAAACATGGGATTATAACCAAAGTCTGTATGTAGTTGGAAAACTTAATATATATATAAAGATTGAACAATGGTTTTGAGTTTTGAACTGAAAATTTCTTACGCTGGGAAGCCCATAACAAGAGAGACGAGTTGAGCATATTCTAAAATAATCTACCTAAGTTGCTGCTATTATAGGAAAATTATTAAATTCATGTAATCATTAAGTTTTTTTCATTTTATGAACATTTTATAGACTGGGCTTGCTAACAAACACAAATGTCTCCTTATCCACTTATTTTGAACTCTTAATAATTTTAAGATAATGAAGTTAGAAATCTTAAATACAAACAAAAATTAGCTTGTACTTTGTCAAGATTTTGATTCTTTAGATAATGAAGAAGTCATCCAAGTCATGTGGGAATGATAACTACAATATATTATTAAGATGGAAGAGAGCAACATTAGATAATGAAGGTACTTATTGTCAGAGAGTATATTTATTATTCTTTTTATTTGATATTTTAATGTAGTTATTATTTATTATATGATAAAATTGTAATATTTTAAATACTTTGTATTGTTCTTAATTTTATATTTATATGATAATCAAATAATCCTTTTTTATATTAATTGTAGTTATTATTTATATGTGAAATATTTGAAAATAACATTAATAAAAATAAACAAATTGTTGTTATTTTAAATCTATATTATTATGATTTTTGGAGATAGGGTTAATGTAAAATTATAAATTATATAATACAATATATTTAAGACTATTTTTCAATTTTAAAAAAATTAGGGATTATTTTATAAATTTAAAAAATTACCCAAAATGGTACCTAGTATTGATTAGTACTGGTACAGTACCTTGCCAAAACCAAATTCAGTACCATTACCGATACGATAATCATAACATTGGTCTAGAGAATGAATAGATTCCACACACTTGTGCCAATTGCAACTAACCGATAACAAATTGATGAACTAGAGTAGTTAAATCCAAAATTTTGTCCTCAAGGTTCATGTTAGTTACCTCATTCACTCGCTTAACGGTTTTATCAATCCTTATCCGCTGAGAATTTTTGGCCATATTTGATATCAATTGTTTGGTTGCTTTAGGTGTTTTACCTACCAAAGCTCTTCTACTAGGTGCATTTACCATACTTTTATCCATTGGCAATAACCCTTCATAGCAGTACTAAAGTAAAAGTTGGTCAAGATTTGATGGTACAGGCAGCTTGCATATAACTCCTTAAACCTCTCCCAATTTTCATACAATGTTTCTATGGTGAATTATCTTATCTCACATATGTCCTTTTTAATATTGGTTACTCGTGATGTAGAAAAGAAATTCTCCATAAATAACCTTTTCATCTCATTCCATGTTATCACAGAGCCAGAGGGAAGATAATATACCCAATCTTTTGCGTTATCTTTTAGTGAGAATGGAAAGGCTCTAAAATTAATTTGTTCTTCTATCACTCTTTGTGGCTTCACTTCAGAGTAAACAATATGAAATTCCTTTAAGTGTTTATGTGATCTTCACTTACTAGAGGACAAAAAATAGGGAGTAAGTATATCAAACCAGAGTTTAATTGCAAATCTACCTCAACATTTGGAAATCATGTGTCACGACTCGTTACCACGTCGGTCATATGACAACTGCCGTATACCCAGTCTAAGGACTCTCACGGTATCCTTAATCCGACTATATAAGGCTAACTAAATATCTCTCCCCTTTTTTTTTGAAAAGTTTGGGCAGCACAAATGGTTGTATTTTAAAAATCCCAAAACTCAATCAAACACCTGCAAACAATTTTAAACGCACTTCTATATTCACATTAAAATTCTACCACAACTTCTAGACTTTTAAGTCCACTCAAAAGCAATCTCAATAACAGTACCAAAAGTTCATACATAAGGTCTTTACAAACTACAAGACAGTCAGGAGTTAATTTATAAAGTCATAAAGCATATCAATATAACCAAACTAATAAAAACAGTTCATGAACCACTATACAAAAAAAGTAAAAAACAGAGACTACCTACGTGCGGTAATGCCCCGAAAATGTTAAAAAAAACGCATGATCCACATAGAGCTTAAAGCTCACTAAATTAACCTGCATGATTGGAAAGTAGAGGGGAGTAAGTACACTATATACTTAGTGAGCAGGAAAACATATATTTCAAATGGAACTCGATACATACCAAGACAGCGTAGGTAACCTATAAAGTGAACATACATCATATAGAAACACATAGGCCTAGCCTATGACTCAACGTATACTGGTTAAGAACTATATAGGCCTAGCCCATTAATCACTCATCGAGTGAACATAGGTTCCAGTTCTAGTACACAAAAGCAGAAAAACATCACATGTGTAAATTAAATCTAGTCAGAAAACAAATCTTAAAATAAGCCAAAACAATCATATGTGTCATCACTAGTCGGCCAAACTAGTGTGCAGACCTACCAATTCTCGGTGTTGGCTTGACTTTCATCCATGGTGAGTCTAGACTACAGTCGACAAGAGTGTCATAACCCTAGGTGTTGACCTCGTCGGTGTCTAGACCCTAAGTGTGGAATCACCCACATGTCCTATAGAAGGTGTCGATACGGGGACTCGACTTTTATGTACCAATGTCAAGGGTACAGAGGTCCCTTAATCTGTTGTGCCTAGCACATGATTGGTCAATCGTTACCTCACCAATCACAAAAATTCTGTAAAAATATTATGTACAAAAATCAAGTAAGGCACTATGCTTTTATTTATCGGTCCAACCGATAAAATGAAACCTTGCCATGACTATAAGCCAAAGTAGAACACAACCATGCAGCATACATGACTTAGTTATGCATATGTAGATTCCATAACATTATTTCATGCAATAAAAGTCATCTTTTACACTCCAAGTGCAAAGTTATTAAAAATGTAGTTTCAAAAAATAAAACATTGTCCTTTGTACTTCAAGTGCAGGTTTGTTGAAAACAATATCATTTCTTAAAGTACATAATAAAAACATTAGTTGCACACCAAGTGCAAAGAGTTATTCAAAACAATGTCGTTTATTAAATACATAAGTATACTAGCATTTATTTGAGATTCAATTCTACTATGCATTACCTAGGTTCAAAATTCACATACAAGTTATCATGCATATCTTGAGATGTCATAATCTCATTTGAGAGATATGGTTTCCCCAACCCACCTCAAAAGAAGGTGTACACTCTCTTAACTTCAACAATCCTCGCTACAAGCTCCTTGATTCACAGCTCTCGAGCCTTTATACATAAAAATAATATACAATGTATTTACTACTCAAACATATATCTTATATTTATACATCATCCCATAAGTGTATAAAACACAATATCACTATCTTTAAGCTATAAGATTCAGCCATTACTCATCAATTTGAGCAAAATTTAAGTTTTCTCTAAGTAAACATGAAAGCCGTTTTCCAATGTATATCATTTCGAATCCTTAAATCCTAAGCCAAGTTCACTTTGACATTTTATCAAACACCTAATGTGCAGGACTTTCAAATCATATTTTCGAAACTTTATTATAGTAATTCATGCTCTTATCTTATTCTATAAGAAACACTTCCAAACAACAACACATTTCACCACTCCATTCAATCCAATTCCCTTCATTTAAGTCATATTCATCATAATTATGCAACTCATTACATTAATCCATTCCTTCTCCCATCATTTCGGCCAAGCCTCATCTAATATACATCTTCTTCATTTTTCATCATCAATTCACATTATATATTTACAATTAACACCATAGGATTCATTTAAATCATCAATTTAAAAAGTTATTCAAAAATTCACAAACTTTCACCAAAGAGAGGGCATTTCGGTTTTGACTTAAGGAGGCTTCTCTATGAATCATTTCATTCATCTAAACCATGTTTCATGTATATTCAAGCATGGAGAATAACATATCTTAACACCAAACCCAAAATCATAATGTAGAGAAAGATGAGACAAAACTTACCTAAACCTTCCTTTGGTGATATCTTAAAATCCTTTGAGAATTTCTCAAAGCTAATGATAGATTTGAGTTCCTTGATCCCAAATTAGCTTAGATCACCTTGATTTAGGTTGGAAAATACAAAAAAAGTAGGATTTTAGTGATAGCCGAAAATGGTTCTTCTCCTCATATCTTCTCCTTTCTTTTAATTAAAACAAAATGTTTCAAGTATTTAATAATGGGATGCACGACCATACATAATGAAGGGTCTAGAATATTGACTCTTCTTTCACCAAAATATGGTGAAATTACCTTTTGCTCTGAGGTTATGTGAAATTACCATTTTACCCTCCAAACTTTTCTTAGATTTGCTATTAAGCCCAAAATTTGGGAATCTCCAAAACTTTTATTTTTATTTTGGTCCCCAAACTTTTGAAAATAATAATGAAGCCCCTTAACTTTTTAAAATTACATATTGATCCTCCAAGAATTGAAAAATTACATTTAAGTCCTTTGACTTGTAACAATTGGCAAATAAGCCCTTATATACATCAACTTTTTCAATTGTGCTTTCTAAGTGTCTAATAAGTCTATAAATCATGTCTTATCACCTCTAAGGCATTAGAACACATTTAATTCAACCACCATAGTCTTATCCATCCAATGGACTCGATTTTACACACTTAGAAGCTTATATGTCAGAAATCTCTAAGATTTCTCATACCTATGAACTCTAAGTTCATGTAAGGGTATATAACATTATAAATAACTAACATATATACCCAAAAGGATTTAAATACATCTTTGAACTCATATACAACCATGTATATATAAATATACAATAGCATTTGAAAATACAGAACAATACAAAAGAGCTCAGAGAGTCTGGCGTTACAAGTACTCTCTTGCTCAAAAGAGTTTTGTCCTCGAAACTCCTAAGTCGAAGACATAAATAAATGGGGATACTGACGTCTCATAGTATCTTCAAGCTCCCATGTCATCTCCTCGACGTTGTCGCTCTTCCAAAGAACTTTGATCGTGGGTACCTCTTTGCTGCGCAATCTCTTTATTTGTCGATCCAAAATCTGAATTGGTATCACCTCAAAACTCAGGTCTTCTCTTAGCTCTACTGGAGGTGTCTCTAAAACGTGAGATGGATCCGATATGTACTTTTTAAGCATCAAAAAATGGAACACATTATGGATCCTATCCAAATCCAATGTCAATTCCAACTGACACGCCATAATCCTGACACGCTCTAGAATACGAAAAGGTCTGATATATCTAGGGAAGCTTCCCTCGGCTCTAAAATCGGATAATAACTTTCTATGGTGATATCCGAAGGAAAACCATTTCACCAATTGCAAACTTTAACGGTCATCGCCTCTTATCCACGTAACTCTTTTGATGATCCTGGGCGACTTTCATCTTCTCTCAAATGACTTTTATCTTCTAAGTGGTTACTTCTATCAATTCGACTCCTTCGACTTTAGCTATACCAACCTCATCCTCACATAGAGGTGTACTGCACTTTCTCCCATAAAGTGCTTCATATGGTAGCATATCGATACTTGTCTGACAACTATTGTTATAAGCAAACTCTATCAAAGGAAAACGTTGGTCCCAACTCCCTTGAAATTCCATCACACATGCTCTCAGCATGTCCTCCGGTGTCTGAATGGTCCTCTTTGACTGACCATTGATTTAGGAGTGGAAGGCAGTACTAAACTTCAGTTTAGTCCCCAAAGATTCCTGGAATTTTGGCCAAAATTTTGAGGTGAATCTCATATCTCTATTTGATATTATAGAAACTAGCACCCTGTGCAGCTTCACAATTTTATCGATATACAACTTTGCCAATCTCTCCAATGAGTAGGTTGTGTGGATAGGCAGAAAATGAGCAGACTTTGTCAATCTATCCACTATAATCCAAATACCATCGTGACCCTTCAATGTACGAGGTAGTCCAACTACATAATCTATTTTCATATGCTCCTACTTCCATTCTAGAATAAGCAAAGATTGTAACAAACCCACTAGTTTCTGATGCTCTGCCTTAATCTGTTGATAGGGAAGACATCTAGCCACAAATTCCGCTATCTCTATCTTCATCCCTGACCACCAATAACTCTCTCTAGGAGTTCAATAAATCTTAGTACTACCAGGATGCATAGCATAAGCTGAACTGTGAGCTTCTTCCCAGATAGCTCGCTTGAGACCCTGGTCTTCCGGCACATAGACTCTGTCTCTAAAGACTAACAACCCGTCTTCTCTGAATCTGAACCCCTCACTCTTTTCGGATGGCAATTTCTCGTGAATGGCTCTTAACTCGGGATCATCGGTCTGCGATCTTTTGATCTCATCAAATAATGTCGACCGAACTTCATACCGTGCTAGCAATGTTTCGTCATCCTCTGCCACTGAGAGTCCAACCCCAAGGCTCCGCACACTCATCAAATATGTCATGTAAGGATTTTGCTTAACATTTACTACCGAACAGGACTTACAAGTCAGTGCATCAGCTACCACATTTGCTTTTCCCAAGTGATAGTCAATTATGAAGTCATAATCCTTAATCAATTCCAACAATCTCCTTTGTCTGAGGTTTAGCTCCTTTTGTATCATTAGGTACTTTAGACTCTTGTGGCCGGCATATATATATAACAAGTCTCCCCATAAAGATAATATCTCTAAAGGGGTGTTTGTTTCCATTTTTATTTTTGGATTTTTGTTTTTGTTTTCAAATTCAATAAAAAAAATCTGTTTGTTTGAGTTTTTAGTTTCTGTTTTTAGTTTTGGTTTCTTCCAGTTTTCAAAAATTATGAAAACCATAAAAAGTGGTTTTTATTTCTTATTTCTGTTTTTTTCATAATCTGATTTACTATCATTTAAATATATATTATTTAATTATTTAATTCTTAATAAAAATATAAATAATTTAATTCAAGATTATATATTTAATAAATTAAAGTTATTTATTAATAAAAATTATAAATAATTTTATTTTATTTAAGTTTTATAATTAAATTATATGTAATTAAATTTTAATAATTATTAATGAATATAATTA
>JAOTAX010000006.1:26862805-26877055 GCA_025629825.1 Erythroxylum guanchezii
TTTTCCCATTTCTTTCTTCCCATACCAACTAATCAAGCACCCCCTTAGTCAAGCTTTGAGGTATAGCCAGTGAGAAAAAGAAAACTTAGGTGAACTAGAGTTGAATATTGGCTTTGATAAGAGAGGAACTATTTTGACCTCATGTACATTACTTTCCTATATATGTCGAGGTAGTTGAGCAGGAGAAAAGGTACATCTTGCAAAATGAAAATAGGTAGCCAAGTTACTGTTTTCCCTTTCTCTAATCGTGAGATGTTTGATTGTTTTATCAGATCCATAGTTGGAGGGTGTGGGAGGATGAGGCTCATATGGACCGTCATAATGCATTAACTGGTAAGATCAAAACTAATAAGCTTTTTGAGTACAATGTAGTAGTATGGCATGTAGCAAACCTGTATGATGTCTCAACTTGCATTGTTCAATTGCACTTTATATAGAGAAACTTAGTAGTTGCTGGAGTTTTGAGGACATTTGTAGCTCTTTTAGTTTGCATTTAGGATTGTTTGGTAAAGAATGAGTTCAAGAGCAGAGTCTTGAGTTGGTTTCTACTTTGTAACAGAAATCACCAGGGAACAAATATTGCGAAGGCAAACAACTTTTGTTAGATACCATGCATCCAATCCACTGGTTAGGAATAGTGTTCTTATCTGGGTGGTAAGTAACCAACATTTGCTTTCTCTTTATTGCTTTTCTTGTTTGTTATTTCCATTACCTGGTAAGGAACCTGAATTATGCTTCTTGATTTTTACCATGAACTTCGTGTCTCCATATATTATGGCTGTGATATGAAGCAAAAAAACTGAAAAGGGTATCAAATTTTGTGTAACAAAATATCAAGTGCAATTCCTTACTTCGTCCTCTTCAACCTTTCTTTTTCCATTGATGGGGATGGATAAGCAATGAAACATTCAATTTATGTTAAATTCAAAGTGGGTTTGGTATACAAATATTTAAATGGTTAATTTGATTGGATATGGTCTCAAGAAATTTTGTGACTTGATTATTCTTTTGGATGGGGAGGTTAGGGGGAGGGGAGGAGGATGTGGGGTAGAGGAGGGAAGAAAGGTTAAAAAGAAAAAGAATTTTCTTTTCTTTGGAGATACTCTTTCGAAAGAAGAAATGTCATTTTAGAAATCAAGCATACGAATTATATGAAAATATTTTTTGTATTTATGCGTTTGAGTAAAGGCTAGGAGTTCCTTAACATTGCTAATATAGTTTCTGATCCATTATTAAATTTCACTTAACAACTTAGGTTTTTAGATCAAATGGTTCTTTGATATGTTATCACAATCTTATATGATCAAGAATTTTTAAGTTGAAGTTATTCTAGTTACATTTATGATAGATTTGTGATTTTTCTACATTTCATGTGAGAGGCATGTTAGGATGATATATAATCCATTCTTGGATCACTCCTAACAACTAAAACTTTTGGGTTGAATGATTCCTTTAGAAATACAATAAGCAAGATGTGAGCATTCATGCCCGGAATACCTTTTTGAAATTTAGAAAAAGGGGTTGTTTTGCGAGATTGAGCTTTAACAAGTTCCTTAAATGTTTCTATATGTCAGAGTTTAATTTGCAATCTTATACATTTTGTGGTTTGGAGGTTAAATCTTTGGTGAAATATGTTTCATCTTCTCTCTTTTGTCTTGATTTTATGCGTCGAAGTGTATACATATATTATATATGCATTATTTTCCTGTTGTTTTGCACCTATCATGACGATCCTTTCTGTAGCCCTTTACGCAATCTATAAAACTAATTTATCCTCCATCATTAAACATGAAATCAATTCATTATAGTGAATTCCACAATGTTTTTCAAACAGTTGTTTACTGTACCGACAACAATTTTCCAATTCATTGCTGGGCAATATGCCACACCCACAATGAAACAGGTCTTTAACATCATTAGTTGCCTTTCAGTAAGTGTGGATGGAGGAGAAAAGAGAAGATTGAAATTGTGGGGGTCAATTGGGATGTCATGTTGGTAGTGGTGTCACACTAAAAATTTACTACATAAGCCTCAACTTATGGAACTTTGATAGGAGTTAGGGATTCCATCAGTATAGGGTTGATTTGGATTGGTTTTGATAACACTGAAGTCCCTTGAGTACTGTCAAACATTAAGCTCTAACTTAAATTACGATAAAAACGTTAGGAGCCAAAATGTGTCTTTTGTCCCTTGTTAATTTAATCCTTGCATGTTATATTAAGGCATGCTATTATTTTGGTTTGAATTTGAACTTCAATCAAATTAACTTATTTTGATCAACTTGTAGACTTGTTTCTTTCGGCAATTTGGCCACTCAGTGGTTCGCACAGACTACCTCACTCTACGCAAGGGCTTCATCATGGTATGTGGTATTCCTGTTGATTCGGAACCCAACATATGTGATACATGTAGATAAGTGTTTTTTGTGAACGTTGTAATATCATGTTTGGCTTGTTTATATCGATACATTTTAGAGTTGTACTTGCATCCTGTGATATCGTACCATGTCAACGGCAAACTAAAAATTGACTAAAAATGTGTTGTGTGCATGTGATTAGGCATACTGCAATTAAGAAGTCGTTCTGATTAGCAGGAAACTGAAGCATATCATGTTGATTGTTCAGTTATTCTGCCTGTGTAGTGCTTTGAAAAAAAATAGACGTAGTAGGATCTCATGTTTGGCTGCATTGTTTATATTAATGCATTTGGTTTTAGTTTTTACATCTCTATCACAGCATGTCATACAAAGGGCAAGCTTAAAAAATGAGTGTTGTGTGCCCGTGTTTTGCAGTCAAGAAACCATTTTGATTAGCAGGAAACTGAAGCATAGAACTCATACCATGTCGTTTCTTTACTTGAGCACCAGAAAAGGGAAAGACATAGAATAAACTTTTCGGAGTCAAACTTTCATGTAATTTTGAATTTCTAAAAATAATTCAAATAAAATTTTTAAAATGCAAAATGAAATGGAATGTGATAAAAAACAATTCTTAAAAAATAATTCAAAATTTTTATAATCCCACCAGCAAAACTGCAAGCAGGGCTTTTCAAGTGTTTTATCGTTCAAAAGTTATTACCTGCACTACAAGTAAACTGAGATCTTAAAACTAAGAGTTCCATTTTCAGGACTTGATATGAAGTCTCTTTGTCTAGCAGATGTCTGTTGATAGTTTTTTGCCATTAATGTTTAAGTTGTATTTCCATTCTTTTATTTTTCTTACAGAATCATAATTTGCCTCTGAAATACGATTTTCATAGCTATATGATACGGTCTATGGAAGAAGAATTCCAACGGATTGTTGGTGTAAGGTAAAATAATTTTTTTGATGTTTTTCTGTATTGGACCTGTTCAAACTTTTTGAAGGCCTGATCTCTCTTTGAATTTTTAAGCCTGATGTGTTCATATGATAAATAGCCAGCTAATTACCTGTTTATTTAACACCTTGTAGTGGTCCATTGTGGGGATTCGTTGTTGCTTTCATGCTGTTTAATATAAAAGGTATGGATTGAGTTTCAAAAGTATTATTTCTCTGATTCTAGACCTGCAATAGTTCCGTACTTTGACGAACATTCTCTGGCATTTTCTTTGTTTGTGCACTTTCCTCTCATGAGTTGCTTTTTGGATTACTATGATAAAAATCCCCATGAATGACTGATACATATCCTATTAGTTGGGGAATAAATCCATCTGTTAAATCTATGAATGTGTCTTTTCTATGCTTAGATTGTATATTTGAACTTATTTGGTTTTCTTCTCTTCGTACAGGGTCTAATCTGTACTTCTGGATAGCCATTATTCCTGTCAGTGTAAGTACTTTTTTCTTTCATATTTCTGTTTCTGATCTTTTTGTCAGAAAAGGACAATTTCTGGATATAGGCATAATTCATATTCGTAATGAACCATGAGTTACACTTTTTTAGTGCCATGCACCCTTTGTAGAATTATTCCGAAACTGTTGCTTTTGTTGGCAGCTTGTTCTTCTAGTAGGTGCAAAACTACAGCATGTCATTGCAACCTTGGCAATAGAAAATGCTGGCATTACTGGATACTTTGTAGGAGCAAAACTGAAACCTCGAGATGATCTCTTCTGGTTTAAGAAACCTGAGCTATTGTTGTCATTGATTCATTTTATCTTATTCCAGGTAACAATGCTCATTGTACATGTAATCTAAATGCTGTAACATCCATTTTTCATACTGACAAAATATTTCTGATCTTTCTCTGAATTCTATTTGCAGAACGCATTTGAATTGGCTTCTTTCTTTTGGTTCTGGGTAAATACCTTTCGTTGCTTGAAATAACTTTTATTTTACCACATTAGATGATCTTCCTGCAAGATAAAATTAAAATACCCAAACTTTAAATACTTAGAATACAAATGCTCTGTCCCCTGATCCCTGTACAGCATCAATTGGAAGTTTTACAAAGCATAGTGAATACACTGGAGCACTTACTTCTTACCGTATTGTGAAGGTTATTGGATCTGTACATTCTGACTTATTTTTCTTTGGTTGGTTGTGATCAGTGGCAATTTGGCTATAATTCTTGTTTCATAAGAAACCATTTGGTGGTATATGTGCGACTTATCCTGGGGTATGCATGGTCAGTTTGTAGTAAGTTTGTTGACTGTATTAGCAGTTTTGTTTACTATGGTGCTTTCTTATTTTTCAGGTTTGCTGGTCAGTTTCTCTGCAGCTATAGCACCTTGCCCCTATATGCTTTGGTTACCCAGGTACTCCACACATCTTATACCTGAATTTGGACTATCAAGAGTTCACTAACATAAAATTGAGTTATTAACAATCTGGGGCTGTTGGACTTGTAGTATTGGTAGAATTGTTACAAGTTTTAGGTGCTAGATTCGTCTGAATGTCTGGTCCTTTGCTTCCTTGGCGTGTCTCTCAAGTCTCAAATACGAAGCTATCGATGTCCTAGAGAAATTTGGGGGAAGGAAGGCTTATTGTCTTTGAAATTGTCCTTTAAATCTAGAAGATAAAGAAATAATTGCTATGTGCATTAGTAGGTGTAGTAAAATTAATGCAGGAATACAGATTACTGGACATATAACATTTTGATGTTTTCTATTAAAATTAGGGCAGGAATACAGATTACTGGACATATCCCAGTTTGATGCTGGATGTTTTCTAGTAAAATTAATGCAGGAATACAGATTACTGGACATATCCCAGTTGGATGTTAAGTAGAGGTGATATTATGCAGTTCATTAATACTGTTATATCCCCAATTGGTACTAGTCTTTGGTAGAACATAAGTCAAACAAACAATCCCTTGTGAAGGATATGAAAAAATCCAAGGAAAAGTGGTAAAAATGTTTTCTTTTCTTGAAAAATATATAATTTCGGTTGGGTGGTTGAACATTCTGTTAGCTGCCACGCCATAAACTGAAGTTTCTGTTGTCTTCCTCTTAACCTAATTGGAGGATGGTTGGAAAAAACTATATTTTGATTTACAATCCCCTTCTCCCCATCTTTTCTTTAGTTGCTTGAATCTTTTCTTGGATGGAAAGAGTTCTATTCCATGATAATCTAAATGAAAAGACAACTTAATAGAAAAGGTGGACTCTTCTTAGTCAATAGGCTTTCTAAGAGAATATTGCCCCTTTAAGCATATGAAGTAGGCTATCTTCTTCCTCCTTTGTGTTGGTGTGTTGGATTCATGAAATAGGAGTATTCCCTGACTATTAAGCATCATGAAACTTTCCTCATTTCTTTTATAGATGGGGACAAACTACAAAGCAGCTTTGATTCCTCAAAGGATAAGAGAGACTATCCATGGGTGGGGGAAGGCAGCTAGGAGGAAGAGAAGGCATGGAATCATGGACGATTCCACAATACGCACAGAAACTAGCACAGTAATGTCACTTGAGGAAGATGATCATCAGTTTCTAGAAGTTCCTGAAATTGCTCTCTCTGCTGATAGCGAGATTGAGTTACAACCAGCTTCCAATGCAAATGAAACTTCAAATAGAGTTAGTACTCCCCTGCTTCGGCCGTCAGCTTCAGTTTCTTCAGCGGTGACATTGACTTTTGACCTGGATGGAGTTTCTAGATCATATTCAATGCCAGAAAGAAGGGACTGAAGTTGGTACAAGGAAAAGACTCGCAGATTAGAAGATTCAAGTGAATGGATTTAGGCTTTATAGAGATCTTGTATAAAATAGGAGGAAAAGAAACAAGAATGCTAGATGTAGCTGAATATTTATAAAGGCTTGTGATCGTCTGTTCCAAATTGCCTGCACATACCCAGTGCCAACT
Source organism: Erythroxylum guanchezii (assembly GCA_025629825.1). NCBI lineage: Eukaryota > Viridiplantae > Streptophyta > Magnoliopsida > Malpighiales > Erythroxylaceae > Erythroxylum > Erythroxylum guanchezii. The sequence goes on from JAOTAX010000006.1 coordinate 26,869,082, forward strand.
TCTCCCATCCTCATATTTACACTGTCCTATTTATTTATTGTGAAACATCTGGATGAGATAAGTTTGGAACAAGATGTCACACACAATTCGGAAGGATTTGCGTCCATTTATAAAACCCAACTCTGGATCCCTAGCAGGGAATCTGGAACATGCTCAGAATTTAGGGTGTCATAGGTACGAAGAACAGGGATATATTTATAAAGTTTCTCTTTTTGTCACTCTACTTGTTAATCTTTGATTTTCTTGCAAGTCATGAACTTGTAGATCTATTGTGTTGTCAGAAGATAACAGAAAGAATACTGGTTCTCGTCCTTTTTTCACTTCCCTGATATGCATTAGGCTGGTGCAAAGGGACTGGGGATTCCTTCCCTTTGTTTATTCACTATTAACTATTAAGCATAGACGACTTACTTATGTAGATTGATACAGGCTAGTGCTGCATTCAAACTTATATACAAATCAATGTGATCCATTTAGCAATATTATATCCAAGTAAGTGACCCTAGTTCACAATAAAATCAGGGTTATAGTATTACTATCTCAAATTTTAATTACTGACATAGTAAGTTGGACCTCCATGGAAGTGGCGTTTGCACATACCGGCCACTACGAAATCCAACCTGATGCATATTCTGGAATCAAATCAATGTCAATTTCACCATCATCACCTGCAACAGTTTATCCCTAGAGCCATGCCTTTGTTTCAATTCGAAGCCATGTATCAGCTAATTTTACAGCAAGCAATGCATGTAGCAAAGTAGAATGCTGTCAACATACAACCAAGCACGGCATGGTGAAGACAGAAACCTGTCTGGTCAAACTTAGCTATATTATTATATCGGGCAAAGAATGGTATGGCTAAGAGGGAAAATCTTATAGGTAAAACTCCAAGCCTCAGCGTTGCTAAGGTCATAAACTCCAGAACTAAGTTGCTGGTGCATGGAAGGAATTTCGTGTCGTATCCTTTACCAGCAACACCAACCGTTGTTTCTAACTTGAAAACCATCGGCTGTCCCATGCAAAACTCAGCACTGATCAATTGTATACGGGCACCATAAAAGTACAGAAGTTTAAAGAGGTGTCCGTACAGAAGTTTAAAGAGGTTTTTGGCCATAGAACCAACAAACCATTCTCTTATATGTCCATATACTTGCTTGCTTGTTAATAATAGTCACTGCAAGCCATAGGATCTAACATATTTAAGTAGTTCAACCAAATCATGGAAACACTCAAATCCATATGGAACATATAGTGTCAAAAATGTGACAATTTTATGTCATAGGGGAAGTAAACAGTTGAGGAAGATTTTCTGAAACAAGTTTATGTTAATAAGGAATTGAACTATTCGGGATACCAAGAGAGCCTTCCTGACAGATTAGTACAGTGAATTTATGGCATGTCACGTTTAAGAATTCTCATCAATGCTTTCTTCTTCCATGGCTTTCAAACTTTCTGCCATCATACGGTTTCTATTCTGTGCTTGTCTTTCCACAGCAACCATATAAAGGCCTAATAAATTAATTGATAAAAACTGTCAGAATAATATGAAACTAGTTTGACTGATACAAGCAAAGAAAATTTTCAATAGGCAAGAGGCCAGTATCAGATTATGACTACTTACTGATAGCACTTCCAATAGCACACATCCAAAGAATTCTCATGGACCATTTATCGCCAATGACGCCTCCGGTTCCCATAAGTAGCTGGAGAAAGTGATAAATAAATATAATTCTTTTCACAAAATAATATAATGATTGACCACATAATCTACTGTAGCATGAGCAAAATTCCCTTTGTTTTCAGATAGCGGAATGCCAGAAAATTAAAGCCACCGGGGCCTTTTAACTCTTGGATTCAAAGTCGTACATTGCAAAAGGAAATAGGATTAAGAAGCCATTCCTATTCATAAGCTTCACGGCTCTGAAGTCTTCGAAAATTCACTTGGTGCGTCAACAATAGCCATTTCGTCTCCAATTATATACGCCACACAGCACTGACATAATCCGATTAAACCATTGAAAATAGTTTAATTAAGAAGCTGGGGAATTCATTTCACTTGCAACTTCCTTTCAATACACAAAAACAAATAATCCCAAACACGACATAGTGCCTCGTACTTTCTATCTCTCTATAATAGTTAACCAAAAACAACTCTAACCAAACCTACAGCTGAATCCCATAAACAACGACGAGATCCAATCATCGGCACCTAGGATTTGATATTAACAAACCAAACTCAAGAAATATACTAACAGAAAGATCTTAACAACCCAGAATGCACTCAACCACATGGATATTACAGCTCCAATCAAGTTTAAGTTATAACTTGGATACATACGGAAACAATGGGTAATGTTCTAATAACAAGGGCATAACTAACATATTAAACCATGCGAAAGCAGACATCACACAACACCCATCTGACATGAATGGGAAGAGATAGCGAAAAGATTGTACCTTAGAGAGCGGGGGTTTTTCCCGGTGGTTTTCGAGCAGAGGATCAAAGGTAAGTGGCCTCACCCTGTCAGGGTTTTAGGGATGCTTTTGTCGTCTACTGTTTCATACCCGTAAAACGTCAATTGAGGCAAATGAAATCAACTTGTTTCTTATTTTCCGTATGATTTTCTATTTAGCAGTTAATAAATAGTTAGAAACTTATATCTACTCATTAATTTTATTAAATTTGTGTTTTTATTTTTTAATGGTTTTATATACCATTAGTTTGATTGATATTTTCTTATGATTTGAATTTCAATTTCAATGTGCCTCTTTAGTTTAATAATTAGGAATACAAGTTTTTATATTCTAATTCAGATAAATTTTACATAATGTTATAGTTTAAATATAATTTAAAACAACAATGACGACCCTAATGAACAAGGTTTCCGCTTTGTAAGGGTTAGGAGAGAGATGCCGACTATATGCAATCTTACATTTGTATTTTACAAAGAGACTATTTTTGTGACTTAAACGTAACAAGAAAGAAATACTTATATCTATTTTTTAATCTCATTTAATCCATTCATTCAAGATTTAGTTTGCTTAAGGATGACCCTTGATTGTGGCTAGAAAACAGCTCTTCTATAACTAAATAATATTTTTAAAAAAAACCTTAAAATGCTTAGAATAATTGTAAACAAATTGCAACTTAAATAAAAAGAATTAAAGTTCAAATATTAGAAGTACTAAAGGATATCTCATAATCTAAAAAGAAAAGATCATATATTTCCTTTATTGGATGTGAAAGGAATGTAAAACTCCTGCAATCGGTGGGTTACATACATACACCATCATAGAAAGCGCCTACATAGATACATTCTTCCAAGCGCGCCTGAAATAGTTATTATTACCACTCACACAACATGAACAGAAATGACCAATCCATAAGCCAGGATGTTGTTTAAAAACATTACTAGCAAGTGTCATCAATTACTTGGAATGAATTGCTTCTTTCCTCAAGGCCATTCACCAACTAAGAAAAGTAATGAAATTCTGTCTGTGACAGAACTGAGTATCCTTGGCAGAACCAGGAAATTCAACTCGAGAAAATCTTGATGCCGGGAAGCCGAAGGGGCAGGCTCTGGAAGGACTACGGTCTACGAGGTTGCTAAATATTGAAGGAGATACTTAAATATGCAAGAAATTAATTTAGTCAGGGTACCACCCGTCTTTACTTTCACAGAAAAAGCCCAATTTACGATTTCTATATAACGCCTGATATCACCGAAGATCCTTTTACCGAACGGTTTTCAAGAACATCTTAGTATTGAGAAAATGTTCAGGGCATGAAGGCCAATGATGATGCTGAAATGCCGCAACCTTGGCAATGGGACCTGGACTAGGCTACTGGAGGACAGAGCATCAGCTTGGTCCGTGCTCTTTGAACGAATTTATTACTTCAGATATGGTTGGCTCACATAAAAAGTAATCCTGCATGATACATGGGAACCTTCAAGCATGCAAGCAATCAAATGACCTATTTTATTTGTTGGAATAAAGCATACAAGAGTTCGAAGCCTTACTAGTTAATAGAGGACCCAGACAAGCAAGCAGAAAATTTATGTGCAGAATCTTCAAGTTTTCGAAAATTTATGTGCAGAATCTTCAAGTTTTCACAAACAAGCGACCAGACATTATCAGAAGCTTCATTTCACTACTAGATTATCAACACCAACGTTTCAAAACCAATCCTCATAAACAAAGAATTATAGGGGAAGAGATTACTTCTTAATGATTGAGAAAATAGGCTTTCCACTACCTAGAAGTGAAAAAGAGTATCTTTACATTTCGAAATTCCATTAGTCAACTTACCAATATCAACAAGTATCATCTCCAGAGTACACAGTCAACCACTTTACCATCTCCTATATCTTCTTATCTCAGAAACTAGATGAACATATTGACCCTTCTCAACCATCCTTGTTATAACCATGTCAGCTTCAGAGTGCTTTCCAGCTTTCTGCAAATTCCTCACTAAAGTGCTATAAACAAGAAAATTAGGACTGCATCCTCTAGATTCCATCGCGTCAAGCATAGAGCATGCCTCCTTAAACTTCCCTGCTATACAGAACCCACGAATCATGGAACTGTAGGTATAAACATTTGGCAACTGGCCCTTGGTGATCATCTCATCAAGCATTGCCTGAGCATTTTCAAGCTGACCTGCCACAATGTAACCTGTGATCATCACAGTATAACAAACAACATCTGGCTTGCATCCATTTTTTGTGATTTCATCAAAAAAATATTTACAGGCATCTAAATTCCCTGCACGACTCAGTCCATCTATCAAGCTAGTGAAGTGGAGGACAGTGGGAGGAGGACCCGCTTCCTTCATATGATTTAAAAGGTTGAGTGCAGCAAGTGGTTTATCCCCTTTTCCAAGAACATGCAGAAGGATGTTATAAGTGTGAAAATCTGGAGAAAGTCCACTTCTTCCCATTTCCTCGAGCAATCTGTGAAACTGATCCAACTTTCCCAGCCTATACTTTGCCCACAAAAGAACATTATAAGTAGAAACATCTGAAGAATAACCATCAGCTAACATCTGCTCATGCACCCACTCAATCAACTTGTATTGATGCAAGACAAGAAGTGAATGCAAGATTGCACTGTAGGAGTGCTTGAATGGTCTATAATTGAATGTCTTCGACTTAACGAAATCCTGCACGACTTTCTTACCAAATCCTGCGTCGCCAATGGTACATATTAATATGTTAAATGTTCGAGCTGTAGTTGGGAACCCATTCTTGATCATTTCATCTATCAATCTACATATTGCCTTAAGCTCCCCACAACTTGAAAATATTGTCAATATCAAATGATACGCATTGACAGTGTGCTTGTAAGATCCCTGCTGAGCAGACCAGAGAAAAAACTTGTACCCCAATTTGGCACATCTCGTTTTGTTTTCATTGTTCATCTTTGTCAAGATTCCCAAAAGAACTTCTCGCACCATAAGGCCCGAAACCCTTATGTGCAAATCATCTAAAGCCTTTTTTGCATCAAATCCTGGGCCATCTTGTCGTAAAATCTCAAGAACTCGTGCAGCATCTTTCTTGGCATTAGCAAAAAAACGCTGCCGATCAGACAGGTTCTCTCGAGCACGTCTTTCATAATTGTATTCAGACCTTTCCCAAGATCCATTCAAGCATTGCTCAATGTACTGATATCCATCATCACCTATATCACAGTCAAAACTCCGGTGGCTTAAATGTCTGGCAAAGGACAGACCGCATGAAAATTTATGAACCAACCTGGTACCGAAAGAGCTATACCATTCACTGTTTGAACTCAACACACCCTTTATAACTCTAACAGTAGAGTACCCCATAAATCGAAAACGCCTAGCCACACTCTGCCATTCCTTGAACCATAGAGCTTAGATACCAATATGCAACAAAAACAGTTACCAGAACAAGAAAAGTTTATCTAGTACAGAGACCCCTTGTATGAAAGTGACTCTTATAATGTTCTTAAGAGACTCACAGGGGCTCAAGCAAATAGATGCCTCTAAGTCCTGTCCCCCCCAAAGAAGATTAAAAAAAAGAAGAAGAAGCTTGAGGATAGGTTAAGTTATTTAAGTGTCATCAATCTTACATCAAATATTGTTGACAGTTGACGGCGGAAGACAGCGATACAGCTACTCCAAACTGTGAAGGGGGTAAGTGGTATGAGACTTAGAAGAAGCAAAGCCAGTGTTTTAAGTGCTTCCTGAAGTATTTGAGGGTTCTCTCTCAAGCCTGCACACGCTTGTCGTCTGACTCAAACTCAAACTCAAACTCAATCACTTGCCTTGTGAGAAAAGAACAGAGTAGTACAAGTTGTTGGAGTTTGGAGTTGTTTTGGGTTTGGGGTTCTGCTAGCCCAAACCAACAACCAGCTGTCCTATTTCCATTTTTTAAATATATTATATATAACAATGATAATAATAATTAACGGAAAGGATGAAAGATATACTGTACTATCAACCCTGTTTTTCAGTGCACTCAAAATTTTAAAAAAATTGGATTAAAATTTCGTGAGAAGAAGCAACTAACCTCTCGTACCTTTTCTTTCAGCAAATTAGTAGTTTTAAATTGTCTGGAATGTATAATTAAAATTCTAACCTGTTGATAGAGAGAGACTTACGGAATCATATTTTTCCACTTTCGGTAAGAAAAATTTAACTTTTTCTTTTTTCTTTTCTTTTTTATTAAAAGAAAGAGTAGGAAAGGTAGATTAGTTCATTATGTCTAGGATAAGAAGATAGGATTTCGACCAACTTGAGATACAATAAAAAGAAAAATATTAATATTGTAATTAATAAATAGATATAATTATGATACGTGAAATTTTAATATTATTTAAAGAACTAATTATTGCATTAAGAAATATAACTTCAGTTTCGTATAAAGTTAGAATTATAGTCCTACTTAATTTCACATTGTTTATATGTATGATGAAAGGTTAATTAGCTTTTAAAAGTCAAAAGCCATCTTTTGCCCTCTTTTTTCTTTTTTGAATTATGCAAGTTAATAGTTACACCCTAGATTTTTTTAGCTCTAATTATTATAATAAAAATGCTTACACTTAAGACTATACAAATTATACTTTTTTATGTCATCAAATTATCATTTTTTTTGACATTAAGATATGTACATCCCTAAACCATATATGCCTTTAAAATTATTAAATTTTAAATATAAAATTTTGCAAGATGTTTTTGATATTAATCTTCTAAGAGACCAAATTCCTTTGAGCCAAAATGATGAAAAGCATGACACAAGCCCAAGTACCAGCTTTAGATACAGCTCCAGCCCAAATACTCATCAGAATATTCAGCGTCCTCATGATAAAGGAATGCACCTGCAAGACACTCAATAATATGTCATTCTGTTGTAACAAACTTAGTTGTACAAAAACAGAAATCTTTGTGTTGGACCTCGATCTTTTAGTGAAATTTCAAAATAGTAAACGAAATTGAATGAGTGTTTTTGTATATGTATTATGTTATAGATGAAATTGTGCCTTAAAGAAAATTAATGAGAAAAGAATTGATTAGTTTTGATGGCTTTGATATTTGAGTAAATTTGTTTGGGTTATGAAGGTTTAAGAGAATGAGTTGATTTGAAATGGAAGTTGAAAATTGATAAATAAAGAGTGAAAGTGTGAGAATATGAAAAATTGAGAAAGTTTGACTTTTTGGAGTAAAGAGTTGACTTTTTTATTTAGGCAAAATTTGAGAAAATGATCTTCATGAAACTTATAGTTTCTGTTGAGAGTTTTCTGTCGCCATAAAATTTGATATTTTTCTATATCGGGAGTGAAAGTTATGGTCTTTCGAAGTTAAGTGTATTTTGTTTTGGTTTTGAAAATGCTCAAAGTGTAGGATTGTGTATGCTGAGCTTTGAGGCAAATGGCCGGACTGATGTGGTCTGAATTGGAGAAAGTGGCCTTAATGAAAGTTGTAGCTTATATTCTCATCTTTTTATC
>JAOTAX010000006.1:26920525-26931058 GCA_025629825.1 Erythroxylum guanchezii
TTGGAACACATGACAAAGAAGAAAATCTTGGTATATGTAAGCCAATAATAGAATAACTGAAGCAGGATATCAAGAGAAGATCAAACAATTGTAACAGTTGAGAATCTAGAAAATTGAAGAGTCCAGGTTCAATGAATCTGCAATACAAATTGGGTCCAAAATGATAATCATATTAGCCTACAACCCGTGCCCTATGCCCAAATCAAGTAGGTGGGCGGGATTTGCCCAACACATCTAAGTGATCTACCCAACTCCAATACTCCACCAAAAGACCCAAGCCAAACATCTCTAACAAGTAGGAAAAAAACAACAACAATATAAAGAAGTACATGACTGCTTTCCCAACCAATATGGGACAAGTAAATGTTAGTAGAAGAAGGGGCAACAACCAATAAAGAGAAAGACATAGAAGTTGTCATTATTTCAATAGTCTTTACAAGTATGGACTAAAAACTAGTCTATTAATATATTGTCACTTACCCTAACGTTGGGTATTCAATCTATTTTTCTAAAAACCAACCTCAACTAGCCTTTATTTCCAATTTTCGGTTGAAAATTCAATGAAATCTGGAATTTCAATCTAGAAACTCTTCCTACTTTTTCAAAAAAGATCTTAGACCACCACATGCTTTTAATTTTTGATCAAACAATTATCGAAAAATATTAAAATTTTCCAAAAACTCTTCACATAAATCAGGAAAATTCTTCCAAAAGTCAAAACTCACCATCTACATCCACAAACTTTTCACTCGAAGTTCCATCACTAAAGCCCGGAAGGCTTCTTTTCCTATCCTAAAAATCTTAGTTGTCCTTTCTTCAAGGTTTCTTAGGTTCTCTTGATTTGCTTTATCTCCTTTTACTAACTCTTTTTTTTTATTTTTTTCTTTTATAATATCTCAAGCAAATAAGTGGAGTAACAACATTATGAATATGTCGTGCAAGCTTAAGCGAAACACGCATCAAATACATTTGAGGTAAAATACTTTTTCGCATGTTCTTTTCATCCTATCATTGTTTTTGTTGTACCATTCATAACTTTTTTATTGTTAACTATTATATTAATTTATTATTATTTTTAGTTATCCCGCTTAATATATCTTCAATTTAGATGCATAATAAAATGATTTTCATTATTGTTTTAACAATTGTCAAAATCCCTATCCTTTGCAAACTAGGATGCTGAGATTAAACGATCTTAGTAGTTGTGCTTTGTTTGCCTAAGTTCATATGAGGATTATAACAACTTTGTTTTTTCTTGTTTTGACATTTTTCTTCTGGGAAAATTCAATTCCTTTATTTTTATTTTTCAAACATTTTAGGGTTCATAAGTTGGTGCATATATTTTTGGTTCTCTTTTCAGTGTTTAATCAGGTTGGAGGTAAGAATGTGTGTTTCTGTTTGGTTTTGGACCTTCCAATTAATCTTTATTAAAAGCTAAAAGTCAATTAAGATTAGTCAGTTGATATTAATCTATTAGGCTTTAGGTGAATGATAAATGGGACTTTTAAGCTCCATATTAAATTCTCTTATGTCTTGTAAATAATTTTAACCTTGTCTTTCCCTTAATACAATTAAAAATCAGGTCTATTTAAGTGGACTTGTTAATTTCTTTTTAAAGCTTTCTTTTATTTTCTTTCTTAAATAAATATTAATATATTTTAATCTAGTCAAAGGGTTCATTCATTCTCTATAGTCTATATCTGTTAGTTGCACTTTACTTCGGCTGTGATTTTGCAAGGTTGGACCGGACTAGACCTTGTCAGGTCTAGTCGGGATCCGGCCCAAAAACATTACCCAAAACGGTTCGAGACTTCGAGTACAATACATAACACCTGCTGTTTAAGAAGACTTTTAAGGCTACAGAGCAGAGACAGAAAATGGCTACTACTTCACAGATTATCGAGAAACTGAATCTCAAGCCTCACGAAGAAGGCGGGTTCTTCACTGAAACGCTCAGGGATACTTCAGTAATCCTTTCCAAGTCACAACTTCCTTCTATATGTATGTGCCCATCATCTTTTTTCGTACATGTACATGCTTATGCATTCGCATCAAAATCTCCTTTACTGATTTAGGATCTTTCTTAATCAGGGTTTGAAAGTTTTCTGCTTTATCGTTTGGTTTTTGGATGGATTCTGCTTTTTGAAATTGATATTATGAAATCTGATGTTATGTGAAGAAGAAACCAAGATACATGTAATGATGTTTTGCTATTTTCTTCTTTTTGGTTGTTACAAGGAATCTTTTGAACTGATAGTTCAATTCGCCTTTATTAAGCCTATGGAATATTATTTTGGAAGGAGGATTACAATGGAATGTAGTATAATTGGAACGAAAAGGTAGGAGAGAAGAGTTTCATATTATATTTTATTTCATTCTATACAGTAAAAATATGACAAATTTCTAATTTAAGGGATTAATAATAGAATATAAAATAATAAACGATTTTTTCGTATATTACATTATAAATCTTTCTTCTAAATAATATTTTACTATATTATATTACGAATCTTTCTATTTCTTCCACGTAACAATTTTATAATATTATATTTATTTACGTTCCATGGTAAACTATTCTGTTACATTTTATTTCATTACATTAAAACTCTTACTTTCAACCAAACGTAGCCTAATGTAAGGCTACATTTGCGAAGATGTGGTTGGGTACTTTTTTTCCCTTTCCTTTTGGCTTATGCTGATGGAATTGAAATTCGTGTAGAATTCCTTTCGATTTTCAATGGAATCAAACCACACGAAATCGGACAATTTCCAATGGATGGTTTTCTCCAGCCATTTAAGCGATTTCTACTTAATCCAGGAACTAGGATCACTATCGGAGCTGAAGTAAACATATCTCCTTAAATTTGAGATTTTTTAAGATGGATGCATCATAAAAGACTCGTTGGTGTAAGACCAAATTGAGTGTACGGCTGTTTGTTTGGGTGAACTTTAGTGCTATTTTCACCCAAATTGAAAGCACTGTTGAGAGTGTTTTATGACTTGTTCTTTCTATCGCACTTTTTCGTTTCACCAACCTGTTGTTAGTTCTAATATACTCCCTGAACAGATAAGGTTGATCGCCCAGTCAGCACAAATATCTATTTCTTGCTACCTTCTGGGAATGTGTCTCTCCTTCATCGTATCCCATGCGCAGAAACTTGGCATTTCTATTTAGGAGAACCATTAACGGTATGAATGATCCCAGTTTAACACTATTGTACATCCCAAGGTTAAATTATTTGTATCATTGGCTCTTTTTGGTCTAGAACTGTGCGTAATTATCTATGGGCAAGCATCAAACTTTGCTAGACATTGCCTGCTTGTTTGGCTCAACCGGTGCCTTGCAGACTTCTTCATATAAGTTTGATACTCGAAACAAAATAATATGTAAATAAATGGCAAACCCAAGTTTTCCTTATCTGTTAGGATCTCTCCGTAATGCCAAGGATTCTATATTCACTTTTTGTTACCATATTTTTCTAGCTACCTTTTAACATATTTTGTTTGGACTTAGAAGCTTGATATCGCTGATAAACATGTCTTTCTGTCTAATTGGGATTCCCTAGTTTCTAGCACCATACCTTTCTTTATGCCTGTGGAATCTGCCACTTCCTATCTTCTTTTTTATTTAGTCATCTCTCCTTTTGTTGTTCTGCATACTTCCAAGTTAATGAAACATGTGTGCTGTTTTCCTTATTGTGTTTCGGACTTTCTTGTACTTGGTAATTCCCTCACATGAAACACCAGTATTAATTGGTATTCTTAGAGATTCATTAGCTGGATGAGAAAGGAATTGATTTCATGTCCATGAGGGTGAGCTTTTTGGTTGAAATCAATTCAAGTTTTCGAGGACTATAACTTGGAAAATCCCTGAATTCTTCTATGAACTGAAAGCAATGCAACTTTTCCGAGGTCTATAATGTGGAAAATCTCCACATTCTTCGTGAATTCTCTAGTAAGTAAACCATTTCTTTCTCGTCTTATCCAATGTAGGACAACTCGACTTACAGAATTCCAAAACTGGAGTTTCTCATACCTCTAGTCGGTACCAAAGTTATCAAAGGTTGACCTTTTTTGGGTGTAGAGTTGTCTTTATTTAAAAGTTGTATAGAATCACTTATATGGAATAACGTTCTTAACTATCTCTGATGACATGTCGCCTTCTAATATAGCTATTATCTCTGTTTTTTCCTTTCATTTCTGATGAGACATGCATGTTCTTTCAGATTCTAGAATTGAACGAGGCAGATGGGCAAGTAAAACTTACCCGTGTTGGACCTGATCTGATAGGAGACAACCAACAACCACAGTACACTGTCCCTCCAAATATTTGGTTCGGAGCATTTCCAACTAAGGATTACATCATCTCACCTGATGGTGCTGTTGTCAAAGCTGATCCCAGGGACCACGAGAGCCACTATTCCTTGGTAGGTTGCTCTTGTGCACCTGCCTTCCAGTTCGAGGACTTTGAGCTGGGAAAGCGGTCTGAGCTCGTCTCACAGTTTCCCAAACATGGGTCCCTCATTTCGTTACTAACATTACCGGATTGAAGTGGAGCCCTTATCTTTCTATGTATCTAAAAAGCAATCAGCCTGTACTATAATAATCAGGGAAGATCAACCTTGTGATGCTGTATTTCCCTGTCCTGCAGATTTTGTGTTGTTGAACTATGTTCTTGTACTTAGAATAAACGTTGAATGGTGGAACTCTAAATACGCATTTCGAGACGAGTGATTGCTTGTTTGAAAACTAGTTAGCAGAAAATATGCTCAAGGCTCGTGGATGAACTACGATTAGATCTCCCGATCCTTCTATCTGTTTTATGCATAACACATGATATTTAAAGTTCCAAAAAGGACAATGTTTACTAGTTGTTTGGAACAAGCCACAGGCTGTTTATATAAAAGAAAACGCTAATGAAAAAGCATTAACTTTAACTGCCAACATCATCGGTTCAAGTTCCTTTGCAAGGAGCTACCTCGGAAGAAGATGGCAACTCGGAATAAATCTTAGCTATCCAAGATTCACTAACAAAAACAAGATATATGCATCATTTGAGAAAGGAATCGCAATAGTTCTAAGCAGAAACTTCGCGATGGTGAGCAGGTTGTCAGATACAAAAACACGGGGAAAAAGAAAATATATGCTGGAAAGAATAATTGGCAGTGAATATGCTCAGGACGCTTTTGTAGGACAACGTACGAACGCAAGAAATAGCCTATATTTTAATAATATCGTTGTTTTTATTTGGTGGAATAATTTTATTTGATTAGGAAGCTTTTTATTTTATTTAATTTGGATTCTTATGTATTGATTAGGAAGTTTGTTATTTTATTTGATTAGGATTCCTAGTTATCTATTAAAGAAGCCTACAAAATAGGACTTCTAATTTTGTAATAAATCTAGCCTATTTATAAGTGAAAGGAAGGGATAAAAAGACATGACTGAATTTTTATCAAAAGATTGGAGCTCTCTTTAACGAGGTCTAAGGTTTCAGTCTCCCTTTGATGAGCTAAGTTATTAGTCAAGATAGGTCGCTCGAAGAACCCCAACAAGAACAAGGGAAATTTAATTTCACCAAATTTTAATTTTCTTGTTCGTCGTCCAGTTACTCGATCCTTAACTCAACGTCCTAACATTTTGGTATCAAACCCAAATAACATGGGTGATGATATCGATAGAAGGTTTCAAGAAGAACGATCCCCTACATATTCAAAGCTATTGGCATTGGAGAATCGGTTGACCGAAAGACTTGCCTTGATTATGGACCAGTTGTTCAGTTTGGGTGGTAATAACGACAATACAGATCAGGGCGGAAGCGAAGCACATAGCAATGAACGTTCCCATTTTAGGTGATGGCACCCAAAATAATCAATCAACAGCAGGCCACAACTTGACAATTCCGCAATATGCTAAGTTGGATTTCCCTACCTACGACAGGAAAGAAAACCCCTTAATTTGGGCATAGCGGTACGAGCAGTTTTTTCAGAATTAGAATACGAGAGAATTAGAGAAGGTTGGATTAGCAGGCTTTCACATGGTTGGAGAAGCCCAGCTATGGTATGGAAGATTGAAGAAGAACAAGGGACCGATGAGTTGGGAAGATTTCTTGAAATATTGCTTCCAATGTTTTGGACCTCCAGACAGCTTTAATCCGTTTGGGGAATCAAGCACCCTTCGACAAACAGGAACGGCGGAAACTTATCAACACCAGTTCCAAGAAAAATTGGCACACATAGATGACCTTCCAGGAGCAGTATACGTCGGACTATTCATAGCTGGTTTAGATGATTCGGTCCAGTTAAACGTTTAAATGCTCAAACCTCCTAATTTAGCAACAGCGATGAGCGTAGCAAGGGCTTATGAACAAAAATACCACTTGCAATATGGGAATAACAGCAGGAGAAATAATTGGCAGCCATTCAAATCCAGTTCCATGACTTCAGGAAATTCACAGTCTAGAACCACATCCAATCGACCAACCTCATCAATCAAGGCTAGTTCGCCCGCGAATAGTCAAGGCCCTTTTGTCAAGCAGCTATCCCGTACAAAAATGACGCCGAACGACAGTCAAAGGGGTTATGTTACAATTGTGATAAGCTATACGCGGCCGGCCATCAATGCAAATGGCCTTTTTGGATTGAAGTTGGAGATTCGAAGGAGGAAAATATAGGAGAGAAGGAGGAAACAACTCCAGAAATCTCAGTGCATGCTCTTACTGGTCAAAAAAACAGTAGAACTATGCAGATGCGAGCTATTATTAACGGGCAACTAGTACTCAGTTTACTTGAATTCAGCAGTACGCACAATTTTATCAGCATAGAGGTAGCACAATGGTTAGGCCTCCACATGCATTCTCTACCAAATGCCAGTATTTCTGTTCCAAATGGGGCGGGTAAAGTTCTCTATTGCTGGCCACGATTTTTCTGCTAATTTTTATGTAATTTCCTTAGATGGCTTTGATATTGTCCTGGGTATTAAATGGCTAGAAATGCTTCGACCAATATTGTGGGATTTTTCAACTCTTACTATGTCTTTTTTGGTGGAAGGGAAATCAGTTTTGTTTCAGGGACAACGGCATCATGGTCCCAAGGCTCTTTGCATGATGGGTTCCACCTCACCCACCAAAACAGAAGCGTAGGACTTGGATGAATTGCTTGAAGAATTTGAGGATTTGTTCCTTGAACCCACGGGGCTCCCTCCTATTCGGCAGTATGATCATAGGATTTCTTTGCTACCGGGGACAGCTCCTATAGTGGTTCGGCCTTATAGACACCCCCACCGATAAAAAGATGAGATTGAGAAGCAATGTGCAGAAATGCTCCAACAAGGGATTATTTAGCCTAGCAAGTCCCCCTATTCTTCTCCAGTTTTACTAGTTTCGAAATAGCATAGATTGTGGCGACTTTGCGTAGATTACCGTGAGTTGAATGCCAAGATGGTAAAGGATAAATTTCCGATTCTCGTGGTGGATGAGCTTTTAGATGAATTACATGGCACCTATTTCTTCACCAAATTGGACATGAAATCAGGGTACTATCAAGTTCGTATGTTCACGGATGATATAGAAAAGATAGCCTTCCGCACTCATTATGGCCATTTCGAATTTCTAGTAATGTCATTCGGTCTCACCAATGCCTCGTCGACCTTTCAGGCCTTGATGAATGATGTATGTTCTGCCTTCTTGCGCCGATTTGTACTTGTTTTCTTTGACGATATTCTAATTTACAACAACGATTGAGAGAGTCATTTGCTCCACTTGTACATGGTTTTTGGGTTGTTTCGCGCACATAAACTTTACCTCAAACAATCTAAATGTTGTTTTGCATCACCCTCTGTTACATATTTGGGTCATGTTATTTTAGCAAATGGGGTTGGTGTAGATATCAGTAAGGTACAGGCTATTGTCGACTGACCACAATCGCAGTTCATCACTTCCTTGCAGGGGTCTTGGGTTTAGCAGGATACTACCAAAAATTTGTGCGCAATTATAGAAAGTTTACGACACCTTTGACTAGTATGTTAAAAAAGAACTCCTTTCAATGGAGTGAATAAGCATTACAAGCCTTTGAACAACTTAAAACAACTTTGTCCACTGTGGTCGGTATTGCGGCTGCCCGACTTTGTGATAGAATTTGTCATTGAATGTGAAGCCTCCAGTGGTGGTGTTGGGGTTGTTTTACAACAATCCGAGCAGCCCATTTTTTTTTCAGTCGACAACTAGCAGCTAGACATCAAAAATTGGCAGCTTACAAGAGGGAATTGATCGGTTTGGCCAAGGCAGTGCAGCATTGGTGTCCATACTTATGAGGGCATCCTTTCCTTATCCAAACTGATCATTGTAGCCTCAAATACCTGCTGGAACAGCGGTTGACCACACCTGCACAACAACACTAGCTTGCAAAGTTAATGGGTTATGATTTCCGGGTAGAATACAAAGTTGATTCCATGAATAAAGCAGCAGATGCCTTATCCCGTTGCTGTGCGGAAGATCCAGCTATGTTTTTCATTAGTTCTCCATGCTGCTCCTTGTTGGATTCCCTTCAGACAGACCTCTTGAGCTTTATAGAATTGCAAGAATTGCGGTCCAAGGCAGAATCGGGTGAGCTAGGGGCCGATTGGGCTATACGGGATGGATGGTTGATGTTTAAAGACTGAATTTATCTTCCCAAGGGTTCTCAGTAGCTTGTGGCCATAATGGAGACTTATCATGATACCTTCCATAAGGGGGTTAAAAAGAAATTGCATAGGATTCGTGGAGATTTTTATTGGAAGGGTATGAGGGCTAATATTCATACATATGTGACAGCTTGTCCCATTTGTTAGCGTAACAAATCTGAACACCTCAGTTCAACGAGTTTATTACAACCGCTACAATTGCCATCTCAAGTTTGGGCTAACATCTCTATGAATTTCATTGCCAAGTTACCAAAATCATAAGGCAAATCTATTTTATTTGTGGTAGTTGATAGATTTTCAAAGTATGCACACTTTCTTCCCTTAGCACATTGGCATACAGCTGTCCGGATCACTCAAATTTTCTTTGATCAAGTGGTGCGTTTACATGGAATTCCAGAGACAATTACATATGACAGAGATGTGGTCTTCACTACTACCTTTTGGAAGGAATTGTTTCGCCTAAGCGGATCTAAATTACAATTTTCTTCTGCCTATCACCCCCAGACTAACGAGCAAACCGAGGTAGTGAATCGCACTGTGGAAATGTATCTTCGT
Organism: Erythroxylum guanchezii; assembly: GCA_025629825.1. NCBI lineage: Eukaryota > Viridiplantae > Streptophyta > Magnoliopsida > Malpighiales > Erythroxylaceae > Erythroxylum > Erythroxylum guanchezii. The sequence continues at coordinate 26,929,760 of JAOTAX010000006.1, forward strand.
AGTTTTGTTGGTGATTATCCTAAGCAATGGGTCGCATGGGTGCTTTGGGCAGAATATTGTTATAATACCTCCTTCCATACGGCTCTCCAGACCACTCCCTTTAAAGTGGTGTATGGTCAGGATCTGCCTCGCCTGATCTCTTATACATCAGGTTCCATTCAGTTTGATGCTGTGGATAGTGCCCTCTTAGATCGAGATCAGTTTTCGCGAGATGTTCGAGATCGTCTGCTGTTGGCTCAAACTTGGATGAAAGAGTACTATGACAGGGGCCATTGTGATGTGGAATTTCAGGTGGGGGATTAGGTTTGGCTTCAGTTGCATCCTTATCGGCAACACTCGGTGCGATTGAATGGCTATAGTAAGCTTTCTCCTCAATTTTATGGGCCATTTTCAGTTGCCCGCCGCATTGGCCAAGTTGCTTATGAATTGGATCTGCCAAACGATAGTCATATCCACAATGTTTTTCACGTCTCTTTGCTCAAGGCTTTCAAAAGGTCTCATTTGCCACCTATTACAGCGTTACCGCCCACAGAAGAGGGTCGAGTCGTTCTTCAGCCTCAGGTAGTTTTGCATGGCCGTTCAAATTGGGGTACAGGATTCTGATGCCACTTGGGAGACCGTTCAATAGTTCTAGCAGTCCTATCCATTTTTTGAGCTTGAGGACAAGCTCTTTCAGCGGGATGGGGGTAATGTTGTGGATGCTTTTGTAAGACAGACTTACGAAGGAAAGAACTAGCCTTTATTTTAATAATGTCGTTGTTTTTAGTTGGTGGAATCATTTTATTTGATTAGGAAGCTTATTATTTTATTTAATTTGGATTCCTAGCTATTGATTAGGAAGTTTGTTATTTTATTTGATTAGGATTCCTAGTTATCTATTACAGAAGCCTATAAAATAGGACTTCTAATTTTGTAATAAGTCCAGTCTATTTATAAGTGAAAGGAAGGGATAAAAAGGCATGACTGAATTTTTATCAAAAGATTGGAGCTCTCTTTAAAGAGGTCCAAAGTTTCAGCCTCCCTTTGATGAGCTAAGTTATTAGTCAAGATAGGTTGCTCGAAGAACCCCAACAAAAACAGGGGAAATTTAATTCCATCAGATTTTGATTTTCCTGTTCATCGTCCAATTATTTGATCCTTAACTCAATGTCCTAATAGAATAATAATAGAGACTAGTTATTAAGGCCAACATATGTGAAGCCCAAGATGTGGAAAGTAAATATGTAACACCCAAATACCCCCTGGAAGGATATGTGGATGCCACCCAAGACAGTACAATCAAATCAGACTAGTTGACAC
>JAOTAX010000006.1:26952156-26968287 GCA_025629825.1 Erythroxylum guanchezii
GAAATGAGGAAAAAGGAAGTTTCAAAAATATTGTGATTTGTCATATGATGTTTTTTGAGCAAATAATGATAGGATGCCATATGAAGTGACGGTAGTGTTTGAGCATAGTGCGCTCTTATCGTCGGATATGTATCGGAATGACCTCCGGGCGTCCCGGTATGTACCCTGCGGTAAAGGGGTGCTACAAGTGGCTTCAAATCTTATCTTCAAGAGAAAGCTCAAAGAGAAATCACCAATGGCTTCAAATTTTAATAAGGCAAGAACTTTGATCCTAAAAATTTCTGTTAGGAAGTCAACCCATTCATCCACTAAATTGCTTAAAGAAATCAAAACTATAGAGCCTCCGACTAAAGATACCATTCCAATAGAAAGGAACATCTTCCACTCCTATAAAGGTTGTTAAAGACATCGATAATGGTATCCTACTTTCTTTAACCTCTCTTACCTTTATTTCCTTTATGAATTCTTACTTTTAATCTCCTTTTTACAGATAGCATGATATTCCACCTTTTAGCTCTTTCCCTTCCTCTTGAGCTAGAATATGGGAAATATTATTGAGGTTACTTCACTAAAGGTGAATTTCACACCTATATACTAGACTTCTAACAAATTTTCTTATATTTCATAGGTAATAAATGTTTGGACGATATTGGCATCCTTTGAAGAAGTCTTCAACCTAAGTTTCTTATACCTTTCTCCTAAAATTTCTTGCAATGTTGCACTAACAATTAGTTCTGAGGGGTTGTCAAGGGTTAAAGAATCTTTAAAACTTACTATATAATAAGGGCTTTAGTTCTTGACTAAAATTCAGTGCAGTTCTTTCCTGAGCATGTTGTCCTATGTTGGCTTTATAACTCAATCGTGTGCTATTAGAGGACTCTTAAGCAAAACTGAATTTTTTTAAAACTTCTTTTGACAATTCATGCCATAACTAGGTCATGTACTTCAAAAAATTAAGCCTCTTACACAAACTTTAAATAGATTATGAGGCAAACCTAGAGGCAGGAATATCCTAGTTCAAATTCACAAGTTGAAGAATGAATTTGACTATTTAAATAATGAGGTTGTTAAACATAAAAGAGCTATCGAATTGATTAGAGAGAGTACTCTCTAACAAGATGATCAATCGCCCAACCAGGTGTTCAATGAGGTCAATTAGGCAGCTAAAGAGCTAGGGAAGTCATTGGTGTTATAGAAGGATGAAGTTAGCTTCTAGAAACAGTAGGTTTAGTAAGCTAAAAAAGACTAGGTTTTTTGCATCAAATAACGGTGTGAAATATGGAATTTTGACGTAGACCAGCTTTAAACTATTCTTTCATTCCTTAATTTATTAACCATCGGTTGGTCTTTTATGGATTTTGAACCATATTTCTAAATGTTTATTTTGATTTATAACTATTTAATTTCAAGAATTCACTCTTATTCCTTTATCCTTGACCTTTCAAAAAGTGTAAGCATTTAAGTTTTTAAATACTTCTCATTTATAAAACACCAGTGAGGTTGACCTTCTAAACTAGGTAACTAATAGGCTTTCCCATTTAAAACTCCACAAATTCAAAACGTCCCTTCCCAATTTGGAGACCACTTCTTCTATTCTCTATCTTTTGCTTTAGGCAATAAGATCAACTTCCACACTAGATCTCCTTATTAAAATTCTCGTCTATGAATTCTTTTAGTTTAGAATTTCTCTACCTTCTGCTTTTGAATAATCATATTAGTCAATGCCTAAAATCACACTTCGTATAAGTACTCTATTTTCATTAGCATTGCTTTTGAATATTCAAATGTTTTTAAAGCAGATTGCAGAAAGGTTTAAGTTAGAGTGTAAGTTGCAGTATATTAGGGAAAAACTAGAAGAAGTTTTTTGAGTTGAAGTGTGAGTTGCAATAGATTAGGGGAAAACCAGAAGGAAAAAACAAATGAAGCGCAAAAAGGACGACAGAAGTGCAGAGCTTGCGTTTAGAGGCAAAGTAGTGTGGCAAAGGTTAAATGGTGATGTGACAATTGCAATTGGTTTACATGTTTCTCATTGGTGAAAGTAACGGAACAGTCTTGGTCAAAGACAAGGTTTTGTGGTGTTAAAGAGTCACTCGCACTTGTAATATTAGCTAGTGCCATAGAGTCACTCCATTTTAAATAAGAGTCAAAAATTGTAAATATGCATTAAATCAATAAATAAAACTTACCAAGGTCATAAACTCAGAGAATTCCAATCTCATAAATTTCTCACAATTTTAAGAAGTTTTTTAATTCTTTAAATCTATTTTTTCAACTAATCATCTGCATGAAATTATCAATTTAAAGTTATTAAAATTCTTAAATTAATAATTTATTAAATAATTTATTAAAAATATTTTTTATAAAATTAAAAGCTGATTTATCATATATTCAAATAATAATAATAATTCACTCTCGAATATATAAAAATAAGATATAATAAAAATAATATAACAAGTCATTTAATTTAATCTAGTCTTCTTTAATACCACTACACAATAATTTCTTAATCTAAATTATTGCAAACATTATAAAAATAATAAATAATAAATAATAATTGTTAACAATTTTTGTGAAATTCAACTTATTGACTAAAAAATAAAATACTCAATTGTTAAGAATTTTGAAAATTATGTAAATTGTTTAAAGAATTCTTAAGCATAATAATTAATAAAAAGTCCTGGATTTGAAGTCAACATACTTGACACATTATTAATTAAAAATAATTGAGTTTTAGTGAATAGTTATTTAGGACGTGACCATAATTAAAGGATAATTAAAAGTTGAACAACACTCTTTAATATTTGGCAATTTTGTTTAACAATTGAATTAGTTAAAAGCATAATGTATTACAAATTTACAATTGAGAATAATTTTAATTTATTTAAATGCAGTAAAAGAAGTTGATGCAAATACTTTAAATGAAAACGTTGTTTACGAGTCTTTAGATAGTGTTAGAGAATTTGGAGCTTTTGACAATGATGGGACACAACTTCTTTATGAAATATAATAATAATTTTTATTGTTATTTTAAGTTTTAAATATGGCTCATATTTATTTATTATTAGCTAATTATATAATAATAGACATTAGTATATTTTTATTTCAATAAAATATTTTATTTTTACTTACTTTGATAATTTTTACTTCTTATTTATTATATACTAGTTTTATAGCAGTTTAATACCGGTTGAACCTTTAAACTTTAAAACTTTCCTTTGACTGGTTTGATGTCCGGTCTGATTTTTAAACTTTAAAACTTTCCTTTGACTGGTTTGATGTCCGATCTGATTTTTAAACATTGGAAATAATGTCTATTCATTACATCTATTAAAGAATTTGCAATCAGTATAATGTATATATCCTTTCGGGTAGTTGCATTTAAATCCCTAAAGTTGACATAAATTCTTATCTTTATATTCTTCTTAATTATGGGCACACCATTAGCTAGCTACTCAGTATATTTGAATGGTCTATGAAACCAGTCTTATATAATTTTTTAACTTCTTTGAAGCACTGCCTAGGGGGTTGGCAGTAAGGGTAAAATTCTGGCTTTATTAGAAGTTTATGTTCCACAAGCCTTCTACTCAACCCTGACATCTTTATATAGTCCTAGGCAAAATAATCTTTGAATTTCTTTAAGAGTTATACTAACTCCAACTTTATTCTTGGATTTAAATCTTTACTAACAAAGACTGTAAAAACTTCTCATGAATTATCCGTATTCACTTCTTCTACTAATTATTGGTTTTGGCTCCTAAAATCTTTAAACTTCTCATAAGTGGATTTCAACACTTAGACACAGTTCCCCCTTATTAGTAGTTCTTCCTCTTCTTTAAAAATTAATTCTACATTTTTGCTTTTGCCTACTTCCTTGGAATTCTCTAAGATTTATTGCATTTGAAACTTGACTTTTGCAACTGCAACTACCGCGTTTTCTTTTTGTGAAAATTGAGTCATCATGTTCCTCTTTAATGGCAACCCTGATTATACTAGGAGTAGGCTTGATGGTAGTTGTTTTTAAAAACCTTTCTAACTATGTCCCCTTCTTTTCTTCATCTCTGTTTTTAGGACGTTCACCACCAAAAAGTTTGTGAATTTATATTGGCTTTACATGGTCACCATAGGAATTTATATCCATCATATTAACTTTAGTATGGAATGACTGTGAATCAGCTCAAAATGAATTTTATTTTGTTGCCTTTCTATAGAAACAAAATTTGATGAAGTGATAATGAAATAAAAAAGTTGGAGTGGATCTAATCTTATCCCAATAAGAGTTGATATTTGGCATATGTGTCAACAACAAATAATGCAGTCAGAGAAGACTTTCCTCCCACTATGATATTCACATAGAGAATTCCCCTTGCTCTTGTGGTTTCTCTAATGAATGTAGCAATATATATACTCCAATTATGATTAATTTTTTTGTCTTTACCCAAAGCTATCATCATTTTAGTTAATATGACGCTTATTGCATCAACCAAAAATCTTAAAGTTGGCCTACTATTGATGTGGGCTTTAATATACTGAGTTCTTATATTTTTCATTGTAGCATCATCTGGCTTTTCTAGCACCTCCTTTTTTGGAATTCCTAGTCCCACAGCCAATATTGATACTCTGTATTCTCTTTTCTCAGAAAGGAAGTTTAGCTTCTTCACATAAGATTTACTAAATGAATTCATTGGAGTCCTCCTCCTAACTATCTGAGCAAGCTGACTTCCTATAAAATCTAAAATTTTCTTTTGTCTTGCCTCACTTCTCACTGACAATTTCTACATGTCCCTTCTTATTATTAGGGTTTGTAGTTCTCTCTTCTGAGTGGACAATTCTTATAAAGAATGACTTTTTTGAAGTTGGATTTTTCGATGGTAAAGGTTTGCTTCTTTCAATCCTAGCAATAGACCTCTGTCATTGAAGCTTTATTTTTTGAGTTTGAGTTAAGGTTATTCAATTCTTGGGATGCCTTAGTCGCTACCATTATTAGGATAGTAGCACCCGCAATGGTATTATAAACCGAGACTATCTACCTTGAACACTTGGGATTAATGGATCATATCTTTATTTAAAGACTTGGATGAATTTTGCTTGGTAATTTTGCCTTAAAATTTCTACTTTCTGTTAGATTCTAAGAATATTCTAGTTTTTAGTCCTAACTTTGGTATTTAAATTATAGCTAGGAACAAAAATACATGTACTAAAATTCGATGTCAATGCTAAATGGTACTTCACATTCTTTAGCTTCTTTTTAACGTCTAGCAATAGGCATAAATTGGATTTAGTGGCATAAACGGTTGTAATTGGTAGGAATGATTCTTCATCTATCAGCATAGTTTGGTTAACTTCAATGGATAGAAGAATCCCTTTGTTGATTGGGCCTTGTACCATATTGTTGTACCCTAATCATGGATTCATTAGGAGACTCCATGTATTATGAAATTTGCAGTAGTATATGCCTCTAAATGCTTATTTTAAGGAAATTATATGTCCAGGTAGTAAGGTAATGAATTTTTTCTTACAATAAAAATTTGAAGATCTCCTTTAATGTGTACTAACTTTGGGTAGATGGAGTTTGAATTTCCCCTTTGACTTAAAGAGATTTATGTTCTAAAGAGGGGCAAACATAAATTCTAAGGACGTTAAATTCGACTACTATCAAATTATAAGAATCCATCTTTGTAACATAATTAACTATTGAATTCTTCTTTTGGTGTCCTTTTTCCCTAAGAAGTTCTTAATATTTAGAGAGTTTCACTGCCAGTTCATATAAATCACAAAATTCTATGCCTTAGAATTTCTTTTGTAATTTAATATGAGAAAATTTCACATATTTAGTCTTTGGAGAGCAATTTAACATCGACTCTCATCTTTTTAAAATGTATGATGAACATGTCTATATTCTTACTACTTCTTTGAGTAACTTTAAATAGCTCAGCTATACTAACTTTATGATTACTCTGAAAAAACTAAGTATGAAATAATCTTTCTATTTTGATATAAGAAAGGATAGAGTTCTTGGGCAACAAAGCATACTAAGAGAAGGTTATACCTATTAATGAATTTGGAAACAACCTGAGCTTAAAATTATTGTTTTTTATAATTGGCTAATTTTCCATATTGTATGGTGAATCTAGCAATGCTCTCAATATCAAAGCAAGCTTGTATAATTCCTAAACAACTTTTCGAACAACTGTCATCAACTTAAAGTCTCATATTATTGGGGGGGTAGGATTATAGTTTACAACTGCAATGTTATCCCTTAAACCATATTATGGTCCATTAGCTTCAGCTTTTACACCAAATATTTTCCTACTAGTAATTTGGTACCTAACTATCTGTTGACCATTTTCAGGATTAATGCATAAAGACGCCATAGGAAAATCCACTTTTTTATGAGAAGAGGCATATCTTTCATCTACAGAAGAAGTAGTTAGAAAGCGACTGCACTGCCTAACTGCCATCACATTAGGGTAGGATACCCTCAAGTCCTTTGAAGATATGCTTTGCTAAAGTAGGAGAATTCTAGCTAGAAATTTGTACCAAAGTGGTAGGCAATTTGTCAACCTTCTTGTTAATATCTTGATTGCCTCAGCTGTAGGGGCTATGTTGGATTTCAATTTTGGAATTTTGTTTATGTGAACAACGTTATTCTATTATGGAAATTTTGTATTCTCACTAGTAGGAGAGTTAGGTGAAGGTGAGGCTACCGTTTCGAGAGTCTCAACCATTTAAGTTACATAATCTTCATTCCCTCCTACTATAGGGACTTCTTTCTCTAGAGATGGAGATACAGTGATTTCTTTTTCATTCCTTAATTATGACATTGGGGCCCACTAGACGGGCCAAATTTTTAGTCTCAATATGGAATTTGGGTGTGCTAGGGAGGAATTCCCCCTAAATTTGTACCTATCTTCTTATTGATAATACAGATGGGCTTCGAAAAATTTAGAAAATGAAATTATAAGCTACTAAAATGATAAAATGTAATGGAAAAAGAAATGATTTAAAAGGAAAATGTAAGTTACAAAAAGAATTTGAGGTTATCAAGATGAATACACAATATAAAGAAAGCTAAAAAATAATAACAAATATGTTTTTGGAGTTGTTGTCTCTTTAGACATTATTTGGAGGTTGTGTTTTTTAGGGATTGTGTGTTGTGTTTATAGTGATTATTGTTTTTTGTTTATTTGGTGCTGGTGAATTTATAGTCCTTAACTTTCTCAAGCAATTTTTTGCTGTAATTACCATTTCTCAAGCTCTTGTTAACTCTTTGTCGTCATTTTCTCAACTTCCACATTTTGGACTTCTGCCTCCAACATCTTGTTTGTAACTTGCTAACTTTTAGCCCGCTTATCTATATCTCTCCATCATATCCGTCACCCACTCCCAATATATTCATCTCCCCATGTTCTAGTTCTCCACGAATTGTCTACCTAAATATTTGTTGAACTTTCATATTTTGGGCTCCCTTTTACTTTCGGGCTAGATTTTTATAGTCTATCAATAACAAGCTACAACATCCTTTTATGAGATCCTGATCACCATCTTCCTTCCTTCGTTGAGCGTTTATCTCAAAAATAGATGTTACAATGTACATATCACTCTTTGACTATCATTTTGTTGGATTCTTTTTTTTAACTCGATCTAGAATTATTGTTAATTTGATTATTTTTTTTCTAATCATAGGTGGAGTTTTTGACATGATTACTACTAACTATTCTAGGTTATTTACTTAGAAACATCTATACATTCTGCCCCGTTGTCTTCATTAATAACAATGAGTTTTTTAATAGGTACAAATATCGTCTTTACATCTAGTAGTAGTCAATCACCACCTAATCAAGTTTTTATATGTTTTAGTTCACTTTTGCATCTCAATTCCCATTTATTATTTTTTTTTCTACTAAAATTATTGTTCAATATTTCTTTTTGCAAGATTAAATTGGTAAAAAAAAGTTTGAATCCATGTGGTTGGTAAAAAAAAGAATTTTTTAATGTATATTCAAAATTTAGTAATGTTTTATGGTAACACAATGACAAAAGGTACAAATTGCCCTCCTAACATTTCCTAAAAAGTCTAAGTTAGTCTCTATTGTTATTTATGATATCAATTTAGCTTATATGACATCACAATTATGTAATATGGACCAACCAGAAATTGATATAATCTTTAAAACAATATCTTTAGATTTTGATTAAAGATATAATTTTCACTTTAACGTTTTAGAAAAGGTCTAAATAAGCCTTTGCTATTATCATTATTATTACTTTTGTCTCCTATTTAAGGTGCAATGAGTATTATTTTAATAACGATATAGTAAAAAGTGGTAATAGAGATAATGGTAGAAGCTTATAAAATCTTTATGAAATACTAAGATACAAATTATACCTTTAGCCTGTCGCAATCATGTGTTATAGATTTTGCTCTTTTCATGTTTAGTATATATATATATATATACCAATCCATATTAACTTATTATTTGAATGATAAACCTTGGATGATGATTTATTATGAAAATATTTACTTGCTATTTCATATTGGGAATGAACAGTAATAATTTGATGTTTTGTCAATTTAATTTTTATAGAGAATACATTTATTGTCATATAGAAACTAATCTTGGAAGTATTATTAATTATAAGGTCAATTTGTAATAAATTGAAAGTCTAAATATTTTATTAATATTTAATAATCTTAACTAATATTAAAATAAAAAGATAAAATTTTAAATATAATTTATCTTTTAATAATTTTGCTTACCTTAGGACGTTCAAAATAATTTATAGAATACAAATTAAAGAAAAAAGAAGGTATAATGTGGACCCCACAGCTTCCAATTGCTGACCGTTTTTGAGTCTGACGTGGTTTCTGACCGTTGCAACCCTATCATTTTAAAACTTCTCGTTTTGAAAGTTCACAGTGAGTGTGCTCCAAAAATTACTAACTCCCCTCCTCGTATGGATCAAAAACTTTTGATGAGAGTGTTAGAAGCAAAAACAGGAGTGACAATAGAACCTTTACCTCAATAACTGATATCAACCGTCCGATCTTCATCAGAATGAAGGGCTGAGATCCTGATGACTGATTTTACAATCTTGATCTTCCCTCTCTCTTTCTTCCCGTAGCTTCCCTTCACTTCAAGTTCCAGTCTTTCTTTGTATTTTCTGCCGAAGACATCAGCATTCCTGGAAAATCCCTCTAATTTCTGTCATTTTAAACAGTTTTAAGTGATTGGTTCGGAGATAATTATCTGGGCATGTTTGGATAAGGACAAGGGCATAATGGTGTCAACACGGTCTCAAATTAGCAACAAGATACAAGATTGCTGCCCAAATCAAGATGAGAACCAAATGAGTGTTCCGTTGAGAAATCCACACCATGGCTTGAAAGAAAAGTTGAAAGCTTTAACTCTATTATATGAGCAGCAAAAGAAGGCTTCTTTAGCTCTAAGAAACGCGTCACCAAAGCCTGAAGAGAAACGTTTCGTAACAAACCCAAGTGTGGATCTTATGAAATTTTGCAGAAGAGAAGAGATGGATAGGGATGAAATCAAAGAAGCCAATGAAAACTTTGTAATCATGAGAGAGAACACTAAGCCTACAATGCCTGATTCAAAGCCTAATGCTAAAGTTACAAGAACCTTTTTGTTTCCACAGCCGCAACAGTTGGATGAAGGTAAAGAGAATCTTTTAATGGGCTCCGATCGAATTTTCGGGTTTTCGACGTGTGTAAGAAAGGCCAATGTTTCCAGTACTGTGGCCAGGAAGCTTTCAATGGGGAGCTCTGTGCCACAAACAGAGCCAAGAGGACTTCTTGGGACCAAACACGTGCAAGAAACAGAGAGGCTAGAGACTGTTTCAGAAAGAGACGGGACTCATGGAAGCCGGATTTTGGTGTTTGTAAGGCTTAGGCCAATGGCTAAAAAGGAAAAAGATGCTGGAGCTAGGTGTTGTGTGAAGATTGTGAATAGGACAGATGTTTATTTAACAGAGTTTGCTAACGAGAACGACTACTTGAGGCTGAAAAGGCTTCGGGGTCGTCATTTCTCGTTTGATGCCTCATTTCCTGATTCTTCTTCTCAACTCGAAGTTTATTCTACCACGTAAGTGATCAAAGGATTTGAAGTAGTGCTTGATTCGTAGACTAAAAATTTTCATTTCTGTGAAACTGTTGTATGCTAACCTTTCCAATTTTCATGTTTTCCCTTGATAATCCTTCGAGCTATAGGAAAATGCTTTGAAGTTACTAGAAAACTTACCTATGAACTGCCCTTTACATTGTACATATTTTGGATATTGTCTTTGAAAATTAGTTGTTGGCTCATTTTGGTAAACTCTCATAGGATAACGAGATAGGAGATAAAGAGACAAGACAGGGAGTGATGAATTTCATGGTAATATGCTTTGGGACTACAAGCCCTTCTGTTGTTTCCCAAAGCTTTTCGCGCTTCTCTCACTGTCACCATATAATCGACGCTATGAATTTGGATAAACTAATGTCAATAGATGGATTTCTTTGTTTTTCCTTCCTTTAGTTATCAAGCAAATCTTAATACACTAAAACAAGGTCAGGATACAGTTTTAGCGGTCCAGTCTTCAGTTATTGATAGTGATCAACAAGATGAAATATATATATTCCAGAATCTTGTTTTCTCACTAATCAAAGCAAGAAGGAGAGTTACCGAGGAAAGATGCTGTGACATGTCATTCAATCAAATTAATTGTATATTGAAATGTTTTGATGTCACCAATCTTCAGCAGTTTGTTAATGGAATTTCATTTACGTTTGATTGATTAATAACATATTAAAAAGAGTTAAGTGTTTTGAGTTAAAATTCCAGGACAGCAGAACTTGTGGAGGGTGTTTTACAAGGAAGGAACGGGTCAGTATTCTGCTATGGTGCTACAGGCGCTGGGAAAACTTATACAATGCTGGGAACCTTAGAGAATCCTGGGGTTATGGTTTTGGCAATAAAGGATCTCTTTACCAAGATTAGACAGAGAAGCTGTGACGGAAATCATGTGGTTCACCTCTCATATCTCGAGGTTTACAATGAAACCGTTAGAGATTTGCTCTCCCCTGGAAGGCCTCTGGTGCTTAGAGAAGATAAACAGGTATTGTCTCTGCTTCATTATATTCACTTAAAATCTAAAATATTCGAGTCCTTCAAAGCAAAAAAATGTACTCAACTCAATTTGATTGACAGAGCCTGTTTTCTACTTTATGTTTCCGTAACAGGGAATTGTAGCTGCAGGTCTGACTCAGTACAGAGCTTATTCTACTGATGAAGTAATTACCTACTTCCATGTTTTAGAAGTTTGAACATTGGGGGAAATTATTGATATTTCCATCTGATACTGTGTCAGGTCATGGCATTGCTTCAACGGGGAAATCAAAACAGAACAACAGAACCAACTCGTGCAAATGAAACCTCTTCACGCTCTCATGCTATTTTGCAGGTAACTCCAGAATTTGGAACTTTGCTTTATCATTTTAACAAATTTCTCAGCATTTGCAAGGACTATTATGTTATTTCAGGTTGTTGTTGAATACCGAGTGAAAGATGCCTCCATGAATGTTATTAATAAAGTTGGAAAGCTCTCACTTATTGATCTTGCTGGCTCGGAAAGAGCTCTAGCAACCGACCAGAGAACGCTTAGATCCCTTGAAGGTGCCAACATAAACCGATCACTCCTTGCACTTAGCAGTTGTATCAATGCGCTTGTTGAGGGTAAGAAACATATCCCCTACCGAAACTCAAAGCTCACTCAACTTCTCAAGGACTCACTAGGTGGATCTTGCAACACTGTAATGATTGCAAACATAAGTCCGAGCAATCTCTCATTTGGTGAGACTCAAAACACCCTGCATTGGGCTGACCGAACCAAGGAGATACGCACCAAGGTCATAGTTTCTTAGCTTCTCCCATCTCTTTAATTTCCGTTGCTTTCCCTTGGATTTGGTAAGAGAATTTCTTCCAGTAAAAAACAGACATCCCAAATAGGTTCAGCATAATGAGCCCAAAAGATCACTTGTTTTACCAATATTTTATTTGCAGGCACCTGAGCCAAATGAGGAAATACAGCAAATACCAGAATCGCAGACTGATCAGTCAAAGCTATTGCTTGAACTGCAAAAAGAGAATCGTGAGTTGAGAGGGCATTTAGCTCGCCAGCAGCAAAAGCTACTAACCCTCCAAGCACAATCCTTGGCTGCAAATTTGTCTCCAACACCTTCTTCAATTACTTCTATGTTGACTCCTCCATCGACAGCCCGACCAAATGAGAAAAGTAAAGCCAGACCTTCATTGCTGACCAGGAATTGTTTTACACCCGAATCCAGGAGAAGGGGAGCAGAGGATGGTGTTAGAGAACTTCAGCTTACTGTGAAGGCGTTGGAGTCAGAAATTGAGAGAATGAAGAAGGAGCATGCTTTGCAGCTGAAACAGAAGGATGATCTTATTCGGGAGCTCTCTCGGAAGAGTAATAAACATCTGGAACCTAAGAGGACAGTCACAAGGGCTAGCTTGAGGCCGAAAGAAACAAATATCGATGAGTTGAAGAGTCCAAGTCACCGTTTTTCCAAGTCCCCTGCTCCAAGTGCAAAGAAACGAAGCTTTTGGGACATAACAACAACCAGCAGCCCATCAGCTGAAAAACTAAATGGAAGAAAGACCAGAAGTCATATCACTGGCGATCCTACTGCAGCTCCCTCCATGCTTCTTCAGGTGAGTCTGACCTACAATGCTCCAACTTCATAATTTCATAACTGCATAGTGTTGCATGCGGACTTCACTTGGCTAAAAGGGCACTGTACAGCTCTGAATCTCAAGTTAAGTTTGCATGAATGAAAAAAAGGCCAACTTCAAATTGCTTAAAGAGCAGAAAGCAACAATATGTGTCTATTGTTAATACGTTATTGGTCTTGTGTTAATTTTTGGATCATCATCACATGATACAGCCAGGTTTTGCTCGTCAGAGACCTTAGCCTTCCAAGGTAGAGAAGATAGACGTACTTCTACCCGGGACTTGAAGACAAACGGGAACATTGCAAAGGGATACATGTTGGATTAAACTATTGGATTAAACCAAGGTTTAGAAAGGAGAATATATTGCCTATTCTGATTCTTCGTTTTTTTTTAAAATTTGATTCATTGTTACACACTTTGTAGTTGTTGTTCTTCAATAGCTGTTGGAGACTTTGGATAAAGATGAAGCACATGAATATTTATATTCACATTCAGTCATCCATTTGAGATTTGATACTCTGGCTATCATTCAAGCTTTTCGGCCTTTGTTTTTCTATTGTTAAATTATAGTTCCTTTATCTTGTAAATAATTTGCATTATATTTTAATCACTCAGAGACTAATTGGAGAATTGAATTTTCATTCTCATCCATTCAATTTCGAGATTTTCTTGTTCGATTATGAAATCATTGCCTAATTAAGAATTTAGTACATGTTTAAACAGCACCTAACATCTAATCATAACAAACTACATCCTCTATTAAAAGTCTAATTTTGTAAATAGATTTACGTGATCTCAACTTACTAGTGTCCTTGGCAAGATTGACCGGACAATCTTTGATAAATTTGCTCTAGAAAAAGAATTCAAATTGATTTTGTTGAAATTTCCATTGAGAATTGATAAGTGTAAATTGTATCGTATTTTAGGGCATAATTTGATATGTGTTTAGTCGTTAATTCAATTATTTAGTATGTGTTTAGGCTAGAATTGTGTTAGCTTGTTAATTATTTATGTTTTAAGTGTTTTATGGGTTAATACAAGTCTATAACCTTAAATATTATGTTTTTTTTTAATGTTTTTGAGGTACTTCGATATGTTTGCTAGTGATTCAAGGTCAATATCGAATAACTGAGGAGTTTCGGAGACATTTGGGCTTAAACAACGGCTCATGATCGTGACATGTTAGGCCACGATTGTGATAGAAGCTCAGGCTCAGGGAATGGCCCATGATCGTGCCCTGCATGCCACGATCGTAACAGAAGGCATGCTGCTTTGGCTCTCGCCTTCTGCTTCAATTGCTCTCCTCCAACCAAATCTTTGCGCAAGATCAACTTCAGCTCTTGCTTTCGGCCTCTCTTCTCAGCTCTCACTTCTCTGTTGTTGCTCTCTTCTTCTCCTTCTCAAACTATCTCTATTTCTCGTCTCTATTTATCTTCTTTTTCTCTATCTCTCTGCGCCTCCCATGTTTGTGTCTCTGTGTGAGTGAACGAATGAAACAATGAAAGAAAGATGATTTCCTCTCAACCGTCACCCTCTCTTGCCTTTTATTATACTCTCTTTTTCTAAGGTTTCGTGCTTGAATGTCTTAAGCTGCCACGTCTTAAACCTACAAATAAAAATTAAAACATTTCACGGTAACTCACGAGTGTGATGTCACACCTGTACATTGTTAAATATCATGCACAGTTGTGACATTTACAGTTGTGACTTAAATGTCACAACCGTGACATGTTCAAGACAATTGCTAGGTGTGGATTGGTGTAAAACCGTGGACATGGCTAGTGAAACATGGTTGGATGAGAAGAAACGTTAAGCATGCATGACGATGAAGAGAATCGTGGAGTAAGTAGCTGGAAAAATAAGAGAATGACATCTAGTGTTTCATGCAATTAACGTGATTAATTAAACATATGTATTAATGCATGTTGATTGGAGTATGACCCTGTATGCACGGCTGTGAGAGTGGAATTAACGTGACGATTGCATGGTGAGATGAGAATGTTGTAACTGGAAAAATGAACATGTGTGTGTGCATGGAATGAACATGTGTGTGTGTTTGGAATTAACGTATATTTGTGCATTTAAACCATGTGTGTGTATAGAATTATCGTGTGTGTGTGTGTGTATGGAATTAACATGTGTGTGTGCATTTAAACCGTGTGTGTGTGTATGGAATTAACATGTTTGTCTTTATGGAATTAATTAGAATTAATGTCTGTGACATGCAATTAACACGTCACACCCATTTTCATGCAAAATTCTTCTAATTTCCATGCAATATTAACAAGATAACCAAAATAACATTCATGTTATATTCACACTATTTTTACTCAATTCATCTCACAGTAGGATCAAAACACAAAGAATTTATAACCAAAATCAATATATGAAAGTAATTAAGAGCAATAGAAACTAGACAAAATATTCCCTCTTTATGGGATCGACAATTTTGATACTACGCTAACGAACCGTGTGCTTGAGGATTATCGAGGGTTAATAATTAAAATTTACACATAACCAAACCTCAATCAAGAATAAATGACCGATTCAAATTGTTAAGTAAATTATAAGAAAGAAAAGTAAATAGCGAATAATATATTATCACAGACAATTATAAAAGGTAACACTAGCTTTTATGGACATAAAATAAAAGCTAGAGAGAGAAAAGGAAAGAAGGTTAGAGTTTCTTCAACTATTTTGAAATTTATCATTTATCCATTATATTTACTATCTTAAAAAAGAAAACAATTCCTCGAAAATAGAGTATTTCTAAAGATAAGTAAGACTTCTTATGATCAAAACTAGATTTACAACCAAAATAACTCTTCATTATATAATCTAGCCTTACTCATGAGTTTATAGTATAACAAAATATATATTACAAAAAGTTATCATTGTAAATTTGTAATAGGTCATATGATTAGTTAACTTTCATTATTACTAATTTGCAATAAACTGAATTCATTAGTACTTATCATTAAAAGTTTTATATGATAATAGACATTAGGAGACACAATCTAGATAAGTGCATCAAATGGGAGGTTATCATGTATATTTTGTTGAATATACAAGGGGTTAAACAGGATTAGAAGAAAATTTTTATTACAATAAGTAGAACTTTAGTACATATGTAACACATAAATTTGACTTTTCACTCTTACTTAAGTCACTCATTTACATAACAATTGCACTCTTTATTTTTGAACCTTTCACTGGTACAACATGTTGGACCCCGTTTTCGGAGCCCAATATTCGAAGACAAAACGGAACCCGTCATCCATAATGGTGGCGTGCTCACAATAGTTGACCATCAAACAATTAAAATTTAGAGAATCACAAGTCAAAAATCCAATCACATTTCATAAATGAATTCCAAAAGAATTTA
>JAOTAX010000006.1:26981784-26992610 GCA_025629825.1 Erythroxylum guanchezii
AACTATGCAACTATTCTGAAATTTAAATATCTGCTTGTGATATAACTTGATTCAGTATGATTATTTGTCAAATTATGGATAGTTTAGTTATTACTCACTAAGCTATATACTTAGAACGGTGGATTTGCCCCATGTAGGTTCTGAGCAACGTTTATAAAGACTGGGAGAAGACAATCGCAATGGCCAATAAAGTTTGAGTGTTGTTTTGAAAATAATGTATTTTTTTTGTTTGACTTTTGGGCTTGTATCTGATATATATATGTGGATTTGTTTGTAAGTTTGTAACAACGATACTTCAGTTTGGTTTGGATTTTTTAGCGAGTTTGTATCATGTACTGTGTAATTCAATGTATGTTTACTTGAATTATTTATTGGAAGTTTTCGTATGCTTTGATTTATTGTACTGTTTTGTATAGCATTCATATATCCTTTAAGGGGATATGTGGGTGTTACATTAATAGTCGGTCCGCGACAACCTATTTTGATACCACTTGTTGAATATGTAGAGGACTAATTAGACGACAAGAAAACTTTTGTTACATTAAGTAAAACATATATAAGACACAAATTTGACAAATTTCCACTCCTATATATATTACTCACTCGCACAACATTTGCACTCTTTATTTTTGTACCTTTCACTTATACAACTCTAATGACTAGTGCCTATATTTATAGGGTTGGTAAGTCGGTGATTGAAGCTTAAGACGCTTCATGATTAATAGTGAACTAAATTTCTAGTAGATTCTTAAGTTGTAGTTATTCTTGTGCTAATTCTAGACTATAATGGAATATTTTAGACTATTGGAGAGAGTAGGTCGTTGACTTTAACATATTTTATGGTTGGAGGTTAAAAGAAACATTAGTTCTTTTACAAAATTTATGTTCTTTAATATGATATATTTTATTTCAATAACATAAATTTAGCGTATAATATTTTAATAAACGCTCATATAATCAAGATACTGGGGTATCTTTTATCTTTTAAATTGGTTTATACCATACACCTTAGTAATGTATAAACTTAAATTAACTTAATAATTCTCTTATATACATTGCAACATCTAACTGCCATAATTAATTGAGGCTAGTATAAATCAAAGATAAAATACAGTATTTTGAAGATCAAAGTAGGCGAGAAGATTCCACCTAACTGAAGTAGAACCATTTAATACTATAACTCAATTCAAAAGTCAAAGCTAATCGATTAGAGACAAGTTGATTGAGTCATTGTTTAAAATTTTATTTCGTTATTATTTCTTACTTTGAAAATAAACATTTTAGGAGTCGTTTGATTCTACTTTTATTTTTCTGTTGTTGTTTTTGGTTTCTGTTTCCTATTTTTAATTTCTGTTTTTTTCTAAAAGAAACAAAAACTTGTTTGGTTGAGATTTGCAATATAAAAACTGAAAACAAAAACCTGTTTGGTTCAGATTTCTAATAAAAAACTGAAAACAAAAATATGTTTGGTTTTTTATATTATTATTATTATTATTATTATTTATTATTAAGTTATTCTTATTCTTATTCTTATTCTTCTTCTTCTTCTTCTTCTTCTTCTTCTTCTTCTTCTTATTATTATTATTATTATTATTATTATTATTATTATTATTAAGTTATTATTATTATTGTTGTTGTTGTTATTATTATTTATTGTTAATAATAATATTATTATTTATTTTTATTTTTATTTATTATTGTTATAAATTTTCTACTTACTAATGTTAATAATTTTAATATTATTAATTTTATTATACCAAATTAATTATCTTATTATTATTAATAATTAATAATTATTTTATAAATTTTGTACTTTTATTATTATTATTATTATTATTATTATTATTAATCGAGATAGAAAATAGAAATATGTTATTTTTATGTCAAAGAAAGCATGTTGTCAAAATTCAAAGAAACGATGTTTTCTGGTTTCTGTAAAACTGTTGTGGTTTTTTTAGTTTCAGAAACAAAAAATCACAACAGAGTAAACCAAACACATTTTACTTACCTGTTTTTCTTTTTACAAAAACGATAACAAAAAATGGAAGAATTTTAATAAATACATTACATTTTACTTACCTGTTTTTCTTTTTGGAAATGAAGTATGCTTTTTCCTTGTGTAACTTATTCTAAGAATATATATTTTATAGTTACTTAAAATATTTTGTGACAATAAATACATTACATTTTTTATTGAGTTTATGTAATATAAATTATTATATGGTTAACTATTAAACAATTGTAATTGTTTTAACTTCACTTTAATAATTAATTAGATTAACATAATTTGAAATAAACTTAAAAGAATTCAATTTTATTTTAAATAATTAAAATAATTTTTAAATAAATACAAATATAGAAAAATTATTTCTTTTGCCTACTAAATATCATTTAAAATTCTAATAGTGGTTTTAGCATATATTTAATTTTAAATTAAGAAGTTTGTTGGCGTGATAATCTTAAAGTTAAAATGGAAATAATATCCGAACCAAAGTACATATTTTCTTATCCAGTGGACAAGATTACGAGCTTTCGTTATAAAAAAAATATAAAGAAAAAGTTAGTTTTTAAATCACATAATTCATTTTTATAATTGTTGAAAAATATTTTCATTTTTCCACTTTAATTTAATCTTTCTAGGGCAGGACTTGATATTAAGCACTTGTTTGTTTTCATTTATTTTTTTGTTTTCTAATTTAGTAAAAAAAAAGTATATCTGTGTGAGTTTTTGGTTTTGGTTTCTTCAAATTTTCAAATTTTATGAAATCCAAAAAAGTGGTTTTTGTTTTTTTTTTCACAAATTGACTATCAATTAAATATATATTATTTAATATATTAATTATTAGTAAAAATTAAGAATAATATAATTTAACATTCTATTTAATTAATTAAAATTATGAATAATGTTATTAAATTTGTGTAATTAAATTAAGTAAAATTCATTCAATAATTGTGAATAAATTTAAAACATCTTCAAAATATATAAATTTCAAAAAATTTTGATTTAATAATTAAAATGAATTTAAAATACTGATTAATTTATAAATAAAATTTAATTTGAAAATTATTAAAAATTAAGAGATTAAAATAAAATATATTTAATTAAAATAATTTATTTTTAAGTTTATCTAATTTATAATTATCATTAATAATAAATATATAACTATATTAACATTAACAATTAAACAGATTTTCAGAAATTAAAAGCAGATAACAAAAACTAAAAACTACAAAAAAAAGAAGCAAATAGCCTTTAATCCAATATAAATTGGTTGGATTAATATACCTTCGAAATACGTTAATTATTATGAAAACAAAATCATTATCTTGTTAGTAGACCTGCTTAACAATATTATTCAAACACAACAGATTGTAAGATACGAAGGACATTCAGATTCAGGCCTTGTAATCTTATCGTGATCTGCTATATTCTATTTTCCATATTATATGAATTAACTAAATACCATTTCATATCTAAAAATAACTAACAGATTTAGGCCATTAGATCTTTCATATATATTGTTTACATTACTTGAATTGACTTACCAATAATATGATTTAAGAACATGTATAGATTATAGCATTGAGAATATATAATATATCATTCAAACCTCTAAAACCGTATAGACTATTGAACTATCGGTTTGAAATAACATAAATATAAAATATATTCCTGCAAGTCCATATAAAATATTTATAATTTTATTAAGTGTGCTAAATTTCCAAGTTTTTAAACTATGATCATTAAATAATCTATATGTTTTATCGAAAATAATAATAATTTATAAGATTGATGAAATATAGAAATATTCTTATTAAAAAAATAGCAAATATATATTTCTAAAGCTTTTTGTAAATAGATGTCATTCATTTATAAAATTAATATTTAAATTATTTATTTGATATTTTAGACACTTAAAAGGCGCAATATTGAACTATTCATTTAGTGGACCATTTTGGCAGCTGTGGCACAAAGTGAAGGAAAACTGGATTAGCTTAAGGTTAGATAAAGTAGTCGGGGCTACGGCATTGGCATGTATTTACGAGCCAACTTTAAAACCAAAGTTTGCAATTCAGTGGAGTAATTATGACACAAAGGTACTGGTGGCCTATGATGCACTTTTTATCATTTGCGGCAAACTTTTGAGTCCTGATAAGTAGTTGATGATGGCTCGATTTTAGAGCAAAGGCAAGGGAAGGGACTGCTTTTTGTCCCAACTCAGCTGTAACCCACGCTTGATTTTCTTTGTTTTTGGGTTTTAAGGTGGAAGGTGACAACAATGCCCACGTAAAAGAAATGTCATTTTCCTTTTTGCAAGGTTAAATGTGTCAGCGAGAATTAAGCAGAGGTGAGAGTGGATGAGTAACATAAGAGGAATCAAATGCCAATGTGAAAAAGCAGTCAACAAATGACAAAGGCGTATTTCTGGTGTCAGGGATCTTTGCTTTTGATGACTTCTATGATTAAGCTTCAGTAAAACTAAAACGTCTTGGGATCAATCCACGCAGAATTTTTGCACCACCACCAAATTGCAGGGAATAGACATAGACATACTTTCTTTCGGATCCTAAACTAAACAGGAGATTATAGCACTTAGAAGACAATAGAGTAGAAAAAGGAAATTGATCATCCAGACCTTCATTCCTTTCAGGGGACAGCCCAACTCGAAACTGTACAGTATCCCTAGGTCTCCAAAGTATACGGAGTCTAGCGCAAATAGAGTATGTAACTGTTAAATGAACAGTGAGTTACAGACATTGGATGGACATGAATACTTTGATATTTGATATTGAATTGTTCCCCAGTACGATCATGCAAGAACCCTGATCCTTCAACAAAAGAAAGAAAGTAGCAGAAAATGAAATGAAATGGAAAAGAAAATGGGAAATCAACAATTGATAAGACAATAATTGATTGCATTGGACCATCATTTGCCTCATCACTTGCCATAAGGACGGACGAAACTATACATATACACCTTCGTAACCCCACCACCTACTCCTCGTGTTTAACAAAATAAAAGTAAACCTAAAGAAGAAATGGAAAGGAAATGAAACAAACACGAAACTTACTGGGAAAATCTAGACAATTATCACCACCCTTAATTACTCCTTTAAGAATTAGAAACTATAAAAGAAAAAAGAAAAAAAGAAAAGGGACGGTAAGTAACTCAAGACATCAGACTCTAAGCAAGTAGACGCTAAGCTCAGGAGTTCCATTGCTGTCAGGATTCATCATGTAGAAAGCCTCAGAATCTCTAGACCCAACAATCCTTTCAAACTTAGCTCTCATGTACATGAGTTCCCCATCAGCTCCTCCGCCCTCACTTGCACTTCCAGGTAAGACACCTGCACCCATTGAAATAGGCTCCACAGCTTTCAACACATTCCACTCTTTAAGTCCACATTCCCTCCTTGTAGCGAACCCAATCCTCTTACCGTTACAGAAAGTCCTCCACATGGGCTCTTCCAGCAATCTCACACCTTTCTTTTCCTCCGCCTTCTGTTTGTCACACTCCAACGCGATTCTCACCAACCCAGACGCCATTTCTCGGACAAGTCCGCCAATCGGGGTGGCGAGTTCTATAAGAAAAGCTGGTGGCGAGTTGGGATCTTTTTGAAATGCGAAGTGAACATGTCCCCGGCGAGAACCGAATAGGGTTCCTACCACTCGACGTCCAAGCCCGACTTGCAGGTTTGATCGGTTTCTACCGAAGGCTGTGAGTACTGAACGAAGCCTAGCGACTGCAACAGCAGGAAGTTTCTTCTTTGGGGTTTGGATAAGGACATGGATTTTGATGGGGTTTTCCTTTTTGTCTTCTTCTTTTGTATCTGAGGGAGGGTTGAGGGTTTGGGCTGGTTCTTCATCTTCTTCAGTTGCAACCTTTTTGGTCCAGTGGAAATGTCTCTTGGAGGAGTCATCTTGAGAGGAGGGTCTAGCCATGAGTGAGTACTCGTATGCGAGAGAAAGCAGTACTCAATGAGAAGACTAGTCCTTATAAATATGGTGGCTGGTTGCTGCGCCTGGTGAGTGAAAGAATGATACTGGCTGAGTTTTGTTTTCCTCTTTAGATGGTCTGTGGGGCTTCAAGCATCATTCTTTTGTTGTTATGGTGACCGTGACAAAAGAAACAGAGTGTGCCCCACTAGACTAGGCTGATAAATGGATACTGGAGAGGCAGAGAAAAAGGAAAATAAAGGAATCTTAAGGGGACAATAAGTTAGTGATTTCACTTTCTTGGTGGGGCAAGGCAAGGAAGGAGAAAAGGATTTTGCCTTGACCGTCTGTCTCTTTTCGCGTTTTGACCTAACTCCAACAGTTGCAAACAAGATAGGCTTGTAACCTCTTACGTTCAAAACAGTAATTTGGATCCATTTCTCCAGTTTTCCAACTGACACTTGTTCGTCCATTTCTTATCCATTTCTCCAGTTTTCCAACTGACACTTGTTCGTCCATTTCTTACTTACAGAGAACAGAATTTTAATGCTGTTAAAGAAACATGAATTGACAGTGCTGATAATTTGATTGCCACTAAAGAGAATATGACAGACAGGCAGCATAACACAACATGACTCGTTTTTTCTTTGGATCAATTATCATAAGAAGACCAACATGTTTGGCACTTGATACCCAGAAAGAGTCATCTCACTTTTTGATTAAGTTAATGGTACAATACTGTAATATAGTGCTCTAAAATACAAAAGGGAATAAGGCAATCATGCACTAATTACATCAACTTATATAGACAATGACCCAAAGGATGAAGTACAAATTGAAGTGCGCGTCAGCGTAAGGAAGTGCAGTTGCCAATGACTTTTGTACACTATCTAAGTAAGATTAATAGCACAAAAGGAAGAGAAAAGAGTGCTCGCCTATTAATTCTGAAACCATTTTTGGGTAGCGGCCTAAAGGTTAGCTCTCTAAACTTGGGTCAGTCTCTGGCTGCTGCTTAGGGGGAATAGCTTCCCCATTCATTCTTGCACGAGCCTCAGCAAACATCCTCTGCTGCTCTGCTGCTGCTTCTTCCTCTGACATCTCCACTCCATTATTCCATTTACCACCTCTCAACGAGTCCTGCTGGAAGGTAACCACAAAAAAATATTGTAAGGGGATAATTTGGGCCGCACTTCAAAATCATATTTGCCAGCTTTATGAATCTGCTGGATAATTAATCACCTAATGCATAAAAAGTGCACAAGGCCATTAAAAAAAGTTTTACCATAGTCTCAAGCCTGTGTTGTTCATATGCAGAATAAACCTCCTCAATGTACTCTCCAAACCCAAGAACCTGATTCAGAAAAAACAAAATCAGTCCATAGATGAAACATGTAAATGGTTTTATCTACCCACGGTATACCAAAAAATAAAAGAAGAGTATATATTAGTTTATGTTGACATGATGTATGGCAGTTAAATACATCTGCACCATGATATGCTGGCTTCTTTGAGTAAGTATCAAAAGAAATATATACCCAAGACAAGTGCCACTAGTCGAAAGAATTGATTGAGCTCCTTAGTGGATTGAAATGAGATGAAAATGGAAAGACAAAGCTTCCTATTTCATAAAAAAGATTCGAAGTGATTAAATTTTATAGCAATAATCTTGTTTTGCACACTAAATTAATATTTGACATTTAGGTGATAAACCCTCATAACTTGAGGACCAAAAACTAATTTAACAAAGTCCCACCACTACGAAGTCATGAATATGGTCACTATGATCTGAACTTGCAGATTGACTTTCTGTGAAGTATCGTGTGGAATAATACTATGTTGATTGGACCCAAAAAAAAAAAAAAAGAGGATAAAACAATTGCAAACAATAGATGCGGGTATATAACATGATAATTCCCACTCATTTGTTTCCTACATATACAAACTGTAGATTAAGTTTGCGTGTCAAATGAAACGGCCTGTAAGCAACTGGTCTCATACTGTAGACTTTAAAATTTAGGTTTCTTACATATTAAACATCTTAAGAAAAACAAAAGAAGCAGGAGAACAACTACCTCCAGAGCCCTCAGCACATGCTCAGGGGCAATTGTACGTTTATCCTCTCTGCTGCAAACTTCATTCGACTCTGATGATACGAGGTTTATGAATTCTGAAACACATAAAAGTTTCTTCAGTCACTATTAGCAAGACAAACTGCCAACAAAGAGCAAGATCCAGGGCCTTCTTGGCAATCAAAGAAAATTGAGAAGTAATCATCAAAATGTAATGCAAGAGAGTCCAACTTTGCCTCCTAAGCCTTAACTCCTAAAGTGCTTCAGAATAGCAAATAATACAAATGTTAATTCATCAAATGCACACCGAAGTGTCTTGACCCAAAAGAAAAGAAGAAGAGCAAAGAGCATATTTAGCTTAAGGAAATGGCTGGATTACATAACTGGTTAAAAAAGTAACTATTTCAGAACTGTATAACAAGGAAATTTATTTACGTTTGAGGCTCTATGGAAATGAGGTAAGTGGGACTATGATGTGACCAGAAAATAGCATAGAACAATCATAGCTGCCAAAAATGTTCCTCAATAATGAGCTTGTTTTAATATTCCCTTCTATTGTAATAAAATTGCTGATCCAAAAAATGACTTAAACATACCGAGTACAAAACAGGAACGTTAACAAATTAACAATGTACAAACATTTGCAATACTTAAGGTTAATACTCGTTGATTTCTATGATAAAACATCAAACTCAAGTTAGATAAAAATAAATGTTAAATTGACAGGAATACCTCACCTACACAGCATTCAATCAAAAGATCCTGAGCATCTCTTGCAACACGAACGTCAGGAGGCAGCATCTCTTTAATAATTTTGGTCATAGTTGCTGGAAAATATATTCACCGATTGAAATAAGCAACAAGGATACATAATGACATTATTGTTCGTTGATCAATTAAGCATCACCACAGCCTATTGGCACGAGCTATCACAATGAATAAACTGTGGCAAAATTGACAGAAGGAGGAAAACCAAAAGTAATATCTCTAGAAGTACAGAGGGATTTCAATAGATTATCACCCCCAAGTCATCAGGCCCAACGTTTCTTAATCTACAGCTTGTAGTTGTGAATTATAAATCTCACGTCGCTTAAAAAGTAACATTATTTTCACCAGGCCTTGCTCTAACATAGAGTTCCGAAACCAAGCAAGTTCTTCATTTGATTCACATTAAATATACTCTCATATGCAGAATCACTAAATCTTTAATTTGCCAAGATTCTTCAATTTCCGGAATTTAGTACAAAATATGATGATTAATAGCTCAAAAAAATTGCTGAAAAGGCCAAATAGACCATACTGATCTTATAATTGAAAATACAAACAAAATCAACAATCTATTGAGAAATAAAAAGACATAATACCTTTAGGGAGAGACGCATCCTCTTTCGATTTACCAACAATATCCATCGGCTCCATCTTTAACCTTTGAAACCTATAATTAATTAAACAGAAGTACTAGTAACAAATCCATGTAGGGATATGTAATTCCTATCCTTCTTCTAAACAAATCCTAATCGAACAAAAAGCAACAGATCTCAAACATGCACAATCGAGACAAGAAAAGGAAGATTCGAGAGAATTGACTCACCGAGTCACCCAGTTGGAATCGTCAGGTGGAAGGGAGATCACGAGAGCCTACCACGAGCGCAGGAATCGAGTGAAGCGATTGGAGATCGGAGACGCAGGGTCAGAGATCGGGCGGAAGAGGATTAGATGGGGCATGGCTGATGGATGCAGCATACATATATTGATATATCAGAGAAGCGTCATTGATTGGACTGGATATTGTGTTTCACGATAAGAAACCTAGGTCTTACTCGCAGGCGATGCCTCCAATCCTCTACTCACACATCCATTTTCCTCTTTCTTTGTATTACTCTCTTGTTATGCGCGTTGACAACACTTGCCTTGAGGGGTCCTTTATGTGAATATTTGAGTGTGGTACACCACAATGAAAGGCGAGTGGGATTTCGTAGAAATAACTTAAGTCTCATTAGGAGTTCTTTATTCTGCGAAGATATCAAATCTGTTAAAAATGGACTAAATATCCAATCTTATTAAAAAAATAAAAAATAAAAAATAAAATAACACCAAAATACACATTTATTTTAATTTTAAGAAAATTTTATCAAATCTATAAATTATTTGAAAAATTTTTAATTCTCGAACATAGAAATTATAATAGTTTCCTAAGCTTATCAATTAAGTCTCGTTTGGTGATTAGTAATGAAAAAATTGGAATTTGGAATAGGTATGGGTTTATTGAGGAAGTGTACTTAAGAGGCCCTCAGGGGTAGTCGAGTTGGTAGAATAGAGGAGCATGAGGTCAAAAAGTCATGTGTTCGATTCATCCCATTTACGCTCTCTCAATCGAACCTGTCGTACAAGACATATCTAGTATAGAGAAGATTAAGGGTAAGCAAGTTTGTGTACTTAGCGAACCATAAATAATTAGCTGATGGTTCGAGTTAAGATCATTGTTATGAGTTCCGTTCCGATTGGTACCAGTCGGAACATACTTTACCAGCCCAAATCTGATAGCGAATTTTAAGTTTTGGTACCGGATTTAAATACTAGTTGATACCGGACAATTTCGGCCGTACCCTGTACTGGCTGGTACCGGTCGGTATTCAAAATACCGGTCAAATACTGGTCGGTATAGGAAATTTTAAAAAATCGGAGGACTTTTTTGTAAAATTTTCAAAATTTTCCTCCCTCCCTCCTACCTGTCCTTCTCCTCTTTTTTTCAAAGTTTTTAAAATAATAATAAATATTTTATTACTAATAATAATTATAAATTAAATAAAACTTAAAAA